>WMHX01000186.1:0-395606 GCA_013420875.1 Thelonectria rubi | reverse complement strand
GGGGGGGGAGAGAGGGAGTGGGAGTGGGAGTGGGAGTGGGAGTGGGTGAGGAAGCAGGGCAGGGGGGCGTGTCTGCATAGTACAAAGCAAACATGCAAGCACACACGGCAGAGAGAGAGACGCACGTTCGGGTTCCCTTTCTGGCAACCGACAGCTTTCCCTTTCGTTGGGAGGCTGAGACAATGACAGCCCGCGTTCCCTCTCGTTCCCTCTTCTCGCTTGAGAGAGACAGAGAGAGAGGCCGGCGTGGTGGGCCAAGCCCGGGAGAAGCTCCTCCCCCTGCCCTTGCCTTCCTCCTCCTCCTCCATGACCCATGAGCCCTTTCGGTCATGGCCGCATGTGCCCTCTCTCACCTCTCTCTCTCTGCGATCAAGCCCCCCCAAAAAAAGATGTATCATGACCCGTCCATGACATGCCTGCTGAAGAAGGGAACGGGCTAGAAACCCCCCTCCCCCCCCCCCTGATCCCGGGCGGCAGGGCGGGCGACTAAGACGGGCGGAGGGGCGGCGAACGAAGCGAGACAAGTGTGTGCATGCGTGCGTTGCGTTAGTGAGATGGAGCTAGCCAAGTTGTTTGTGCAGTTGGTTTGACGGATCTGTCTGTTTCCGAAAAGAGTTGTGAAGGGGGGGGTCATAGTCATCACCTCTCCATCACCTTCAACTGCCTACCCACCGCCGAAACCCAACAGCCTCCGGAGCCTTCCCCCGGAAAGGAAGAACTCGGCTCTCGCGTGAGCCGGCCGCCCCTCTCCGGCCGCCACAGCCCAATGAACCAGTCTGTCGGGATCGTGGCTTTCAGGTGAGGCGTCGGGTTTGCAACAAGCAGAGGAGGGAGGGAGGGAGAGAGAGAGAGGCCGGACCAACACGAGCATTCCCTCCTCCTCCTCCTGAAAGCATTAATTTCATTGTCGACACGGCCTTCGAAATACCACGTCTCTCCACTTCTTTTGTTTAGTTGCCTTGTCGATCAGCATTCCTTCCCTCGCGGCCTTCGCTCGCGTTTCAAAAACCAGAGAGCAAGCCTTCTGCCGAGACTAATGCCCAAGCCCGTCTAGTGCAGATTTGGGTCCCCCTCCCCGGTCGTCGAGGCCTCAGGGGTCTCTTCTGGCTTCTTGTTTTCCTGACCGTCGGCAGTTCGTGATGGCCTCAGTCCCATCTCCTCTCTCTCTCCTCTCTCCTCTCTCATCCCTCCCCTCTCATCCCTTCCTCTCATCCCTCCCCTCTCATCCCTCCCCTCTCACCCCTCCCTCCCTCCCCTCTCATCCCTCCCCTCTCATCCCTCCCCTCCTCCCTCCCCTTGCCCAGACTGAGACGTAGCCCTTCCCTGTCAATTGAAAACTGTCAGATCGCAATCACGGTTCCTCCGATCCCCACCCCTTTTTTCCCCAGATTGAATGAGACGCTCTCTTTCAATACCTCTTCAATACCCTCCTTCTAGCCCTTCTTCAAAAGTCCTCCCCCCCCCCCCCATGTCCCATGTCACTTGACTCGCTGACGGCCCTGCCATCCCATCTCCATGGCGGCCCGTCATCTGCCACGATGCACGCAATTGACTCCTGCCAGGGAGATGATCCTGCAATTCGCGCCAAATGATTGAAACATTTCTGACCCAGATCAATTAGACAAGTCTCTCTTCGTGTCTCCTCCCTCGTAAACCCACCCTCGTCACCCTCAACCCAACCACGACGCATCGATAGCCGCCCTGTCCCATCTCGTTTGCTTGCTTGCTTGCTTGCTTGCTTGCTTGCTTGCTTGCTTGCTTGCTTGCCCTCTGTCGCGCCTCTCCCAACCATCACATGATCATCTGTGGCTTTGCGGAGATGACCGCCACCGCCTGCAGAAGAAGGTGATGCCTGTTGGTTTCTTCTCGTGGGGTTGTGTTTGTCTCTTCAGTCCCCCCCTGGCTCGCCGCAAACAACGGCGCAAACGACCCGCGATCTTCATGGTGCTAAAACGCCTCATTCACCGTTGTCTAAAATTGGCTTTCCCTTCTCCACGCTCACGTGATGGCCGTCTAGCCAAGGTACCGTCCGGAGTACTTCGTACCTCCGAATAGATGCTCGAGCGGCAGCAGCCTCGCTGCTACGTAGCACACACGACTGGGCTTAGTTAGCTCAAGCTGCAACATCCCTCCTCCTCCTCCTCCATCCTGCTCCTCTCGGCACTACGACGCTGTGACTTTGCAAGCTTGTGCCTTTCTGCCGGTTCCTTGGATGTAGGTCGCGCACAGAGCTCCTCTGGCCGATGAAACGGGTTGCGCCTCTCGTAGGGCTGCTGCTGCTACTAACCACGTTGATCCGCTACTTGCCTCTATTTCGATAGTCGTCTTTGCTAGTGCCTCCCCAACTCGCTGCTTTGCATAAAAGCCCCTTCCTTCGGCTCTGTCGTCCTTGGCCGGGCCGCCCTGGGACGAAGGCGAGCCCGGTCAACCAGGACGCTCAGGCCGTCATAGTGGTCCAATCTCAGCAAGCCACTCGAACAGTCTGGGCAGCCCTTTCCGGCACTAAGCTTTTGCGCCGCCGCCTTTGTTGAAACCAGCATTCGCCTTGTCTGCTGCCCGGGAGAGGGAGGCCTGAGCGAGCAGACTGGTGAGGGGAGGCATGCATGGGCTGGCTTGCCTAGTGGCGATTGTCGGGGCTTCGGCTTCGGGTGGACGAGGCCATGGGGATCGGGGTTTCATCGCCGCGGCTCGGTGAGGTGCGTCTGCGGAGGACTTGTCCCGTGTAAGAGTGATGTCGATATGGCGTTGGGGGACGTCCGAGGAGGTAGATGGACGTCAGCCCTACGCGAATCGTTCAGGATAGAAAGGTCGAGTGTCGTGTGAAGAGAGTTGCCTCGACCAAGACTCAACAAAAGCGCAGCAGACACGAACGGTCACTCTCCCCCCAACAACCGTCCGCATAGCAAGCTAACCAACCCGTCCACCACGGTCCAAGTCGAGGAAGCGCTTGGCCTTGCCGAAACCAAGACCAAACAGCTTCCGTAGGGCTGCCAACGTTTGGGGGGGGGGGCGTCGGCTCCCGTTTCCAGCTCCGACTTCCCCCCCTTCCCTCCCCCCCAGCGCGATCTTTTGTAGTGTCAAGCAGCCCATCAATGCCCGTCAAAGGCATAAGACCGGCCTGCGCCGGGGACGCATAACTCGGCACTGCTCACGATGGGTAAGCCCGTCCTCGGGCCCTGTTCTGCTGAGGGCCGAAAGATCATCATCACCATCGGCTCCCTTCCGGTAGGACGACGGGACGTCTGAAGGAAGCCCGCTTCACACTCTCACTTTGCAAAGAAGAAGAAGAAAAAATTAGGAAGGGAAAATCGAAAGTTTTTCAGGTAAGAGGTGACATCGGCCACGACTTTGCACAAGATCCCCATTGAAAAAAAAAAAAAAAAAATTTTGGTCGTTCCTTGCCGCCTGTTCTCGTTGGGCGGCTGAGAGGGAATGCGCCGCATCGTACGATTCGGCGAGCATAGGGCGGAATTTTTTTACCTGAAGCTATGACGAAGATAACCCGGTTGCGGCTCCTGGGCGAAACGGGAGCGAGGAGCGAGGGCTGTAAAAGGGCTTTGGGCGGGCTTTTGGTTGCTTGAGCTTGAGGCGTAGGAGGTGGAAGGGTGAAGTTGCCGAGTTGAAGGTATTCAGGGGGTTTATGTCAAGTCTCCTAGGAGGTTTCCCTCGAGCCGCCGCAACAACGCCTTATCCTTGGCCTTCGACCCTAGCTCGCACTTGGCCTTTCCGCCATGGGCGTCGAAACTCGTTCATGGCCTATTTCCATTTTGAAGAGATTGCTCGCATTCGTCCCCGAGTTCCCACTTCCTTTCCCCTGTGTGGAACGCCCATTCCGCGCAATCGTCGGGCAGTCGACGAACTAGGACGGGCCGCGCATATCCCTGGGGGGGAGGGGAGAGTCTGCGTCGAAGTGGTTGATGCGAGTCATTCGGTTGCCAGCTCGTCGGACAGACGCTGCAAAGTGCCACGGCAAGGGCGAGGCCGAGTTGTCCGTCGTCGTCCACCGGAGACGCCCGAAGGAACACGCAGACGACTACTCAAACAACGAGAAAACGCCGAAGACGAGGACCAAGGTTTCGCGCTCGCTCTCGCAGTCCCTTGCTGGCGCGCATTTGCCATGGCCGCCTTGAACCGGCTGCTTCGGCTGCTTGGCAATGGCGGTGCGAGCACCGCCCGTCTCACAGGTTTGGAGTTTGTCGGCATTCCATGGTGCCATCTTACTATCAATGGGCATGGTCCAAAGGAGGGGGGGCAACGCTCAAGGGATCATGATCGTCGCTCTTGGATGCCTCGGATGTAGTATACATACTTTCGTGAAGGGGGGGCGACATCGCTCTGGTTGGAGCTGGGGTGCGTTGGACGATCTTGTCGGGGGGGGGCATGTATCAGCCATGATTGCCATTGTCGCCGATGTAATAGGCGGCTTGTACTTTGAGTGCTTACGTTGAGTCATTTAAGGCATCAACTTACTCTCGGTCGTGACATCGTCCCGGGGAGTTTCATGGAGAGTAGTCCCCTCGTCGGCATTGATGGCTTGTCTACGACCACGAGAACCATGGCAAGAAGCCCTTGTCTTCACCGAGGGTGTAGCGTTCTCCGCGTGTTGGATAACGGCCTTGCATTCGTAACTTCTTCTCATCCCGTTCTCGATGCGTCCGCCAGTACCGTCTTTGGCAGTGGGATGAATCAGGGGGCGGGCTGCCTACCACGGCAGGAGGGTTCTCGAGTTTGTCGACATGTTTCTTAGACGCGGTGCCATTTCTTCATTGCGATTCCTTGGGAAATCCCACCCCATGCTTGACAGAGCGACGGTATTACCGTCTTCGGCAGTGGGATGGATCAGGGGGCGGGCTGGCAAGAGGCTTCTCAAGTTTCTGGACAAGGTCTTAGACGCGGTGCCATTTCTTAATTATGATTCCTTGGAAATCCCATCCCATTCTTGACAGAGCGACGGCTGCAGCCGCGCCGCCGAAAGCGCACGGCGAGGGGGGAGACAGACGCGTGAGGGTGAGGGTGGGTGTTGCATTGTTACTTGTGTGCAGCATCGTGACGAAGACTGTGAAAAAGGGAAATAGTCCCTCGCTCTCGTCGATTGTCGCTCGTTCTACATTTCCTGCGGTTGGCTGTTGAAGTTTCTGGAAGAAATCGGAAGGAGGCCATGTCAGAAGCATCATGCCTTTACATAAAGATGAAGAGCACCCATCATGGAAGTTGAACTTGGTCAATCAACCGTTTTGCTTCCCAAGAACTGATGTGCATTTCTTCTCCTCCCTTTGAATACATATTTAGCAGAAGCAAGATATTAATCTATTTTTGCCCGTGATGAATAAAATGTTGTCCACGACGGCCAATCTCGAGGCAATCTGCAGCTCCAGGTTAGGTAGCACGGCTGACTTGACACTCAGGCGGCGTAATAATATGGCCTCGTATTATTATTAGGTCGCATGGAGCAGCATCTACATCAGGTCTAGGGTCGGTTCGGGCGCGGGACATTGGTTTTAGGCATGAATTTGACAGGCAGGCATGTCGCAGATTGATTGGGGGGGGGGGGGATGTTTGAGGGGATCAAACAAGGAGCGTTATTCACTTGGTTGTCTGTGAATGATGAATGGACAAGCCAACAAAGAGGCTTGTTCTCTCGTGAGTGAATGATGAAGGGAACAAACCAACAAAGACGCAACAAACAGCCCCAACAAGCATTCCTTTATGCGCTGTCGGCACCGCCACACCCGTTGGACCCCGAGCCTGCCAAGTTTCGCCCTCATCCAGTCGCCTCGGCCTCGAAACCTCGCGCGGCGACAAAGAAGGCGTTTCAGGTTGCAGGGGTCTGTCGGGCTGCGCGCTTACGGGGAAACGTTGATAAGTGTTCCTTTGAAGGAAAAAAACGACTGGCGATTTGAAGTCTGCCCTCGTCTTCTCTTCTTGCATTTGCCCCCGTCTCCTCTTCATCCTCGCCATGGCCTTGATCGACGCGGCCAACTGTTCGCGCAATGCAGATGCCGCTACCCCCAGCGACGCGGGCGTTGCTGGGACGGGTGTAAGTTACGAAACACGCATCAAATAACCACCAAGTGACCCTCCCTAGATCCTCCTCTCCTTCATCATCACCGCCTGCCTCGCCATCGGCCTCTCCTCCAGCGTCGTCTTCGGCGAGTTCCGCGGGCGCGGCTCGACCATCCGCCGCAAGCTCCTCAGCTCCTACTCGGACTCGCAGATCATGCAGGGCATCGGCATCCAGTCGGTGGCGCTGGCCAAGATGGAGTCGCTGGTGCCCTACCACTTCTTCCTCGTCTGGATGCTCTCGCTGCTGTCCATGGCCACGCACAACGCCACGCTGCTCGCCCTCGTGCACGACTACCGCCGCGACCGCGTCCTCCGCTGGATGCGCCAGCTGCTCATGTTCGTCAACCTGGCCCTCTCGTGCGTGTCCGGCGTCTTCGTCCTCGAGGCCGTGACCAAAGGGCTCGACGACAAGACGCTGCCCATCGCCTGCGTGTGGCGCGTCGACGGCCGCGGCGCCCCCTCGACGGCGGGCCTCTCGTACGTCGGCACCGTCGCCGTCATCGCCGGCAACGTCGTCATCTTCGTCCTGGCCACGTGGTACCTGCACAGCCGCGTCCAGCGCTTCTACAAGCTGGTGCAGGTCGTCGGCCTCGCCCTCATGACGGCCATTGCCGTCGGCGCCGCCATCCGCATCGTCCTGCTGTCCCAGGCCTTTGGCCGCCCGTCCGTCGAGCTGTCCGACGAGGGCGAGAAGACGTGGAGCTTCGGCCAGCTGCTGTCCATGCTGCTGCTCGTCATGCCCCTCGTGTCCGTCGTCGAAATCTACCGCGGGGAGATGTCTGTTCCGCCGCCCGTCGAGGACGAGCAGAAGCGCGTCTACGACGGCGAGCTTCAGGAGAACCCCCAAGGATCCAGGACGAATCTGTTTGGGAAGGGGGGGAGGTGAGGGAACCAAGGAACCAAGGAACCAAGGGCAACAAAACACCACGAGTAATTCAGGTTGGGCTGGGAACGCATAGATACCCGTTTGTCATTACAAGCATCTGGAGTTTAGGCAAGGTTGAATTTGGGGTAGGATGCATGTTTTATCGACGAACCGCGTGCAGGTCACCACAGCCACTCTTTGTTCAGCACATGGGACCAGTGAAATGGATTCCGTCGTGTTTCATTGAATGATTATCTCTTCGCTCGTCTACTGCACAGTGCACTTGGCCGGCAACCCGCAAGGCCCCTCCTTGACCTCCTTTTGCTCCTTGGGCCCCTCGGAGTTGGCCTGCTTGGCCGGCTTGGCCTCGAGGGGCTTCCTCTTCTGCTGCTCACTCTTCACGCCCGCGGCGACGACCGGCTTGGCCTCGCTGCCATGCAGTCAACCCGAGTACTTGGCGACCGTCTTGTAAAACTCCTCGCCCTGGATCGCGGCAATCTCGAGCTCGCGCGGCGTGGGCTGGCGCGAGCCGTCGGCGCCGGCAAAGGTGCCCGCGCCCCAGGGGCTGCCGCCGTGCACCTCGGACAGATCGGCCATCAGGCCAAAGGCCTTCGCGTAGCCAAAGGGCACGTAGATGACGCCGTGGTGGGCCAGCGTCGACATGGCGGCAATGGCCGTCGACTCCTGGCCGCCGCCGAGGGTGCCCGTGGAGATGAAGACGCCGGCCATCTTGCCCCAGAAGCCACCCGTCTGCCACTGCTTGCCCGTCTGGTCCCAGAAGGTCTTCCACTGCGCGGGGAAGTTGCCGTAGCGCGTCGGGATGCCCAGGAGGAAGGCGTCGTAGCCCTCGAGCGTGGCCGGGTCGGAGAGGACGGCCACGTCGGTCGGCTTGGGGGGCGCGTGCATCTTGCCGAGCACCTCCTCGGAGAGCGTCTCGGGGATCTGGTAGAGGTCGGCGGTGCCGCCGGCCTTTTCGATGCCGGCCTTTTCGGCCTCGGCCAGCTGCTTGATGTGGCCGTACATCGAGTACTGGGGGGAACAATGGTTAGCAGGCACGAATCGAATTGATGGGGTTGTCGTCGACAATGGTCAACTCGACCGGAACCTCGCTCGGCTCGGCGACGTCACCGAAGCTAGGGAGCTCGAGAGCTGTGAGGGGCAATACACCGGGGAGGCACTCACGTAAACGATGGCAATCTTGGGAGCCATTGTGATTAAGTTTGTCGAGGGGGTATCGAGAGAAGAATCGGGTATAAAACGCTGTAGAAGGAGAGAGAGAGAGTTGGGAAGAGTTGACTGGAGAAGATGGGAGCTTGAGAAGAGAAAAAGAGCTGGAAGGAGGGGAGCTCGCAGCTATCTTATACCTTGTTGACTAGGCAGGTGCATTGCAGCACAAAACCAAACTTTGTCGGTTCAAGACACACACCCCTCCGCCCTCCAATCATGGCCGATGGAACATGGCGGTGGGAGCCGCAGCCGGAGAGACATGGCGACGGTCCACCGGCGACGCCATGAGATCATTCCTCAGCTCCCCCGGGCCGTCTCACACGCCTCCATCCGAAAATACGTCGTCGAGACTCTCGGGGGCAGCACAAGCAAACACACACACTTCCTTCATTGATTCATAAGCAATCCCGAGCCCGGACCAATCGAGGGGCTTGCCGCCGACGTCCCGCGCGCCTCAATTGCACAATCGTCTTCAAGTTTGCTCGTGTGGCAGCACAGCTTTCTCGTAGCCCGTGTCCAACATTGGGCTTTCGACTGTTAAACTTGCGAGGAGACACAGCGGAACGATTCGCGTTCCCTTTCCAATCGACACCCCCCTCCCCCCTCCCTCTTGATTATCCCGTTCGATTGGCTGCTGAGTAAATGCTGATGAACCCACTGCCATGACAAGAGCCATGACAAAAAACCCCCGCACTCTGTCTCCTCCATATGCAGCCCCTCCACTGCTTTGGCAATCATCAATCATCGTCGCGCGCGCGCTCCATTCAAAGGCTTAGCTAAAGCTTTCATAAGCCGACCCGAGAACCGTGGCATCGTCTGGGGAACAAACCACACTGCCTGGGTCTCGAGCAGTCTCTGCATGCACTTTTCCTCAGATAACTGCTTACTTCCTTTTCTCCTCCTTCAGCTCCTTATCCAGCAAGAGCCATCAAACTCGTACCCTCTTCAGCTGCATTAGCCCATCTCCACCTCCATCTGACCTTCGCTTCACCGCGCCGAGATGCTATCGTGACTCCCACCTCACTCTCGCAGCCATCTCCTGTTTTTCTGCAAGGTAAGCGAGCGCCCGTGTTCGGGACCAAACTTCCGAGAATGCATCATGGTTGAGTGACTGCCTCCTCACTTTGGCCAGTTTACCTCTCCCCCTCGACCAACAAACTCTCCCGCCGTCAGCTTTTCATGCGCCATCCGTCCATGTGAAACGCCTCTGCCCCTCACCATGCGCCTGCGCCGTTGATGCCGTTTCTGCCATGAGCATCCGTCCCGCACGTGGATTCTGGCCGTTGGGCCGTTGGTGCGTATCGACACTGCACGGCAATCCTCCGAGATCCCCTCAAGAGACCCAACAGTAACACCTTGACTCGGAATGGAGCACGGAAATTCATCATGTATGTAATTTCAGACTCTTCATCGACATCTAATGTACATGGCAACGACACATGGACCTATCGTAATCGCCAATGTCGCTCGCCGCCACTGCTGTCCTCCGAGCCCATCGATTATATCGCTTGCTGTTCAAGCCGGCTCACATATATTTCCAATGAGCAAATCCAAACATAAAAGCTACGGCTTCCAACTCGTCGCTGGGCCGTATCCCCTCTTCACCTGAGGCCATACCACGTAATCATCGTCATTACCCAAACCAGACTCCGTGCTTCCGTGACAAATGAATGAAAGACAGCCAAATAAATCAGACAAATGCAAAAAGGCTAGGAGGAAAGTGTCATGATAGTCGTTCGCGCCCTTCGTGGTCTGCAGGATGGGCGCTTGACGGCTCGATGACGATTTCCGGGAGCGGAGCAATTCTCAAGCTCGGGAGTTGCGGGACGCCGCCGACCCCGCGGGTTGACGGCCGGGGAGTGAGCTCGCCCTCGCGTTCCACCTCGTCCCGCTCCTCAGGCCGTACCGTCGAGGCGAGACTGCGCCGTGACCTCTGCGAGCCCGACCGATACGGACCTGGATAGTCCGGAGGCGGCTCGTTAATGGGCGTCGTCGACCGCCCGTCGTCGTATAATGAAACATCCTCGTACTCTGGCGGGGGCATTGCCGTGTCGCCCAAGTCGGTCTCGGCGAGTTCAGGGTTCTGTCCATTCGTGTTTGTGACCCAGAGTCCTCCCGACTGAGAGCTGCGAGTCGGCGTCAGACTCATCATGTCGCTGTCGGCACTCGCCGCCGAGCTCGCGCTGCGTACTCGTTGATGTCCGAGGCTGATGCTGCCCGCATCAGAGAGAAGCCCGACCCGTTCGCTTTCTGTGCTGTTGGCTCGAACTCTCGTTCCGTCGTGGTGGGCGAGGCCCACGTTTCCGTAAGAGACGCTCGACACAGATCGGTTGCGCGAATCCTTAATCCGCTCAACCTCGGAACGAAGCTCCCGTAGTGTGGTATCCTCGTTCGCTCTTCGTGTTTGGACACGCAGACTAGCGAGAGCATCTCTGTCGCCACGTTGTCGTGCTTCGCGCCGCTGAGTCCGCCTATCCTCACGCTCCGCCAATAACTGTCGTCTCGTTGTGCGGATCTGATAGAGCGTCGCCATTTCCTGGTCCCGTAGCTCTTCTTCTTCCTCCTGAGTTGGGAGGTCCACGATGACGTCGATGCCATCCCGATCTCCCTCCCGCCCTAGCACTTGTTCGGTGGTCGCCGCGCTCTGTCGGTATGCGGGCAGAGTCATGATGGATCGTATTGACGTATTTCGGTCGACGGCGGCCGTGTTGGTCGTCGCCGCACTGTTTCGGTTCGCGGTCGGGTCGGCATTACCTCGACTGGTTCGGGTTGGGCCGAGCTGATGAGACTGGTCCGAGTCATCGGCGCCGGCGGCCGGCTCGTAGCTGCCGCCGCGGAGGCGACCGGAGATTCGCCCTAGGAAGCCCTTTTTCGGACTCGGCTGTCCCGGGAGCGGTGCTTTTCGAGGTTTTCTTCGAGAGTAGCAAACCCAGACCACGGCGATGAGCAGGAGGGCAGCGACGGAGGCAACGACCTGCGAGAACAACAATCAGCAAGACGGCTTCGGCGGATGCAGAGGCTTGCGTCGACTTACAATGAAAACAACGGTGGAGGTGCCCAAGCCATTACTTTCGTTATCATCGGAGCTGGAACGGGTGCTGTTCTTGGATGTGTGTTGTTCGTCATCTCGAAGCTGGCGAGTTTCCCAGCCACGGGGTTCCTCCGCATACTTTAGGTACATTTCGGGCTCGGTTGCGACATGCAGAGCAGGCGGCTGCTGCACCAGCGAGTCAACGGATTGACGATGGGTAAAAGGCGATGAACTGGAAATGCGACAATGAATTCGAGGGTTCAGGAGGACGAGAAGGTTGGTTGGTTTTTCGGCACGGGGCAAGCACCAAGGTTTGTGTACGTTTTTCCCTGCCTTCTCGTTCGGCTTGCACCGTCGGACGAGGGACCTTTTTCCAGGCACAGCCGCCGTGTCGGTTGCGAGGTTGGTTGGCTGAGCAGGCTTGGCCCAGTCCCGCTTTCCGCCCAGGCTCTGTTTGACTTCTTGGGGTTTTGGAATTTGGGAGGCTTGCAGCTTGGCTGGGGGGGGGGGGGGGGGGGGGGGGGGGGGGGGGGGGGGACTCGGGAGCGAGAGACTCGAGGGGGGAGCAAGGGACGATGGCTGGTCCGTCCGCGAGGGATAATATCGAGCGGGCAGCGGTAAGACGGGCGGGAAAACGAGGGAAACGGAGAATGGCGAGGTGATGCGAAGGCGAATGAGCTCGGATGCGAAAGGGCAACAAACAAGACGGGCGAGCTGTCGTCACTCGTCAGAGCCGTTGCCAGCAGTTGAACTGGCGTCCACAGTGGGCGGGGGCCTCCAGGTCAGAGGCACGGATAAGGGCCGGCTCTACCGATGCTCCGCAGTTGGAGGACATGGACGTTGGGTGACATCAGGGCGACTCGGGAGTGATGGTTCTGCCTCGTCTGCCATTTAGGGCTTATCGACGGCAACTTCTGGTATGAAGTAGAGGTGGCGAGTGCGACCGTCTCATCTCATCTCACCATCCCCTCCCATCTGACTGGGTGAAATCCCCCACCGTCGCATCGATGAATTGATTTCCATCCATGATCGAATTCGTTGCCTGCCGTCTGTGCGTCTTCTGAGTTGGCTGTGGCTGGTAAAGTGGCCCAACGCTGGGAATGAAGGTGAAAGATTGTCGTACGAAGCGTCCACGGCGATGCCGCCCAAACCACCTGCTGGCATTCGCCTGAAGACGCCTTGTAGGAGCGCATCCCAACTGCCAGTTACGCAATCCTATCCAGATCCATGGGCTCCCCCGGGATCCTCAAACCAATTGACCAATGCTGAGATGCAGCAACATGGTTTATTAGCTTGTGGCTGAGCACTCTGGCCCCGGTCAGCCGAAGCGTCGTTGCAGTTGCTCATCGACGGAACCATCTGGCTTGTCCTCCGTCCTTCGTAACCCCTCGTATTGCCGTCGCACAGCCCGTCTCCTGCAGTGGCTTTCCGAGCGTCCTTTATTCTCCCCCACTTCAACACTGCATTGCATCACATTCATCTCTCTGCCGTCCATACACAATGTTTTGAATACACCTTGTGCGTCGCATTCGGTGGGAGCAAGAACAAAAGCACATGGTTCATGCAATGAAAGGGCATTGCTTTGCCCGCATCTTCGCGTGGCTAGAATCTCACGGCTCTCGCTCTCGGTTGAGACGGGAGCATGGCAACAGTCTCACCCGCGAACGGGCCATGCCAAAGTCCCCATGTGCTTGGTCGAGTCCTTTTGTTTTCTTCATTCAGGGCAATCTCCCAGATACATTTTGATTCCATGATACCCATCCTCAGCCTCAGCTTGATGCATCTCTCCCGCCAACCAACGGAAGGAATGCTTCCATGGCACTCTTCTCATGTCTCACAGCCTCGCAGCGGTGGAACATGGCTTCATTGGAATTCTGATCGACGAGGTAATTGATCTGCGGCAGTCAGCAGCCCAAAATGCGAAATGGCTTCTCAGGTCTGGAGACGGCGGCGCCTCAACGATTGCTCCGTCCTTCTGCAGGAGAACGGGTGTGTCAGCCACGCTCACGGCAGGAGCTGCAGAAAGGCGCAATGGCCGAAAAGTAATTTACGAGAGGGAAAAAAGAAGCCGAATGTTCAGTGCTGCTATTTTCAGCTCTGCAGTTGTGGCGGACGCTTTATTGCCATGTGCGCGAGGAACTGGTGAGCTTGTCTCGGCCCTCTCGGGAGCCATGAAGGTGAATGCGACCAGATTCAACGCCGGTCACTTGGCCGTTGTGCAGCTCTAGCGCTGTGGCTTGAGACGAGACATGTTTGGCTCGAGAGTCCGCCATCTTTCACGTAACCAAGTATTGACAGCCTCTCCAGCATTATCCTAGCACGAGAAGCAACACATCACGAATGCGTACCGACAAGTCCCGGCATGTAGACTTGGTCGCTGTGTCCAGACCCAATAGCTTAGCACTCTCTCGGCACCCGCTCATTTGTTTACGTATACCCTATCCTTGTAGAAGACGTAATGTCCCCTTTCGGCATGTGACTTACACGACATCACACCATCTGGCATGCGAGCTCTGAGTCGCCTCGAGCGACCCGGCTGCAACGCTGACCTGTAACCAGTACATCTCAACAGACATTGCGAAATTACTTAATTGCACTGGAAAGAGCCACTACTGTAACACCGAGGAAGATAACCTCCAAACTCCAAGCCAACCGGCCACGTACCAGCCAAGACGGGTGCGCTCCTATCCAAACTTCTTCTCAAACTTCTTCAACATGCCCGTGACACCCCGCTCCAGCCGCCCCGCGTTCTCCTCGAGCTTTCCCTTCGGCTCAGTCTTGGGTTGGTACGGGTTCTTGGCGTACTTGGCCATCTCGGCTTCGTTTGGTCGGTAAACCTGCTGGTGAATGCTGTAGTCGGCAGCTCCAGCCCCGGCGGCCTGCGGCGCTTGCGGCGTGTACGAGAAGCCGCCGGGAGGGGGAGGCGGGACTCCCGGGTTGGCTGCCGGTGGCGTTGGCTGCCCTGGAGGTTGGGCGACGGCCTGCTGAGGTGGCGGCTGCGTTGCTGGCGGACCGGGGAACGACGACAAGCCATACGTGTGGCTCTGGCCGAGGACTGGCATTGTCTGCGTCCGTTGAAGGCCGGGATGTGGGCCACCAAACTGCGGTGGAGGCAACCCAGGGCTTGTCAGTCCACCGGGCGGGAATTGCGATGGTGGCGGCATGCCGGGTGTAAATGGTTGCTTCGAGTAATCGTATGCGACGGCTACTGCTAGAGGGTTCAAAGGATCCTCGTCTGGAGGAGGTGTCTTCTCTCGATGCTGTATAGTCTCTGGAGCAGCCGGGGCAGCCGGATTGTATGGAATGGGCGCAAAGGCAGCCGGTGCGGCTGCGCTGTTCTGCTGAGGACTCCCAGTTGTCGGAGCTGGAGCCTTCGGCGGCGGCGCGAAGCTCTGGGAGCTGCCTTGCGAGGGCGGATTCGTTGCTCCGTACTGCGGATCTGATATGGCAACGTGCTCGAGCTGCTGGACGACTTGGCTCATTGGCGCTGGTTGGGGAGGAGGACCGGGTTCATCGAGAACCTCAACCTGAGAGGACTGGATCACCATCCTCACGCCATTGACAAACTTGAGGGCATCTTGCTGCGTCCAAAAGTAAATATCCAGCGAGTGTAGCTTATAGTGGTATTTGTTCTCATTTCGCGGGTCGTAGGTCGGTAGGTGCCACTCGTTCTGGTCCACGTTGTCGGCGACAGTCAGAGACACCTTGCAAGTTTGCTTGTAAGAATACCGCAGGTGGGTTTGATCCAAGACTACGCGCACAGCAGAGTCAGCGCGAACTCATTTCCCAACGGATTGTCGTGCCATCTTACAGCCTTCAAAGGCGTCTTGGTGGTCGGTACCGGGGTGGTTGGCGACTTCGACGCGACATCGGCGCTCGTTTGCATTCTCAAAGAGATAGACGTAGGAGCCCTGGTCGAATCGATGGTGACGAGGACTTTCCTCGGGCGGCCCGTAAAAGTAATGGATATCTCCGAAGCTGTAGACGAAGAGTCAGCATTGGAGGGGGCTTTGTCCTTGATCAGCTCTGGCTCACAGAGTAGCGACGTTTTCCTCCCCGGGACGTGCCGCCATGGTGTCCTTGTAAGCAGTTCGAACACCAGCCAGCTAGCATACACAATGGAACAGTTTGTGACACTCGCAGCTGCGACTAGCAACAGCAGATGAAGATTAGAATCGCGACAACGCAACAACGCGAGTTTTACGACACAAGGCGAGCGACTTGCGGAAGCTCGAGTTTTGTGCCTCCCCTCCCGGACTACTTGGCATATGATCCGAGGGGTGACATTGCATGAGTGGCTGACAGGAAAGTCATGTCGGCGCTTAATCGACCGCTCCTGGTTGTTCCTGGAGGAGGGGAAGCTTTAGCACGGCCAATCACGGTAGAAAGACCCTTGGTGTTGTTGGACTGTCCCACGTTGGGCCCCGCTCATCCACCACATCACCGTCACATGGATGTGACCCTTTGAGGAAGCTAGCCCACGTGACTTCGCGTCTCTGCCTAGAACGCGTCCACTTCCGAGGGGCATTGATCACGTCTCAGCTCCGTCATCTCGAGACGCGACGACAATCCGACCGAATCTTCGACGCCGAGATGCATCTTTGTCGCATGATTGAATTACCATCGAGATGACGTCTACCGATCAGCCGGACGAGCCGTCGACCTCTGACAATGTCACCGACGAAAACACCGGCGACACTCTCAAGACGCTCAAGTATTCCCTTCTTGGACCTTCTCTTCTAAAGGCGGGCCAAGACAAGGTCGATCAAAGCAAGGTTGGGCGCCCAGTCATCCTTTTCGGCCATCCGTCTCACCAATCGCCAGGTCTCCGAAATCATCTACAACGCCTCCAAGGGTTCAAAGTTTTTCAACCGTGAGGAAGTCCGCGACAAGATCCTGACGGAAAAGATCGACCGAATAAAAGCCCGAAAATCCGCCCTCGAGAAGCAAGACCTCACCCGAGAACTCCGCAATGCCGATCGCTTGATTTCGGAGCTGGAACTCACCAGAGACCTGACCCAGCACATTGTCCACGTCGACTGCGACGCCTTTTACGCTTCCGTGGAACTGCTCGACCGTCCGGAACTCAAGGATCTCCCGTTCGCCGTGGGAGGTGGTGTCCTCACCACGTGCAACTACGTGGCCCGTCAATATGGATGCAGGTCCGGAATGGCTGGTTTTGTGGCCAAGCAGCTGTGTCCCGACCTGATCTTCATCAAGCTCAATTTTGACAAATACAACGCCAAGGCCCAGGAAATAAGAGAAGTCCTTGCCAACTACGATCCGCGCTTCGAAAGCGCCAGTATCGATGAGGCTTACCTAAACATCACCGAGTACTGCGAAGAACACAGCATCGACCCGCCCGAAGCCGTCGAGCAAATGAGGAGGGAAGTTCACGAGAAGACCAAGATAACGGTATCCGCCGGAATCGCGGCAAATGCCAAGCTCGCCAAGATCTGTTCCAACTTCAACAAGCCAAACGGACAATACGTCTTGCCCCGCGATCGGACCACCATAATGGGCTTCATGAGAGATCTTCCAACCCGCAAAGTCACCGGAATCGGTCGTGTCCTGGAAAGGGAGCTCTCGGAACTGGGCATCAAGACGTGCGGCGACATTTACGGGCAGCGGCAACTCCTGAACCCGCTCTTTGGCGACAAGACGTCTGCGTTCCTGTTCCGTTGCTACCTCGGGCTCGGCCGCACCAAGATTCAACCTGCCGAGGAATACGAGCGCAAGAGCGTCGGCACCGAGAGCACCTTTCGGGAAATGTCTGATCCCGCGCAGCTCAAAGAAAAGCTTCGATGGACTGCCGAAGAACTCGAAAAGGACCTCAAGCGCGCCGAGTGCAAGGGTCGCACCCTCTGCCTCAAGGTGAAACTGCACACCTTCGAGGTCTACACTCGCCAGGCTGTCGTACCGAGGGCCATCTGGCTCGCCGACGACCTCTTCAACTACGCCTTGCCCATCTTCGCCAAGTTGCAGCAAGACATGCCAGGTATGCGATTGCGCCTGATGGGACTGCGCGTCACGCACCTCGTCAGCACCAAGAAGCCCGACACCATGGCCTTTTTCGGCTTCCGCTCCCGCACCGACGCGGGCGAGCAATCCAACGGCGCCGAGAAGAGAAAGGCCAGCGACGCAGAGGAAGAGTGGGAGCAGTGGCCAGAAGATGAATTCCAGAGCGGTGTCCGGGACGGCCCTCTCGATGACTCTCCTGGCAAGCCCGAGTGCGATGCTGAACAATCCCCGCGACGAAGCCACGGCAAGGAGATCGTCCCCAACCCCACCAAAGACGTCGCGCCCCAAAGGGAGGAGTGTTGGGATTGTCCCATCTGTGGTCGTCCGCAGACGGCCGAGGAGCGGCAGTTCAACCAGCACATTGACCTTTGCCTATCCCGCCGAACTATCCGCGATGCGGTCCAGGCCGATGGCCCATCAATACCACAACCCGAGGCCAAGAGGCCTCGGGTGACGGAGAAGAGGCGCGGGCGGCCGCGGGGGGTCGACCCGAGGCAGAGACAACTGTTTTTTGGATAGGGAATGTGGGCAAGAGACGGAACATTGGATAAATGAAGTAAATATCACGATTGATGACAATAAAGACAATATATATAAACATTTTCCGTAACCAAAAAATCATCGCATTGCTGGCTCGAGCAGCTTTTCCCGTTAAGATCTATAGTGTCCCGATCCTGAACACCTTGCTTGTTCCCTTAAAATCTCAAATATGTCGACAAGTCGCTGGACGAAGGAAATACTAAAAGATGACCACCGCAGACTCCTTATGCGTTGCGGCTGGCCATGCGGTCCATGGTCATCGCTCGCTTCAATTTCGTGTCCTCTGCTTCCTCCTTGTGGAGTTGCTTCCCCGGTAACCTCACGGCCTTGTCTAGGGCAACGGGTAGGCCACGGTGTCGCCCTCTGAGCATGATGAGGCATAATACGAGCTTGCTACCCGTGTGCCAGGCACCAGAAAAGCTGTAGTTGGCGTTGGGAAACCCAACAGAGAGACCAACACAGGCGTATGCAGACACCACCTCGAAAAGGACGTTGAATAAACTGTAAGGGAGAGGTCGATCAAGGAAGTGGTCCGTCTCAATGATGACGATAATGATCAAAGGTACAACAAGCCACCACAGATCGTGGGCAAGCTGGCCACGGATCTGTTGATGAATGAAGGACACACGCGAGTTGTCATCAGGTCCTTTATGACCTGCGCCAACACCGTGAAAAGTCATTGTCCTCTTCAATCCCTTGCTAACCTGATTGCCCACTGCGGCAGTGGCTCTGCGACGCAGATTTCTCTTTACTGGATCATCATCGTTGGCCGAGGCAGAGATGGCCGAAGCAGAGACGGCCGAGGTAGTGATGGCGAGGCCGCTCTCTTGATCTTCCTCAACAGTAAGGTCCTCCTCGTAGATGCCGAGCGATCTCTCCTCGTAAATATTGGAATGACGCATGGTGATCGAAACGGGATAAACGGAGATGTACATCATGATCATGTACAACAGCTGGACTGCTGGGTAGAGGGTGGAAATGGATACGACAGCGAATCCGGCAGCACGAACAGCTAAGATGACGTTAGTAATATCACGAAAAGGTGGCGATGGTACTTACCAATTGCCTGAAACCAGCCAGCAAAGATACGGTCCGTCATGGGCATGGCCTCGATGGTAGGGTTTCCGATGTTGAGAACCTCGAATGCAACCCAGTCGATGGTGTTGATGAGAATGAGAACAAGGACGAGCCACCAAGTGGCCTGAGACGGGAAGAGCGTGGTGTAGACTCGTCGCGGGTACTTTAGGATGAACTCGATCGTCTCTCGCCAGGGACCGTACTCGGTTGGAGACATGACGTTGAGGATCTTGAGGAGGATCCAGAGAATGAACCGCAGAAACAAGGGATAGCCGGTATTGCCCGCCACGATGAGAACGCCAACAACGATCAGGACGAAATACGAGCCCTGGAAGACGCCCATGCCAGAGTCGATGAGAGACAGGCCCGCATTGTTGAAAGCCGAACCAGATAAAAAGATGCCAGCCCACCAAGAGTTTGCATCATACTCGGCGGCAGCTTCAGGTTTGTTGACGGCGATCCAAGCACCCAATGCGATGCCGCTGATTATCTGCCACCCGAGCCCGTACAAGGGAACGACGACGGCAAGGACCTTCAGGGCTCGGTACTCGCAGCCTCCTAGGGCCTCACGCTCATCCGAGGACAAGTCAAAGACTTGACCTCTCTTGTTGACGTTGTGCTTTCCCAAAAATTGCTTCCAGTGCATTAGGAAGTCTTCCGACTCGTCCGACGCGGCTGAATTTGCTGTTGAGGGCCGTCGAGAGTCCACGTTGGCTACCTGTGCCCCATGCTGATAAATAGAAGCACTTCCAGGTCGCTCGCGTGGGCTTTGGGGCACGAGAAAACGAAGATTTCCACGGGACGGGGAGGGAGTGGTCTCGGCATCCGCTGTAATCGTCGGGGTCCTACTATGATTCTCGTCGGTGTCGTAGGTAGCCTCTTCGGGCGCCGAGATCGCGTGACAGATAGGGACGCCAATTGACATGGTGCTGGGGTCGTCGCCTCTCTCGTCCTTCTCTTCCACTGTAGTCGGGATACGAGTGCCCAAGCCTGATAGACCACCTCCGGGAACAGCTGGAGAAGTCTTGAACTTCTCCATCGAAAAGAACTGACGGAGCGGTCTGGATCTCATCGCAGCACGGCGTTTTCGACTCTCACGTTCGGCCTCAACAATGCCGTCGAAGCATTTCTCGAAGGCGTGCTTGCGTGCCATGACAGTCCAAAAAGACACCCAAATGGGGCTGCCCAGAATGAAGGTTAACCATATCAGGACTTGCTGCCATGTTGTAAATTTGCTAAGGTCAACGGTGTTCAGACCTGTGTTGGTGATGGCAGAAGTGATCATGAAGAGGCAATCGGCAAATCCAATGTTGCTGTGAGGCGCGTTGGAACCCCAGAGGATAACTGATAGTACGAGGGTCAGGACGATGAAGTAGGTGTAGTGGATGGTGATGTAGTTGACGGGCGGGATCGCGGCCTTGGCATAGTCGGTGATGGTCTTTAAATGCTCATGTTCATCGACGAAGTCGTTCCACCGTTTCTTGATGGAGTTTGGCATATTTGATGCAGGATTCAATGCCAAGACAAAATTCCCCGGTGGGCGGATCGTAGTGCAGGTTTCGGGATGAAAAGGAATGAAAAGTGCAGATTACTTGAGGCGGATGGACATAACGAATAGTAGTAAGAGTGTGTTAATATATTGTGTGGTACTGAGGGCGGACAGTGATCTTGGGACGGGTAACCGGAGACCTGGAGAACAGACGTGGCGACGGGACGGCATCGGCTTTGTTCACGCGATGAAAGGAACAGACGCGATGGCGATTGGTACGAGCAGAGTCGAGTCGAGTCGAGTCGACGAGGGAGGCGAGACAAAGATATTAAACCTGGGCCGAAAAGCCGTCAACGGTGAGAAGAAGAAAAAGAAAAGGGATGGCTCCAAGGAAGCCACGACTAACGTGCATGGGCACCAAACGGATTCGCGCTCTTCATGTTCCTTCCTCGCCGTGGAGTCGCACCTCCCGAGTCACCGTATCACAGTTGAAGTGCCCATGTCTTGGCGCAAGGGGAAGGGGCCCCCCAACATGGCCAACAACCTGGCCCGCGACAAGCTCCCTCGCGGGCACCTTGATCCGGGGACATCAACGGGCCAGGGGCTTGTTCATTGGTCCAACTACCGCTGGCTGATTAACAGATTCTCTAGCATGAGGTGAAGCGGGACACCGGCACACCGGCATTGTCCTCCCGAGACATGGGATGGCAATCATGGCATTGAGCCGTTGAGTGAAAGTGCAAAAGCTCTGACCGTCCGAACAACAGGGACATCTCCAACCAAAGTCGGTCCAGTCGGCACACAGAGTTACGGACGTGTGGCCATGTTTGACCCTCGCGATCCGTTCCTCGGCAAATCATTACGTGGGTTGGCGAGACGGACACGTCGACACTGCAGCCGTAGTGTTTTTCGACTGGTGCCCGAGTAGACGTTGCATTAAGATTCGACGGTACCCTCCTTCGGCCTCCAGCGGAAAGGGACTTTCGTCGACCGCTGTAACCGCACCGCAATTAATGGACGATTAACTTCCCGTCCCGTCACCTAACCTGACGGCTGCCGCCGCAAAACTTGTATTAGCTCCCGGGAGCCACGTCGCATAGTGCGGCGAGTTGGTTCTACCAACATTCTGGACTGGAAGCGTCAACGGACGGACATATGCTTCAGGTGCATCACACCTCGTCGATCTGATGAGAACCAACGTCCAACCGCCGGCCTTGTTCACCCATCCACAAGCCGTCATGCAGGTGCCTTCATGACCAACATCACCAACAACACGAGGATAGCACGCAACCAGCTTCCTCATCAAGCCACATGCCCTCGGCTCTTAATCCCGAAGCAATACATTAGAGTACTTAATCACATACGAGCGACGTTCAGGTACTCCGTACCTGGCGGGGAACCCCCTCGTACTGTGGCGGAGCAGGCTCCACGTACGTCTCAATCTCACCATCTTTTCTTCTTTTTGCTCTCATGTTGGGTTTCAGAATGTGAGGACAACTTCTCGTCACAGATAATCGTCTCACCGTGGATTCGCGAAACAAATTTTGCATTGGTCCAGCACATTTTACCCCTTCACCGCGTGTGCATACGCTAAGGAATGGCTCGTCCCGCTGTCTCCTTCAGCTCTGACGTGAGATTGTCATGGCGTCGAAGCTTGAGCAATCTACTGTCTGAGATCATCTCGTTTATGTCGGCAGGGCAGCTCAGTGCTTATTACCGCATGGGTGGCCAGTCTGAAACGGATCAAACAGGACGCCACGCATATCGTCTATCGACATGTGATATGACCAATTTCGGAGGCCTCGATATGAGTTCAACATCTTGACTTATATCAACCCAGCTGGCCCCAGCTGGTATCCTGTCGCAACTCGACACCGTGCGAAAGCAATGGCGACTGTTATGATATTTATGATATCGACGAAACCGACATCGCACCTGTTGACTCCCCTGCTCCGTGGAATTAATTCCCAGACACCTCAGCACATGATGGTCGGCAAGTCATGGAAACATCATGGATGCCAAACAACCTGTTCGGTGTGCTACGCGCCATGTGGTAGAACCGCCGACACATAAATGCCCTCGAGAGCTGGCCTTCAAGACACCATGGTGTTCTGGACACATCCAACATCATGCGGCCGACTAGGCGCCCTATTCAAGGTTTGTCTCAGACATCCAAACTGAATCCTTCTTTGGTGTTGTGCTTGTTGGAACATTGCGAAACACTGTCCCTGTCCCTGCATCCAACTCCTAACTTTGGCGCCACCGCGTCGAAAGTCGGCTGTCAGGGACCTCACCATGCCACAAAGGGTTCAATTGTTGGTGACGAGTTCGCATGTGACCAGTCGGCGCCTATCTATTTTCCATCGGCGACTAATTGCCATGCAATCCTACCGTAAGTTGCAAGTGACCTTCTTATGCCTAATCCAACGTCTGGACATGTCGGCTGCATCCTTTCTGAAGCACCTCGGCCAAGTTGAGCTCGGGGGTCTTGCGCCGTCTTCGCGATTTCAGCGAAACTTGGCCTCGGCAGGTTGGCGACTGCTGCCCTTCAGAGCGGGACCATTTCATTTCATGCTTGGTATCAAAGGAGACGTGACATTTGGTTCATCTATTGTCCCTAACCAGATTGACTGGGCATCTTCGCAGGGTCTATGTCTGTCGTAGTAGATAGATTACTGGATTAGTCTATAACCCAGAACTCGAGAAAACTAAGGGAACAGCCAACACGACAAGCTGCACCCATCTTTTGAAGCCATAAGCGTCATCATGTTCATTTCCAAGAACTCAACATATCAATCCCTGTGTTGTGGGCTTTACAGCTCCTCGTGAACACCATCGTCGGTATCGGCAAGGATGGTCTTGGCGGCATCGGCGGCCTCAGCCACGACACTGCCGACCTTTTCGGCGACGCCCTCGGCCGTCTCTTCCGCCTTCTCTTCCACAGCAGTGGCCTCCTCGGTGACGTAGGCGATCGATACGGGAGTGTCGACACCGTCAATGCCGACGAGCTCGGTCTCGAAAACTGCGATTTAACGTTAGTCGACTTGCGACCTCCCATGAAGCATTGCGGAACTAGGTGGGTGGCCATACTCAGGGTAGCGCCGCCGGGGATGGGACCAACGCCTCGCGCGCCGTATCCAAGAGAGGGAGGAATGGTGAGCTTCCTAGAACAGTGTCAGTACAAGGACGGCGGTCAATTGGGACGGAGCTGTCAAGACGCACCTCTTCTCTCCAATGCACATGTCCAGAAGTCCCTGATCCCATCTATTCCCAGGTATTAGCATCGTCAGGCTCGAATGCATCGTCACGAGGCCGCCACATACCCCTTGATGACTTGGCCAGCGCCGACCTTGAAGCTCAAGGGTTGGCCGCGGTCGTAACCTGTTTATTCCAAAGCGGTCAGATCATGATTTCTTGTGACGGGGTTTCCCGGCCGAAAAAAAAAAGGTCGTCGCAACGTACTGGCATCAAACTGCTTGCCGGTGTCGAGCGTGCCACGGTAGTGCATGAACACCTTGTCGCCCTTTTGCGTCTTGCGGTCGCAGTTGACGCGGGTCGTGACGTCGATCTGGAGCTCTTCCGCAGCGGCGACGAGGCCGACAGCTGTGGAGGCGATGACGGAGAGGAGCAGGGCGCCCTTCATCGTGGCGGTTCGGGCGGGTGGAGCGGCTGTACCGTTGCGTGTGTGCGTGTGTGCGGGTGTGCGTGTGGTCGGGTGACGTTAAATGGTTGAAATGGTGATGTGGTTGTCGGATTCTTGCAATGGGTTGACGCGGGCTCAGGGGCGGTCGCAGGCGACGTGTCCGATTCAGCGAGCTCGCAGCGCTCCAGGTGACGGGTGTTAATTGCCTGTCAACTGGCGTCATGGGCGGGAACACCTCCGCATCTCGAGGGGAGCGCCGCATCTCATTGGCCAATGCGCGGAGAACGGAGAACGGATCTTCCTTCTTGCAGGCTGCCTCTTATCTTATCGCTGCTAGCGACTCTGCTAGTGTGGGACAGACGGCGATGTTGAACATGTCTGGAAACAAGGCGAGACAAAACCCGGATCCGGGCGGCGATCAACGCTGAAAGTGCCTGTCACCGGGCAATCTTGGGTGGGACGCTGGGATCCCCCTCAAGCCCCGGATCGCAAGTCACGTTGATCGCTGCTGGATGACAAAAACGAAGCGGACAACGCACATCCCGTTGCCCGGGGTTCCTCGCCATGACACTCACACGGCAAGGCGAAAGGGGAAACAACAGGACAAGACGGCCCCGAGGCTGAATGGACGTCCTTGGTTTTTCCCTTTGCACATGACTTGTGACGACGACGTTTCAACCGTCCGGGCTGCGGCTTTGGGCTGTTGCGCTGGTCGCCAAACACCGCGTTTCTAATTATACGCCAGATCGGATAACCGAATTGCGCCTTTCGGTCATATCCGGCGCTGCCAGCGCGGCCAGGCACCGCGACAACGTCACTGGGCAGAGGGTGCTGTCCGAGGCAGAGGTCACTTGCGCCAAACCAAGCATTGCTCACCAACCAGCTGCACTCGCATCTGCACTCGTCCGCCGTCGGTCAAACTCTCCCAGCACCGAGGCTGGAAAGGGGGTGACACTGACACCTCGCCTTGCATGGGTGCCGCCCGTGGTCGCTTGATGCGATTGCAGCAGAAAATGGTGTGGGTGGAAGCGCAGCGGATGGATGCACCCTCCGCCCTCCCCGTGATGGAGGCCGCGAGGACCCGACAAGTGCCAGAACCCATGGACAAATGACAGGAAAGGCCATGCAACCACCGAAGCTTCCCGAATCCCCCTAATTAAGTTCCTGCAGCTGGGGGACCCTCATGCAGCTTGACACAGCAGCGGATGATGGATCTGGCACCCGACGGGACCTCTCTCTTGCAGAACTACTGTCGACTCCGCACCAGCCTCGATTCGTTCCGTTGGGCAGATGTTTCTTCTTGGTTTCGCGCCGAGGGAAGCTCCTCGACATCCTCGTCAGTCTGAAAATCAAGGAACTTACCTCAAACCCCCTTTTCCCACCCGGGTTGTAGGGTTCGCCTTGATTGAAACGTAGGGCTTTGGGCTCTCATGCCATTATTTCAAGCCAAAAAAAGCTCGGGCATCCATGGGCAATGAGTCAAGCCTGTCGAAAACGGGGGGCGATGCAGTCGAGACTTGACGGCGAAGGGGGAGAAGGGGTGTGTGTGAAACAAGTCAGCAGAAGAAGGGAAAGTCTGAGGAAAATTAAAATGATCTCTTCACTCGTTTTCAGATTGATTGGACTGCAGCGTGCGGGCGATTGCAGGGAACCGGCAGGCCATGGACGACCTGACACTCTCGAAAAGGGTCAACTCCTCCAAAAAGACCCGATGCGCCGGTAAACAAGGGGTCCACCGGACGGATGCTGCAGCTTGCAGGTAGACGGCGCTGGTGCCTTGCTGTGCGGCATTGGCATGCAGTCACAGCGAAGGGGACCTGGATCATGTCTCACTCACGTGCAGGCAGCCGACGACGTCGACACCGTGAACGGCACCGATTCGGGCATCGTCTTTGACGTCTTTTGGGGGCCGAGACATTGTGACTCGTTTGCACCCTGGAAAAGCAGGCAGCTATGCGAGCTTTCGTTCACGGTCAGACGTCTCTGCCTTGGGCTGCCTCGACACGACAGCCACCACGAGCGCCGCTGTCTGGATGTTGCGTGCACACGCCCACGACCAGGTCAAATCAAGGGGCTAAGTCGTTGCCATGGCCGGCCGCAGCGCGACACACGCGCACCCACGCACACCACACGGAAAGACGAGGCGAGCATTATGGACTACTGTAAGGTACGAGGGTGAATCTCTCGCCTTCCGCCTTGTGCTGGGCACTCGACACTGCCCCCCCGGACGTTGATACACTTTGGCGGGCAGAAATTTGCCACCCATCAGCCTTCCTCAAGCACTCTCGGCCTCTCGAAGGCCAGGTTGAATACCAGGCGGACCAAAAAACCCCGTAACACGCACGCAAGACGATCGCCCCCCCTGTTTCAATCCCTTTGACGTCTTCCTCTTGCTGCCCAATGCTTTTCCTTTCTTTTTTTTTCTTGCAAAGCCTCCCGTCGCACCCCCCGTGCACTTGGCTCCGCCGCCGTCGAGCGTCTCCCCGTGGTGGGGTGGGAAGCTTGGCCCTTGCTGAGGCCCCAGCCCTCTGCTTCGACTCTGTTTGTTCCTCGTCCACGGGTTCCAATCTCGAAGCTAGCGAGCCGAGAGGCTGCCGTCTCTGCCTGGGATGCCGGGTCGTGCAGGCATGCAAGCTAAAGGTGCAACAAATGTGAGAGGCCGTGAGGGCGTGGAGGGCCCGGGGTACGTATCTGGGATCTGGGAGGCCCGTCACCCCCCCATGCCATGGCTGTGAGAGCATCCAGGTCTACAAATATCCCGTCACCCTCCTGCCTCCTTCAACCCGTCCTCTCGTTCTTCATTCAAACAGTCTTCTGACAAGCTCCATTCACACTTTTGCAAACTTTCAAGTCACCACTTGAACCACTTCACCCTGTCTCAGTCACACAAGCAACAACCACAAACCCCCACCGCAACAATGCCTCGCTCCCAATACACCGTCCAAGTCCACCAGGACAACAAAGTGCCCTCCATCAGCAGCGGCTACAGCAAGTCCAGCTACGGCTCCTCTCCCAACAGCACGCCTCGCTCCCTCTCCCCCGGCGACTACGAGTTCCGCGATCCTACCGCTGGTGAGTCTCGCCGTGTGTGTCCAACCCGGCCGCCCCCACTAACACCGTCCTCAGCCGACTACATCACCACCGTCACCGTCTCTGGCAGCAGGTCGGTCGCCGTGTGCAACCACGGCAAGGTCAACTACGATCCCAGCGAGCCTTCTCCGACCTACGCCAATCGCGTCCCCAGACGGTCCTGAGCCCGTTCTCGCGGCGCACATTGGACAGGCGACGAAGAAACGCTTGTGTAACGACTATTATTTGGGATAAACGGCAACGGGACGGCGGCGTTTAAGGAAGATGTGGGGTCACATCACGGACGAACACCGCAGGTGCAACTTGAATCACGGAAATCAGCATGGATCTTTTTTCAGCGTCCCTTTTCATATTTTGGCGTTGAATATTTCTCCCTCCGACCTTCTCTTTACTAGAAGGGTTTACTTGCTTCGCAGCTTTGGATCTGTGTGTATTCATAGGGTTTTTCTTTTCTCATTTGTGTGGGATGCTCAAAGGGGGTAGAAGGGACAGGGACGGACCCCGCGGTCCACATTGCAACTCGACACCCCCCGGCGGCCTTCCGGCCTTCGCTAATCTTGGGCCGTCAAAGTTGGGAAGATGGGAGGGAGGCCCGAGGCGTCGGGTATCAGCCAATAGACCCGTGTACCAAGAACAAATTCCAAATTGAAATTTTGCAAATTGAAAATTTTTCCCTGTGACTCTTCTTTTCTTCTTCTTTCCTTTTTTTGCTTTGTCGCATGCGCCTCGAGTTGCGGCTTCGTCGTCGCCAGGCTTTCGCGAGGCCTGATTGGTGCCATAGCTTTGACGTGTGATATTGATGGCTGAGCCGGGCTGGGGCCGGTCGGCCTCGGCGGCGCTGGCTCCCTCCACGGAGACACGCCCCCCGTCACAGGCACCCCGTTCTATTCTTTGTCATGGAAGTCTTTCACGTGCAAGAATAGAGGGTGTGAGAATCTAGGGTCCAGTGCTATTTGCAGATTTTGATGCTCTAAATTAAGACGGAAGGTCTGGGCTGTTTGAGCTTTTACAGTCTGGGTTTTGCAGGCCAACCACTCTCACCGAGAAACACGGGACCTTTACCGATGGATCCGTCCTCAGTTTCTGACGTTGAAGATTTCAGCTCCCTCCGTTTATATTGCATTCCCCCTCACGGGCATCTGCAAGTCCCCATACCTGATATAAATCAAACAACTACTTCTTCCCATTTCCAGTTCGTTATTGAATGGCTGGCGCATGGTGGCTGGTTTCCATCGAGGAAGCGAAGTTATCCCGGCGGACGCAAGTGCGGAGGTACTGGAGAATGGTCCATCGGGCCTCAAACGGAGCTCATCTGACGACGGGACGTATAACTCTGGGAAAGCTCGTGTAATGGATTACATTCGCGCCTCGACTGCACAAAAAAGCTACATATACAACAGCGGTACTTTAGCGGGCACAAAGAGTTATCCCATCCAATACCGAAACTTGACCATGACGCCCCTCTTTCGTGGAGCTATCTGCTTTCTTCCACTTCCCGACAGTCGATGCCAGCCCCCGGGTTGCCGTTTTCATGTATCCGTATAATTGACGTGAACCGACAAAGAAAAAAAAAAACGTTTACCAATTGTTACATGCATGCGCAGTCCTTACAAAAAAACGACAGAAATCCTCCACTCAGTCGTGGGCACTCCTTTGCAGCATACCTTTTACTGCATTACATCATCGCTCACGCGATGCCCCTCACCAGACCCCTTCAGCTCAAGACACCCCATGTTCGCAACTACTGTTGAGTCTGACGAGGATCGTCGTGGAGGATGTTCTCCTTGATAAGCGCCTCGGGGTCAGGGCGGTGGGAAATCTTGTCGTTGAGCTTGTCCTCGAGCATGTGCTTCTTGAGCTGGAGGTTTGGGTTGTGAACAATTAGCGGACTGGACCGAGACCAAGGACAAAGGCAAGCAATGCGGGGGTCGGTCTACTCACCTCCTTCTGGTGCGCCTGGAGACCTGGGGCAGCCGTGGTGGCGGGGAGAATGTTCTCTGGAGATCAATCGGTCAGAAAAACGACGTCGCAAGACACTGAAGGGCGGGCGCACTCTCTATGAGCTCGGTGCGATCCGGGCGGTGCTGGAGATGGGCCTCCAGAGAGTTCTTTCGTTGTTGGTTGGGACGGCTGGGAGAGATTGGGGTCTCGTCGACCATGCGGGGCATTTCCTCAACAACGTCCGACATGATGTCAGCAAGATTGAGTGAATCGAGTGGTGAATAAAGTTGTGGTCAAAGATGGACGTGGATGTAAGTGAAGGTGCGTGTTGATGGCAGGTGGGTGTAGAGCTTCGATGTCGTGGTCAATGTCTTGGGGGGTGATGATGAAGAAGGGGAGGAAAGCAAAGTCAATCGACGACGGGCGGCCGTGGTGTTACATATAAGCCGGCCTCACGCCCAAGCTAAGGCCGGTGGAATGGGCCGTTGATGCGACGTGAATGTTATGTTGCGTTGCCTCGTCACCTGAGCTCGCCGAAGCGTCCAATTCGGCAGAGCAGCTGAGGCGACCAGGTGGCATGCACACCACCACATGGTTTCATGCATTGTGCTGCTACCCCGCAACGGGAGCGACGTCCTCGGGGGCAGCCATGCGTCACTGGAGCAGGGTTCCGAGCAGGACGGCTCGATAGCACCACTTTGGTGGCGGCCGCTGGGCCAACCCTTTTTCCAGTTGCGTGAATGGCCCGAGAGGCCGGATTTGAATGTCCAAGGTCTGGCCTTGGAGACGAGTTTGGTGGAAGCTTGTTTGATGGAGCCGGAAATGCAAGCCAAGGCTCCTTCATCGTTGGGGATGAGGTATCGCCGGACAAGAGAGTGAGGTCTGGGTTGGCAATCTTGCTGTGCAGATTTGCAGAGCAGGAATAGACCATAGGAATATGTCTGCGGAGAGGACTAAACCTTTCCTCCGTCAAGGACTCTCCAACTTGACGGCATTTTTGGGCACCCTTATTAATCCCCTAAGTTTCGACTGACGAACCTGGATGCCTGTCGGACCCTGAACAACAAACACCACATCACCCTGGAAAGTCTTGCGGCCCAACACTCTCTGCCGGGATCTTTCTCGATTTGTCGCCAATCTCCTATTATTGAATAAAATGATTTTTAGTAGGACTAGGAATCGTGCCTGGCCGAGATTTTGAATTATGAGTTATCATCATGATGCAAAGATTGTGGGTGTAGTGAAAAGTCAGGTTCAAAGTCATCAAGGAGAAGCGGACGCAAGAAATAGTAGCCAGCAGCGGTATTGCAGAAAGCCGACTGCCTGATTAGAAGAGACGCAAGGACTCGAACTTGCAAACGAGCCAAGGAATTATTTTCAGGGAGTACGAATACAGACGCCCAAGTCAGATTACTTCGACCAGGCAGAAAGGCTCGAGAACCTATCAGAATCACACCGAGAAGCCCAGACAGATGCAGACCAATCTTGTCTGACCCCTCCAAAACTTCTCTCGAAACCTCGTCACTCACGAAATTCATATGCGTACAGTTCACAATCTGAATCAATCGAGGCAAGACGGGAGTGGAGTCGGTTATTATTAGGTCGTTCCTTGGAGGATCCGGTCAAGCCGCAACGCACAATGACGACACACCGAGAGGGCGGATGGAATTGGACGAAGAGACGGGAAGTTAAGCCAGGTAAGCAACTCAAGCCCCGATATCACTGGGCGCCGTGGCTGAGAGACGCGGGAGAAGAACGAGCGAGGGAGGCCCAGGAGGCAGTTTGACGGGAGCCTAAATACCTGCTCGGGCGATGCTAGACAGTGCAAGGCATTGCAATGCGTGTCAGACGGGTGCACTTTATTGGAATTACTCGTCGCCCGTCGCATAGACGCCGGCCATATTACATACAGCTCATCAAAAAGCCCTGGCTTGCCTGTCAAATTGTTCGGCTCCCCGCCACTTCATACGTAGGCCAGGGGGCTGTGCATGGCGGAAAATTGTCGGCGTTTCGTCACCTTCTTGTCAGGCACCACCACATCGTCCCCGGTACCTGCCCGTACCTTAGTACTGGACACGGCCAATCTCAACTCCAGCCACACTTCCCTCGAGCTTCCAGATCCAGCGGGCTGCCTTCGTAAAACATCGCATCTTCACCTTCCTCCCCGACCCGAAGCGCCCTCCCCCCTCTCTCTTCTCGCGGGCCCCGAATCCTCATGCCCGTCTAACCTCGCAGACCCCGACCGATCCACCCACCTCTCCCACCTCTCTCTTCTCCCTCCCCATCGCCCACCATGGTGAGTCGGCCAGCTCAGCCCCTCCGCGCCGTTTCGCAAACTGACCAGCAACCCCTAATCTCCAGGGTATCTCGCGACGTCCCAAAAACAAGGGCGCCCAAGGCGCTGCCACATCCGGAGGCGGCAGCGGCGGGAGGCCAAAGAAGGCGACCTTCGAGACGACCAAGAAAAAGGAGATTGGCGTGTCTGACCTGACGCTCCTGAGCAAGGTCTCCAACGAGGCCATCAACGACAACCTCAAGAAGCGCTTCGAAGGCGCCGAGATCTACACATACATTGGCCATGTGTTGGTTTCCGTGAATCCCTTTCGAGACCTCGGCATCTACACCGACCAAGTCCTCGACAGCTACAGGGGCAAGAACCGTCTCGAGATGCCCCCCCACGTCTTCGCCATCGCCGAGTCCGCATACTACAACATGAAGGCGTACAGCGACAACCAGTGCGTCATCATCTCGGGAGAGTCGGGCGCGGGCAAGACCGAGGCCGCCAAGCGCATCATGCAGTACATCGCCAATGTGTCGGGCGGCGAATCCGGCGATATCAAGCAGATCAAGGACATGGTGCTGGCAACTAACCCGCTGCTTGAGTCTTTCGGAAACGCAAAGACGTTGCGAAACAACAACTCGTCGCGGTTCGGCAAATACCTGCAAATCTACTTCAACACCAACGGTGAGCCCGTTGGTGCCGACATCACCAACTATCTCCTCGAGAAGTCGCGAGTCGTCGGCCAGATCCAAAACGAGCGAAACTTCCACATCTTCTACCAGTTCACCAAAGCCGCCTCCTCCAAGTACCGCGAAACGTTCGGTATCCAAAAGCCCGAGACGTACCTCTATACGAGCCGATCAAAATGTCTCGATGTTGACGGCATCGACGACGTTGCCGAGTTTCAGGATACCATCAACGCCATGAAGGTCATTGGCCTGACCCAAGCCGAGCAAGACGAAATCTTCCGAATGCTCGCCGCGGTTTTGTGGATTGGAAACATCCAGTTTCAGGAGGACCAGAGCGGCTACGCCGAGGTCACTGACCGATCGGTGGTAGAATTTGTCGCATACCTCCTGGAGACCACTCCCGACCAGGTCATCCACTCCATCACGATCCGCATCTTGACACCCCGCAACGGCGAGGTTATTGAGTCGCCAGCCAACCCTGCCCAGGCATATGCCACTCGAGATGCCCTTGCCAAGGCCATTTACAGCAACCTCTTCGACTGGATCGTGGAGCGCGTCAACAAGTCGCTCAAGTCGAAGCAGGCGACCTCCAACTCGATTGGCATTTTGGATATCTATGGTTTTGAGATTTTCGAGAAGAACAGCTTCGAACAGCTGTGCATCAACTACGTCAACGAGAAGCTCCAGCAGATCTTCATTCAACTCACGTTGAAGACTGAGCAGGAGGAATATGCCAGGGAGCAGATCCAGTGGACGCCCATCAAGTACTTTGATAACAAGGTTGTGTGCGAACTTATCGAGCAGATTCGACCCCCTGGTGTTTTCTCTGCCATGAAGGATGCCACGAAGACGGCCCACGCCGATCCGGCTGCTTGCGACCGCACTTTTATGCAGAGCATCAACGGAATGTCTCATGCTCACCTCACCCCGCGCCAAGGCAACTTCATCATCAAGCACTACGCCGGCGATGTTAGCTACACTGTCGACGGAATCACAGACAAGAACAAGGACCAGCTTCTCAAGGGTCTTCTCAACCTGTTCCAGCATAGCGGCAACCAGTTTGTCCACACTCTGTTCCCTCACCAGGTTGATCAGGACAACCGAAGGCAACCCCCCTCTGCCGGCGACCGAATCCGAACGTCAGCCAATGCCCTGGTCGAGACTCTGATGAAATGCCAGCCATCGTACATCCGCACCATCAAGCCCAACGAAAACAAATCGCCAACAGAGTACAATGGACCCAATGTGTTGCATCAAATCAAGTATCTCGGTCTGCAAGAAAACGTTCGAATTCGACGAGCCGGCTTTGCCTACCGACAAGATTTTGACAAGTTCGTCGACCGCTTCTTCCTCCTGTCGCCTGCCACGTCGTATGCCGGTGAATATACCTGGCAAGGCTCCACCCAGGAGGCGGTGCGCCAGATTCTCAAGGACACAAGCATCCCCAAGGAAGAATGGCAAATGGGCGTCACAAAGGCCTTCATCAAGGCCCCCGAGACGCTCTTTGCCCTGGAGCACATGAGAGACAGGTACTGGCACAACATGGCAACCCGAATCCAGAGGATGTGGAGGGCGTACCTGGCCTACCGAGCTGAATCCGCCACCCGAATCCAGCGATTCTGGAGGAAGAAGCGCACTGGTGCCGAATACCTACAGCTCAGGGATCGGGGTCACAAGGTGCTCCAGGGCCGCAAGGAGAGACGGCGCATGAGTCTGCTCGGATCTCGACGGTTCCTCGGCGACTACCTCGGTATCAACGCCAGCAACGGCCCTGGCTCTCACCTTCGCAACTCTGCGAGCATTGGTTCCAACGAGAAGACCATTTTCTCTTGCCGAGGTGAGATACTGGAGGCCAAGTTTGGTCGATCGAGTAAGCCCAGCCCACGAACTCTCATTGTCACAAACAGCAAGTTCTACGTGATTGCGCAGGTGCTTGCCAACGGACATCCCCAAGTCGTGGTCGAGAAGGCAGTACCACTCGGGGCAATCAAGTTTATTGGCGCGTCTACTGCTCGCGATGATTGGTTCTCGCTCGGCATTGGATCCCCTCAGGAACCCGACCCGTTGATGAACTGTGTGCTCAAGACCGAAATGTTCACACAGATGCAGCGCGTGATGCCCGGCGGTTTCAACCTCAAGATTGGCGAGACGATTGAATACGCCAAGAAGCCCAACAAGATGCAGATGGTCAAGGTCTTGAAGGACTCGCAGGTACGGGAGGATTTCTACAAGAGTGGTGCCATCCACACGCAAGCTGGCGAGCCTCCCAACTCGGTCTCGAAGCCCACCCCCAAGGGCAAGCCAGTTCCTCCCAGGCCAATTACTCGCGGCAAACTGATCAAGCCTGGTGGCCCTGGGGGTCGACCATCGCGGCTTACCAACCGAACCCCTCAGGCCCGGCCCGGTGCTAGTGCCAGACCGGTTCCTCAACCTCCGGCTGCCGTCAGCGCGGCCGTTGCCGCTCCTCGACCGACTCCTCGACCGACTCCTCGACCGACGCCATCCCCGACACCAGTCGCGACTCCAGCCACCAACCCACGTGCCTCCATCGCCAGTGCCATCGCCCCGGCTCAACACAGGCCTCTCGCGAATCACACGAGGAACCAAGGCAGCACTGGCTCAACTGCCACGAGGGTGCCGCCTCCACCTCCTCCGGCTCCCCCAGCCAAACCCAAGATTATGGCCAAGGTCTTGTACGACTTTGCCGGCCAGAGGGAAAACGAACTTTCCATCGTAGCCAACGAGCTTGTTGAGATTATCCAGAAGGAGAACAACGGTCAGTTTCGTCGCACTCAATCACATCATCCCCAAGCTAACATGTACACAGGCTGGTGGCTGGCCAAGAAGGGCGACGGACAGGCCTGGGTTCCGGCCGCATACGTCGAGGAGCAAGCCCCTCCACCCGCACCTCGGGCACCCCCGGCTCCTCCCGTGGCCAAGTCCAAGCCAACGCCTCCCCAACCCCCTGCGAAGCGGCCGGCGGGATACCGCAAGCCGGCTGACCTGCAGCAGCGCGATTCCGGCATGAGCCTTAATGGCGCCAACGGATCCGACGGCAGCCGCAGCAACACGCCCACCCCAAGCCTCGCAGGCAGCTTGGCGGATGCTCTGCTCGCCAGAAAGAATGCCATGCAGAAGGAGAAGGAAGACGATGACGATTGGTAGAGATACGAAGTTACGCTTCACGATTTTGGGAGTGAGGGGGAGGGGGGGTTTCAGATTATGACGAATTTGTCCAATTTCTTTACCATTCTATTTCCAAGCTCGCTAGCACAAGAGATGATGGTTCCCATTGTCATTCAAGATATGGGAAGGGCAGCCGCATTTGGAAAGCGTTTATATGGAAGAGCCATGATTATGTCTTCTTGGTGCTTGGCAAGCGTATGGGCGGGTTGACTGGGTGCTTGGGGCAACGCAGGCACTTGTATATCTTTTTCCCTTGATACAGAAAATCGATCCTGTTCTTTTCATTTCGACAGGAGGTTGACACTTGGTTTAAATCAAAAAGTCTATGCCGTTGTTTTACATGTCCGGGTCCTTCCGCAGTACTTTTCTCCGTCGTATCAGCTCAGCCAAAGGTACGTCTTCATCGTCATCGTCATCAGCGTCGTCATTTGGTGCATCGGAGTCTTCCTCGACACCAAAGTCTCGCAGCCTGCTCCCGTCGGAGCTGGTCCAGGTCGGCGTTCTTCCGAAGCCCTGCTCGACGCCGTCCTCGTCCTCGTCCTCGTCATCGTACATGTCGTAATCGTCCACCTCCTCCAGTTCGGCGAGCAGCATCCTCCGCCGCCGGCGCTCGTCCCGGGCCTGGCGCTTCCGGAACTCGGCCCTCTGGGCCTCGGGGGTCAGGTTGGCGATGCGCAGCTCCTCGGCGTAGTCCCTCCGGGCGGCGGGCCAGGGCCGGTTGCCGCGGCGCATCTTTTCCGGGTCGGGCGGCGGCCAGAGGCCCTCGATGCGGTTGAAGCCGTTCTCGTCCCACTCCCAGCCGGAGCCGCGGCCGTCGCTTGAGATTGTCGGGTTGCCGGCCAGCGGCCACAGCCAGAGGAGCACGTTGCGGGTGCCCATGGCCTGGGACATGTTCCTGAAGAAGCCGACGTCGTAGGGGAACTCGAGCTTCTCGAACTGGACCTTTTCGCCCTTGGGGCCGACCACGTCCCACCAGTCCTTTGCCGGGCGATCCGCGAGGGTCTCGTGGCGCTCCTCCTCCCAGATTTCGATGATGGTCTGGTTGACGACCCAGCTCTTCATGGTGGTGACGAGCATGACGAAGAGGGCAAACGAGGTGAAGAAGCAGACGATGGAGAGCACGGACAGGCTGATCAGGCCGGCCAGGCTGGGGCCGAGATAGGCGGGCATGCGGCGGTTCTCCCAGAGAAAGGCGAAGCGCTCCCAGAGCAGGGAGGCCAGGTACCAGAGGGACAGGTTCGTGTATATGAGGAAGCGCATGAAGTGCGGAAAGGTAGTCATAGACACGCAGTTCCTCGTCCAGGGGCAGTGGTGGTCCATCCGGGGGATGCAGCGGCCGCAATGGCGGCAGTGGTGGGCGCGGAGGGGCTTCGGGGCATTGCACTTGTTGCACCAGCGGCGGGCGTCGTCGGGGTCGATGACGCGCTCGGCGAAGACGTAGCGGCCGGGGTCGACGGTGATGGAGCGGTAGTAGGTGAGCCAAAGGAGGGCGAGGAGGGCGTTGAAGGTGAGCGTCTCGCGGCGCGAGGGGGCGCCCGGGTCGAGCGTCGAGAAGGAGAAGACCAGCTGGGAGAAGTAGCCGAGGAAGGCGATGAGGGCGCAGACGGAGGGCACGGCGAGGCCCCGAATGAAGGGGACGTCGTTGAAGCCGGCCATGGGGGGAGGGGAGGATGTGCGACTATCGGGCCATGAAAAGGTCAAGAAGAGGGCTCGTAAAGGGCCACGATGGACACGACCACGACAAGACGACTTGAGCGTGTTCTAAAAAAAGGTGCGTCGATTTTAGTCCACAGGGGCAGAAGCGGCGCCTGGGGATTGACATCATCAGAGGCTTACGTAACGCACGTGTTTCTGCCACGAGTCCACGACAGTTCTAGCCCCTGACCTCAAAGCGCCGACCAGGCCGGACTGCCACTTTGATCATGACCTCGATGCGCTGCTTGTGTTGCGCGCTGATGAATCTCTCGCGTACCGGTTGATTTCGAATAGGTTGGGTCCGTCTTTTAGAGGAGAATCCCTTGTGCGGCATGTCGAGCTCTGCCCTCATGGGCGTGTCCTGATTCTCACCACGTTACTTCCAAGGTGCCATCATGGCTCCCAACTTGGTCGTCCAATTGTCGTCGCTCTGGTATTTGATATCTCTTTCTCACCCGGTGAATCGCTACTGACGTCGATTCAGCGCCGCCGTATCATTCTTTTACATCTCTCAGACATTGGAGCGACACTCCCTCACAGGTGCGTGCCACACGCCCTCTTCGAGACACGGCAAAACTGACCACGTCGCAGAGAGCCCTCGGCTATCGTCCTTCTTGGTCTTTCTCTTATCCGGGGCCTTGTGCTACGGCGTCAGCTGCTTCACCAAGTGGTTGCCTGGCGCCGACGCGAGGTTCAAGACGCCCCAGAGACACATATACAATGCGCCCTTGCTGGACGGCGCTGCGAAGCTTGCGGCCGACGGACAGAATCCGTATCTGCCAAAACGACCGCGCCGTCTTTCTCTGCCGCTGCTGGTGGTTTGCATTGTTCTCCGTCTGGAGATTTTCCACTTTGTGAATTATCAGCAGCAATGCGCAACGCCTGGAGTCGAGGTGAGCCGCAACCCCTTCGCTTCACCTGTTTCAGCACTGACTCGTCGAACAAGGCGTATCTCTGCATCGCCTTGTTTGCCTATGAGGTCTTTGCCACGCGTAGGAAATGGGGTGTCCCTCCTGTGGACGACCCTGATGACCCGTGGCGTACCTGCTTCGACGACCTCTACGACTGGTTCACCGGTCCCAGGGTGGTCTTGACGAACTGCTTCATCGGCGCCTTCATGTTTGCCACGGGCACCTACAAGGTCATCAACCAGGCCATGCCATCGACGTATGTGTGCTTTGCCCCTCTCGAGGGCCGCCGGACGACTCTCTTTCTGCAATGCCTTGGCCTCCTTTTCGACACCCTCATCGTGGTTCTGCTTTGGCGGACGCTGGCGTGGTCGAGAACAGCCAAAATCAGACTTAGAACGCTCAGCACCATACTGGTTCTGTCATCGCTCTGCATGGGCTTGATATGGTTGGGTCACAGAGTCTTCACCGGCTCCAGCATCCTGCACACGGGCTTCGGCTTCCTGTATGGCTTCGACATCATCGTCGACAGCCTCACGTTTGCCACTCTGATGATCTCCGCCACCTATTGGGTCTGCGAGACGTCTCCGCTCACGCCCTCCAGCGTCATTACCTTTCTTGTGGGAATGTCCAAGGTTGGTCACAACATTGTCAGCTACAGCGACTATCTTCACTCCTCCCGGTTAGCAACTCTGCTGCCCCTGTACTGCATCAGCATTGGTATGGTTTTATTCTCGTATTGCCACGATGTTCGCTCTATTCTGTTCATTCGCCGCTTCGTCGTCGTTGCGATTCTGTTTGGACTTGCGGTTGGGACGACTGTCTTCGTCTCGATCGAGCCGCCACAGACGTTTACGAAGCGCCATCCCCTCAGCGACTACATATACAAGGCAAGCATCAAGCACGAGAAGTGGAAACGCCATGTGGCCACCAGTGCCAGTCTGCCAGTTGCAATCAGGATCTACAAGGACCGACACGATGGGAAAAACCCGCCTCCGGGCTTCTCTGCTTGGTATGACCTCGCAAAGGATACCGTCGTCATCGACCAATTTGATCAGATCGAGGCCGATTTGCACCCCTTTTCGTCCATGTCTCCCAAGAATCTGCGAAAGAGGATCACGCGCGCCACGGAGCTCCCGGGCGTCCACACCATCACGATCAAAGGGGGGGAAGCCTCAGCTTCGAAGGCTGCAGGGGGAGAAGGCGAAGAGGATTTGACGCTCCTGGTGGATATGATCAACCAGTTTGCCAAGCACCTACCCGACATGATTCTTCCCATTAATCTTAGTCCGACACCTCGCGTCCTTCCAACATGGGAGGAGGCGAACGGACAGGCTCACGCCGATTTAACACCCATTGTCAACCTGATCTCGCGATCAACGGAGGAAGTGAACGGCACAGAAGAGTCGCTCGATGTCAGAGATGGCCCGAATCTCCCAGCACAACCGGCTTCCATCACATCTCCATCAAAGTATCGGCAGATGCAAGTCGATGGATGCGCACCGGGATCGCAAACCCGAACAAGCCCGCACTGGAACATTGGCACGTTTTGTCCTTCATGTATCCGACGACACTCGAAAGGGCCGTTGATGGTGCATTGGGACAGATCCATGGACTTTTGCGACCAGGCAGATGTGAAATACCTTCACGGAATGTCACTATCCGCGCCACGAGCCGAACCCATTCGAGACATGGTGCCGCTATTCGGAGCCTCCAAATCCCAGCCATTTCAGGACATCATCATACCGATCCCCAAGAAGGAAAAGGATGTTCCAGATATCGACTGGGACTTCCGACGACGCTACGACAGGCTGTTCTGGGGGGGCAAGCTCCAAGACGGGGCCATCGGCGACCAAGCTCTGCGTGGAAGCCCCAAGATGCGCCTCTTGAACATGATTACCAAGCCGCACCTCAAAGACCAAACCACCATGCTGCTCCCCGTAGACGAGAAGAAGGCGGACAGGTTCAGGTATGAGAAGGTGTCGCTCGCCGAGGCGAACCGGGTGATTCCCGTCAACATGGGCATCAGCAATTTCACGGGCTGCACGGGGCGCAACTGCGAGCTGGTCAAGCAAGCGTACGGGTCCAACGAAGCCAAAGAGCAAGAGCCGCTGGAACACCGCTACGTGATGGTGGTGGATGAGGATGGAGGCCCGCCGCCCGAGTTTCTGCGATTCCTCAAGTCGAGGAGCGTGCCGTTCCTGTCCACCATGTTCAAGACGTGGTACACGGAGAGGCTGGTGCCGTGGCTGCACTTTGTGCCGATCGACGTCCGATACCAGGCGCTGCACACGACAATGTCGTACTTTGCCGGGACGGAAGGGCGAGGCAAGGTCAACTATCGGCACACCAAGATCCCGGCGCACGGCAAAGACGGGCAATGGATCGGGTCGCAGGGCGCGGCGTGGGTGCATAACGCCATGGGCGACAGGGACATGGAGGTGTACCTGTTCCGGGTGCTCATGGAATGGGGGAGACTGGTGGACGACAAGCGGGATGACATTGGCTTCTGGGTAGACAAGAAGGGGGAGTATCACGCCGACGATTGGACACGGGATCAGGAGTGGTGACTTTTCTTTTCCTTTTGGGCTACGGGTACATGGTTGGATTTGTTTGGAAAAGAGTCAAGAGGTTGTATTATTGTCTATAGGACGAGTGCCACGTGGAACACGGCGAACGGTTAGACTTGGGAATTGAGCAGTGTGTTTTGATCTGGGCATCGGATGAGGCCATGGACGGGATGTGCATTGACGACAATGGTATGGGTGTGGATCGGGACAGTCGATGCAGCCGGATGACGGAGGAGGGAGGAGGAGGAAGAGCTGCGGGAGCAACAGGAGCAACAGGAGCAGCAGCAGCAGCAGGAGGCACTCGATCCGACCAGCTCACACCAAACAACAACGCAGTCACACAGCCCGTCACACAGCAGTCACACGCACGCACGCATATCTGGAGAAAAGACGGGGGAGGTAGGGAACATGGATCGAGCGGATTGGCTCATTTCCATCTTGCAGGAAAAGACGAAGGACGGGCACCGCAGCTCCGTCGTGCAGGCGAGTTAGGTACGGTGCGACGGTTGCAGCGGCGGCGGCATCATGCCCCATGCAAATGCACCGCCAATCTAATAACGTAAAAAGACGATGCCTTGCGTGGTTGTATTTTCCATTGTCCGCGAGCCCGTGTTTTTGGGATTTATTTTATCTTTTATCTATCTTGCCTGGCAACTTTCTCGGGGAGCGGTTCCGGCAAGGGGGCCAAGCGAGGTTTCCCTCTTGTCAAGTTGGCAAAGGGTGAAGCTCTGGCAGGAGGGCCGAGCTCGGCGTGGAATGTCCCGATCGACCGGTTCTTCGGGAGTTTGAGGCCTTGTCATTGGGCCGTAGGATGGAGGACCGGGGAAGGGGGAGGGGATGTGTGCGGTGATTTGTGCCGGCCGCGTTTCTTGCAATCGTCGATAACGACGAGGCTTGAATTGGTAGACGGTGGGACTATGTATGTAGGTACATACCTACGGGAAGCTTACAGGGGCGGAAGAGGGCGAGACGGAGAGGGAAGGGGGATGGATAGGTACGAAGGGAGAGAGGGCGCAAAGTACAGCACGTCGAGTCCGAGCCGGGGGGGCCAGGATGCACGCCTCGGTGGCTTTCACCGTCGACCATTTCGTACATGTATTCGTATTTGCAACCAGGACAGCAAGGTGAGGGCAGCTCCGGAAGCCGGAGAGGCCCCAAGCGGCGAGTGGTGAGACCATGTGGTGTTTTCACCTCGTCTCTCTGAAAAGCACCGAGAGGGAGAGACAGAGAGAGAGAGAGAGAGACGGAGAGCAAAGGGCCATTCGGTCTTTGTCTTCCGTTCACCGTGCTTCAGCCGCCCGAAGCCGTAGGGTGAAAAGGGCCACCAAGGGCAGTGTTTCCCTGGGGTGGGGGTGGGGAAAGGGAAGCCAGGCTGAGGCGGCATCTGATGATGTTGACGAAAGGGCTCCCCCCTGGCCCGGGCTCGGGACAGTGTTGATTAATGGAAATCGGAGCTGGGAGGGGATCTCGGTGAAGGGCGACCGGGGGGGGACCATTGGTCACTGGACGGAGGGAAGGGAAAGGGAGGGAGGGAGTGACATAGACGAGGCGAGGGATTTGTGAAGAGAGTTGTGTATCGAAGGGCGGAGGGACGAGGGGAAAGATAGCAAAACATGGCATCATGCATGGTGCCATGGAACGGGGATGCTGATGAGCCACGAATGCAGACATGCAGCTACGTTTTACATAGTGCCCTCTCTCCGTTAACCTCGGTGAAACCCGACGTCTGGATACATACACACAAAGCCGGGATTATTAATAATAAACCGGGCACAAAGAGAAGCGAAGCCGACCGAGAGAGACTTTCCCTCCAGCCTCGACTCGACTCGGGAAGCAAATAAAAAAAAAAAAAGACGGGGTCAACTCATCATCAAGGGACCGGCAAGACCTTTTCTCGACGGGGACCGACCAGACCAAGGCATGGGTGGCTTGGACCCAGTCCGGGGGATCGTTCGAAGGGTGAGGCCAGGTGAGCCGCTGCGCTAGAGAGAGAGATGAGCCGATTCAGATGGACATGTATGTCCGCCGTCCGTGTTTCCGGCTGCTCTTCCAGGCGAGTTTTGTCGGGTTATTGGAACCTTGCGTCTCGAGACTTTTTTTTGTTTCTTGTTCGCCAGGAGCAAAGAAGAAGTCATGTCTTTTTTCTCGCTTCGTGAACGACACGCAACAAACCGGGCATCTATCTACGGGCTGTATTAAACACGTGCTTCGGAAAGGGGAGGGGGGGACGGACGGCGATATCGGATCGTCCTTTTGCTAGTCCCCCTTGAGGCCGCGACTTGGGAAGAAGGCAGCGAGAAAAAGCGCCATGGATGATGATGGGCGCTCTCCCTCGAGTTAGTGGCGGCGGCGGGCAAGGTGCAAGTCTGTCATGCATAAACAAGGTCATCGTGTGTAAGTGCTGAAGGGAGGGGGGGGGGGGGGGGGGGGGGGGGGGTGTTNNGGGGGGGGGGGGGGGGGGGGGGGGCGTGTGGGCGTTTCCCTTTTTCCCCATGCCCATCCCATCTCTTCTCAGAAAGAAGAAGCACACCAAACCAACAAACAGCGGAGGGGGAGAGAGGGAAAGGGCAGGGAAAAGGAATGGGCGAGACGCGGAAGAGGAGAGGAGCGGAACGGGATCGAGGGGTGGATTAGACACGGATGATGGGCATGAAGCCATCATGCGGGCGGACATGGACAAGGAGGCCGTCACTAAAGAAACCGTTTGCCTCGTCCGTAATGTTTTTTTTTTTTTTTTGCTTTTTATCTCTCGCTCTGCCCTTCTCATAAAAATACTCATCGCGGCTTAGACAACCTTCGGCATCTTACCGAACTCCCCCTCAAAACGTCGCACGCGCACTGGAAATCTGGCAGGAGGACGAGGGCGGGGGAACCGATGCTCGATGGAGCCAAGCATTTAGAATAAGGATGACGATGTAGGTGCCTGCGCAAGTATGTAATAATGTCGATTCGTTTGGTTTCTCGCAGCACCTTTGATGTCGTCCCTTCCCGGTCCCGAGAGGTGGCGAACCCCGGGAACCGCAGTGGTGAAAGTCGAGCCCTCGCCCTTCTCACCGAATGCCACTCTTTTTAAAAATCGCGAGGGTTTTGAGTGGTTTTGTACCGTTTTGGAAAGGGGGCGTGTGAGTGTACTCCGTAGCGCCACACGCTTTCCCATTTCACCCATCCATCCGGGAGGAGGCGCGCCTATTAAGAAGAAAAGACCAGAAGGCACCAAGAAGCCAGCACAGGAAGCCTCAGAACAGAAACGAATCGTGCCTGTGGGGACCATGCGGCGGCCGGAGCTGGCGTTGCCTGGTGTGCGCCGCTCCCCCTCCCCGTTTGGCCTTTTAGCCGCGGATAAGGTCGTTGTGAGGCTTTGAGCAAAATAGATCCGTTGAGGAAAGCGGAGCCTCCTTCCGTCGAGTTTGGTCATGGAGGACCCGACGGTGTTGTTTGGAGATGCCTCTCTGTCAGTGTTGTTGTCTGGCTTTGATAGCCCGTTGGACATGTTATCTCGCCAACTGCCGTTTTACGTACGAGGTGAAATGCAGCAGTCGGCTGTTTTCCCAAACCGTCGGTGAACAATGTCCAGCTTTCGGTGGACAGAGAGCTCTCACCACCACCCCCCCTTCGTGTCTGGTGTACCAGTGGTAGGGCAGAAGGCAACAAGGGAACGACAATGAGACATCGGGGGGGACCAGTGTGGTGTCACTTTTTTTTTTTTTCATGCCTCTGTCACATGCTTGATCGATTGGACATGAGGATACATAACCAGTTCAATTCCGTCAGCCGGCTGGTTGAAAGAAGGGAAAAAAAGCAAAGAAGGCTGGGCATTTTTTGCATTGTTTGCTGTACGTGTACACAAGCTGCGGCATGTATGTATGTATGTACGAAAGGCAGGGCATGCAATGCACGGTATCGGAAGGTCTCGACTGCGGTCCCGGCGAGGTGAGTCGGGAAGGGGAAAATGGTAAAAATAGGCCCGCGCGGATTGGAGGGGTTGGGGGTGTGGTGGTGGCATGCCAAAATGCCACCGAGGTCCGGCCAAGACGGGGTTTGAACGGCAGCATGCCATGAGGAGGCATAGGTATAGGTGTTAGTGGGAATAAAGCCCGTCGTCGTCCTATCGGAGACGCAGGCGGCGGTGAGGCTGTCCGGGACGGTGAAGGGGGAGGGGAGGTGATAGTGACGAGGTGGGAGGGACATGAGACGGTGGGAGGGACATGACACAATGGATGGGACGGGATGGATCGATCGAGACGGACGGCACAGGCTGGGCATCAGCGAGGTCCGGAGATGCAACACCAGCAGAAACGGCCATCAGGCGAGATGACGGGCCTTTGTAGATTAATAAGTGACAACGTGACGGAGCAGGACGAAGCACAAGACGATCCGAGCTTCTTCTCCTTCTTCGTCTTCTTCGTCTTCTTCCGCCGGCTCAAGGCGCATCAAAGAAGCTTCGATGGATCCCGTGAGACCCTGTGCACAACCCCAGGGGGAAAAGTCAATTGCCATGTCTCCCTAGGCAAGGATCAGAAGAGAGAGAGAGGGAGAGAGGCCCGCCCAAGTTCGGACCCGTTGAGCTGGCCACGCGCACAGGAGACAGGCACCCCTGGACAGGCCTCTCTCTCTCTCAACTCGCCTTTGGGGGCAAAGCAGGGCAGCCTTGGTGTGACGGAGAACAGTGGAGGAGGCTTTCGAAATACCGTTCGGTCCCCTGCTTGGTCGAACCGTGCCAACCGTGCCATTTCACCCCAGCCCGTGTCAAGTCTGGGCTCATTGATCCCTGTTTCTCTGCTGAGATGGGTTAAGCCACTTTTTGCCTCGAGTTTGAACGGTGATTACCAGATCCTATCTCACCTATCCTCGGCGTCTTGCCCGGCGCGGTCGTGTGCGTGCGTGCGTGCGTGCGTGCGTGCGTGCTTCCTCCCGAACGTCCTCTGCGGGATCTGGAGGTGACGACCGAGTGGGCTTTTGAACCGAGACTAGAAAACAACTAGAGGAAAAAGAAAGCAAAATAAGCGGGATTTGAATGGGAAGGAAAAAGCAAAGACTGGGCAACAGAATGGGGGGGGGGCAACCAAACAAGGGGACCAACAGATGGACGGCGGCCGAGGGATTGCTTAGCAAGATTGCCGCCAGAGCCGCCTGCCGCACATCGCAGCCCCGGGACGCCGGTTTGGCGAGGATTTGCGACTCGGGAGCTGCGAGGTAACATTGGGTTCTTGGACTGTATTTCGGTTTGGGGGTGGATAGCTTTTTTGACCGACGCGGGACTGATCAGCGAGCGAGAGGGAGGGAGAGGGAAACTCGGCCGGGATGGATATCCGGTCTAAGCCTAAATGGTCTCACCTTGGAGGTGGTGCATCGTGGGCTCTCGTCTCCGTTCATCCATTGATATGTGCATAGAGGACGAATACCGTACATCTAAATTCACAACCTACGTATCTATCTACCCCTCGCTTGACATATCCCCTTGACTGATGCCCTTGACCGATCAACGTCATGATACGTACCGCAGACGGCAGTCCATTGCCGCCAACCCTCAATGCACACCTGACTAGGCGAGCCTCTCCCCTCTCCCCCGACCGAACCCGGATCGTGGGCCGGCCGTTGACCTCGACTGACCTTGGGCCCTGATGAGCAATCCATCGTCCTTCAAGGGCTTTTGGGTCGACCGACCCCCAAGTCCCGGCCCGGTTCGCTCCTCTGCAACCCCGGAGTGGACTGCTGCGTGCACGCCCCCCCCACGCTCCGCCACTCCCCCTGGGGAGGGATTCCCGTCTTTTCGCACATTCACTTCCATCTCTGTGTTGTTTTGAATGTCGAGCAAGGAAAACAGAAGAACCAATCAAGGCACTTATCGAGTGCTCGACTGGATATTCTTCCTCCTCAACTTCGTCTCTTGTGTCACTTGCAACCTGCCTGCCTGCCTCCCCACTTCTCCATCTTCCCATCTTCCTGTTCGCTCCTTCTCATTTCCAAGCCATCTTACCCACTCGGTTTCGCCCGTCCGGACATCTCCACCTCCCTCTGTCGTCGCTCACCCTCACCCTCACACCTCCGCTTCACCTCTTGTGACCTTGCTCGACCGAATAACTGCGATATCTCCGTCTTGACCGTCTCTTGCCATTTGCCATGACTTTGAAGATTTGTCTTGAAAAACTTGGTCGTCCAATTCTTCATCATCCATCGAGACCAAATACCGGCCTCCTCACGCCGAGAGAGACATGCGTTCAAACCAAACTCACCTCCCTCCGTCCTCTCGTATATACGAAGTTCCAACCGTTTCCCCCGTCTCCGTGCTCCGGCCCGCAAACGCGCGCTGTGCCCGGCAGGCTCCGTTCAGCGTCCAAGCCCGCCGTCGTTGCTTCTGCCGGGTCCACGTTTGATTGCCCTCTCCAGTCTCTCTCTGCCTGCGGCTTCTGGTTGTTTTCGGTCTGGCCCTATTGCCATCGTCTCATTGGCGAGCTACTCTCCTCCGCCCGTCTGCCCTATTCTCGTTGGCCAATTTGCCTGCCCGCCCGCCCCCCCCCCGCCTCCCTCGGGACGGAGAGGCACAGACAGACAACGACACGCAAACACCAAGGTTACCTGCAGCATAGATCCAGATAGTCGCGAAACAAAGCAAGCAGTCCAAGAGAAAGAAAAAGAAAAAAACTCAGCTCAGCTCAGCACACACCGCACAGCTCAGCACGGGTGCGTCGACTCGGCGCAGCAAAGGCATGACATGCCATGCCTTAGTGAAGACGCCACCGTTACCGCATCAAACTAGAAGAGAATAGCGAGACATGTCCGACGGGAAGACGATTGTGCCTCTATCCACCTTTTGTCCATTCCTCTCGCAGCCCGGCCGCTCGTCACTCCCTAATCAATCCATCCGGCCATCAATCGATCAATTCGGTTGCTCACTGCCGCGTCCGATCTCCCTCTGGCTCTCGCTCTCCGTATCACGCTCCCTCGCTCCCTCTCCAGTCTCACCTCATCTTCCCCCACGACAGCCTTAATTCCTGTCGTTCGTTCAATCACTCGGGGCTCCTCTCCACACATCAACGCCGCTTCGTTCTTGTCGCATCTCCGCCGCACTGCACTCGAGCGACGTCACGGGTGGCTACCGAGGGTAAATTCGTACCTTCCCTCTCCAGTCTGGCAGTCCCGACCTCACCTTCCGCCGACCTTAGTGCAGCCTTCCCCCCGCCTCTCTCTCGGTCGCCCTCGACTCGGCCTGCGACGCGCCTGCCTTTAGGCTTGATTGTTGGTGGGGTCGGCGCCCACGCCCGCTACGTCGACGCCCCCCAGCCCGCACGCCCACCCATCGTCCGCAGTCGCCCTACCCGCACCCCTCCCCTCTCTCCCCCTCCGCCCACGCCCTCCCGTAACCGCACCGCACTCACACCTCGACTGGAACTTTCCTCCACACCTCTTACATAGGTAGGGTCGTACACCCATCCCGACCTGTCTCGTCGACCTCTGACCTTGCTATTCCTCTGCACTACACCTGTCTCTTCCTGCATCCGCATACCAACCTTACCTCTCTGCCTTGCCTGCGCGCCCAGCCAATACCCGCCGCCCGCAGCAGATCCAGCGACGACCAATTCGTCGTCCCGCGCAGCCTACGGCCCTCCTCCCGATCTTCCATCTTGCACCCACCGATTCGCCGCGACAATTCTCTCTTGGATAATGGGATTTTAATGTCCTGCGCCATCAGACTCTTCCTGTTTCCACAGCTCCAGCTATGAATTCCGTCGGCAACAGCTTGGTCGAGCCTATTCCAGCTCCCACTGGCGCCCCGTCGCCGGCGCCCACCACGGCCTCTTCATCTGTGCCGACTTCGACGTCGCTTTCTCAACTCCCGCAACAACAGCAACAACAACAGCCTCAGCCTCCACCCTCGCCGTCTCCCTCGCAGCCGCCTTCGACCTCGGAGACGGCGCCCACGCCTCTTCTGCCGCCAATCTCGTCTCCTTCTGCTCCTCCCGCCTCCCTCTCGGCTGTCCTCGCCGCCTCGGCTGCCTCTTCCGTTTCCATCCCGTCCCTTGCGGCCGGCTCCGATGAGCTCCCCCCGCTGCGACAACCCTCACCGAGCTCGCCGGCGCATTACTCCTTCGAGCAGCACCAGCAGCACCAGCAGCACCAGCAGCAGCAACACCACCATCACCACTTGCAGCCGCTGACGCCGCCCGTAAGAAAGGACACGAGCTCCTCCATCTCAACCCAGGCCACTACCGCCACCTTGGCCTCCACTGAGACCAACAACACATCGTACAGTGCCGAAACCTCTCCTAACCTGCACCAGTCTATTTTCTCTCTAAAGGATGGCTCCGACGTCTCTAACAACCGCCGCACGAGCAGGAGACGTACCGGGCCCCTTTCCCAGCAGTCAAGAGAGCGCGCCGCCCTCATCAGGAAGCTCGGCGCCTGTATAGACTGCCGGAGGCGAAGGGTTGCTGTAAGTCTCGTCCCGCCCGCATCTGCTCCAGCCTCGTCCGCCCTCTGCTCCGTCCTCAATGTCAAAGTGCGCTAATACTCACCTCTCCAAAGTGCCACCCGAGTCACCACAACATGACTTGGGAGGACGTAGTGAACAAGTTCCATCGATCCCATAGTCCCACCATCCAGGACATTGCGCCCTCGCTCGCCGCGGCAGGTCGACCTCTCAGCCCCGCCCCCGCCATCACAAACGTCCAGTCCATCTTCACCCACGATCCCCAAGAGATGGACATTGACTCCGGCCCGCCGGCGCATCAGCCTGGCCGGCCCCCGCTGAGTGAGACCCGTATCCGCACTCCTCTGCCCTCGGGCCCCCGCCTCGAAAAGTCCTTATCCCTACCAGGAATCGAGAGTCTCAAGAATGACCTGCAGACAAACGTTGGGCGCATGCTCTCCACCCCGAGCCGCGACCGATACAGCAGCGTCCAGGCACTCTTGCTGTTCTGGCAGGACGACGACGAGGTGGCCAACGTCCAGTCGGCCGTGCAGGAGCTAGCCGACGTCTTTGAGAAGTACTACCGCTATTCGTTCCAGGCCCAAGCCATACCGTCGACGACGGAGAATGGCAGAAGCCCTTGGAGGTGGCTGTCCCGACAGGTCAACGACTTTGCCGAGGACCGCGACACGCGCGATGTATTGAAGATTGTCTTTTACGTCGGCCATACCTATCTCGACGGCAACCGAGAGATGGTCTTGGCAAGGTACGTATCATGCTCCTCCAAGGAAGTACGCGGCTGACATGCAACAGCTCGAGAGACCCCGAGAGGGCGTCAACCATTCGCTGGGGCGGTATCCAGTCAATTCTGGAGGAGGCTACGGCGGACACGCTCATCATCATGGACGCTGCCTATTATCCTTCCTCCAGGATGGTCCGCCAGCAGGGCGTTCTCGAACTCGTAGCTGCTGCGGCATCGGATGAACACTTTGCGCAGATTGACAAGTGCGCCTTCACCCGCACTCTCGCCGACCAGCTACGGACAAGAGCGCTTCGCCAGAACGTGCCATTTTCGGCAGCCGAGTTGCACTCGCATCTGTTCGCGCACTACCCCAGGATAGTCCAGGAAACGAACCCAGAGAAGGAGTTGATTACCAGCTTCCCCGCGCCCCTGCACCTGATGATGTCGAGCAACCCCCGTCTCCCATCCATCTTTCTATCCCCTCTCTATCAAAACAGCTCGATGCGGAACAGCCTTTCGTACGAGAGCAGCCCTCAACTGCATCTTTCCATTCGGCTCACGGACGACAACGTCAACGTCGAGAGCTGGAACGAATGGCTACGAATGATGCCCGAGGGGATCAGGGACGTCAAAGTTGAAGGCCCCTATCGACCGGCCTTTCGGTAGTCGAGGCAGTCTGCCGCCATGATTTCATATTCCAAGCTCGCACAAACTCGCAGAGTTGCGGCTTACCATTTCGGAGCGAGAGCAAGCTCTCCACCTTCCTCATTTACAGGGTTTCTTTTCAAATCATGGGACATGGGACGACGAGTCCATGAATGATAGCGCATGGAGTCTCGGGTTGGTTACAGAAAATAGGACGGCCCGGTTGGATCTGGAATGGGCTGGGTCCTAGACGACGGATGGTCGAATCAGGAAAAGGATGGAAAAGGACGTCGAGAGACGACGGGATCAAAAGGGCTATGCGTAGCTGTGTTTGTTATACCACGGGTCTCACAGTTGTCAGGTGGTTATTTGAACAGCTTCACTCTCAATATAATGTATCATTTATCATGGGTCTGGACAGTAAAGCGATTGATGAGAAGGCTGCAGGGATTTCGCTGAAGCGATCCCGCTGCAGAGAATGCGTTATGGACTCCTCAAGAGCTGATACAGCTGTCGGCGCTGTTCTCGATGAAGATGCCACCGTAGATCAGGCCCTCGTTCAGGGGACTCTCCTGGAAACCCGAGTTGACGACGTCGCTGGTGCCGGTGGGCTTCTTCAAGATGCCAATCTGGTACTGGCCCTGGCCCGAGTTGTCGTTGGAGACGGGCTCGGTAACGGCGCGGAGACGGGCGTGGCCCTCGGAGTACCAGGCTTGGATGGTGCTGTATAGTGTTAACCGTATTCTGGTAAGAGGAGTACTTGGGGGTAGAGGGATGCTTGGGTAGAGGGATGCTTGGGTAGAGGGATGCTTGGGGACAGAGGGATGCTTGGGTAGAGGGATGCTTGGGGACAGAGGGAGGACGTACTTGTTGGCGAAGTCGAGGGTGATGGCAAAGTTCTGCCAGACGTGGGAAAGCATGGGCGTGGACCAGATCAGCTTGTTGTTTCGGTCGAGGAGCTTCCACGTGTCCGAGGCGAGGTCGGACTGGTCGATGAGGGTGCCGGCCTGGAAGTTGAACTGGTTGGCCGAGTAGTCTGCCGCCTCGTGCCAGACGTTCTGCGCAGAGTTAGCCACGACGTGGGTGTTGGGGACTCGAAGGGTGCGGACGCGTACCAAGTACTCGTGGCTCAGGTTGAGGGGGCGAGCGTGGTCCAGCAGCAGGCTGAAGTGCAGCGTGACGAGGCCTTCCGCGGCGGGACTGCCCTCGTTGGCGTCGTTTTGGAACTGCAGGCCGGCGCGCCGGAAGCCGTGCTGCTGCATGAAGACGCTCCCATCGCTGATGGTGACCTCGAGGGGGAGGGAGGCCGGGCCGGCGTCGAAGCGGGAGCGCGGGACGGAGCGCGGGAGCAGCAGCACGTCGGACCAGGAGAGGTTGTTGCCCTTGACGTAGCCCGGGTTGAAGGGGTTCCAGCCGCCGCCGCGGGCCGAGTTGAAGTCGGAGAGGGAGGCGTTGGGGGGGACGCGGCCGTCGAAGATGAGGGGGCAGGAGGAGGAGGTGGTGGTGGTTTGGTGGTAGTGAGGGTAGGGGGTTGCCGAGGCGAGGGTGGCGAAGAGGGTGAGGATGGCGGGGAGCATTGTGAGGGAGAATGGATGAAGGAGTGAATGAATGAGTGAATGGAAGTACCTATGTACGAAGAAGAAATATAGACAGAGCCCAGCTGCGAGAAAGTAAAGAGTGAAGAATCCAAGGAACGCGCTTGGGAGACGCATGAGGGTATAAGTAGACTACGAAACAGAGCAATGCCCATCTACAACTTCATCTAAACTAAACAATAACGTTTCTGCGCTTAGGAGGACACGCCCGATGAAGGCGAGCAAAGGACCTGTGGTTCTGGCTGGTGATTGGTGAAGACGAGTTTCTCCGTCTCGCTGGACCCAGGTGAAGCAGATTTTGCCCAGGGTCTGGGAATATTCTGAAACTCGGCTCCAGGAGGCTAGGAAAGCTTAAAGTAATGTCTTTAGCCCCGAAGGGTCCGAGAAGATGTGAATTGTTCATTATAAATGTCTGTTTCCCCTACAAACTCGACTTGTACTTGTGGCTCGTCTTGTGCCCAAACGTCACCGACACGTTCCAGCTGGCCAGCGTCGGCGCGTCGACGGCCCCGACGAGGGTGAAGAGGCTCGCCGAGACGACGGCCTTTCCCTTTGCCGCGGATTTGGGAATGGTGATTGTCTTGTTGAAGTTGCGGAGCTGGTTGGACTGGGCTGCCACTCGTCAGCGTCACCACCACGTTACAGACGGAATATAAACCCTACCAGGCCCCAGGTAAAACGAGTCGACCACGCTCCCCAGCGACCCCGGGAAGCCGGTCCCCGGAGCGTAGCCAAAGGCAATGGCCACGTCGAGGGAGCTCTGGATCCAGTTGGAGCTGAGGATGACCACGTCAAAGGCGTCGCCCGGCTTGATGGTGGACGGGACGGATATGCCGTTGATGTGGGCTTGGGCCGTGGCGAGGGCGGCGGCGAGGGCGGCGAGGGAGAGGTGCATTTTGGATGAATTGGTGACGAGGTTGTGCTGAGGTTGTGATGAAGCTGCGATGAAGGGGTGGTGATGACGGTCTACATGGGCCTCCATTTATACTCATATATATTCCCATCCCGCCATCCTCAACAACATGGCGTATCCCAGTCCTGCTGAACGAATCTATTTTCAGACCCTATAAACAAGTCGGCTGCAGGACGCCATTCTCGTATTCCGCCACGGCTGGCTATTCCTCAACACCTACTGGTCAACCGCGACTCGACTAGCGGTGCCGAGATGCCGCCCGTTCGGGGGGATTAATACCCCGCGGGAGAGTAAGTCGTGCATATACTCTCCCCACGTTTTGGCTATCGAGAGTCTGGCGTGTATTTTTCTCCGAGTGCATGACGTCCTCGGGCGCATAGTATCACGGCTCACCCAGCAGTCACTTTTGAAGCATAGGCACCCGTCTTGTCGGGAAGTTCCAGGCGTATGTATGTATTCCTCGCCTTCGATTCCAGGCCGACTGAGGTGGTGACAAACTCAAGCTTGGATAAAGATGGAAAGCACAAGATTCTAGAAAGACGGCTCTCACTCTAGTCTACCCATTCCTCACCAACACCTGCAACCATGTCCTGGAACCAGCTGCCCGTGGAGCTGCACCTCATGGTCCTCTCCCACCTCACCGAGTCGGAACACGCCCACGGGGCATCGCTCACCGACTATGCCCTCGTGTCCCGCCAGTGGCAGCCCGTCTTCGAGCGCCTCACCTTCAGCGCCGTCTCGGTCAAGTCGTCGTCGTCTGGCCTCGCCGCCTTCGAGGCCGCCTTCAGCAACGTCCGCCGCCGACGACGCCACCTCGACCGCCTCGCCCTCGTCGTCGACCTCCCCGCGCACCCCGACGTGGCCGCGAGGGCCCTGTGCGGCCTCTTTGCCCAGCTCGCCGCCTGGACCCGAGACGAGACGTGTCGCGGCGGCGGCGTCGCGCTGGAAATCGTGGCCAGCTCCGAGAGCTACTGGCAACAGATGGCCAAGCGGCTCCGGGGCCGGCGCGACAACCGCATGGCCATGTATCCCCGCGAGGAGGAGGCTTCGCGTCACTTCGTCCCGCGGCTGCTGTCGTGGCCCGTGTGGGAACTGTGCCTCGACGCCGCCGACAACGACTTTCACTTCTCGCTGGGGCTGGACTTTACCCGCGCGGGGACGTCGACGCTTCCGGGCGTCGACGTCGTCACCAGGCTTTCCGTGCTCCGGGAGAGCGTCCGCGTCGTGCACCCGGCCGCCGTGGCGTCGATTCTGCAGAGCCTCCCGGCCGTCGCGAGGCTGGACCGGGAAGTGCTGCGCCGGCTCCCGCAGGCGGCCGAGGAGGGCTTCCAGCGAGACCTCGCGGAGGCGCTGCCGAGCTGGCAGTCGTCGTCGTCGCTCAGGGAGGTGCACCTCCGCCAGATGCATCGCTTCTATCCCTCTGGGGGCTTGTTCGTCACGGCTCTGCCAGTGCTTGAGCCGCTCAGCCCCGCGCTGGCGCACCTGTCGCGACAGCTGGAGCACCTTTCCGTTTCCTACGCCATCGACGTGCAAGACTTCTTCTCCGCCGACAAGACGCAATGGGCACATCTGCAGACACTGACGTTGAAGTCGTGGCGGCCCATCATTGAGGGCCTGCCGGGCACGAGTCACGGGCTCGTCGACGCGGCCGCCGAGGCAGTCTCGCGGATGCCCAGGCTCAGATGCCTCGTCGTCTATTACAAGGGGAGCAGAAAGGCAGCGACTTTCAGATACGAAAGGACAAGGTCCGGCGTTTCCATTGGCGCGTGCTGCAGCCGGCCGTTTAGGCTTGGTGAGGACTGCAAGGCAGCGTGGGAGGCCGTTTCGAGGCCTTTTGGACGCGTCGAGTGGAGGGTGGCGAGCAGGCCTTTGGAAACCATCAAGCTCGACATACAGAATATATTGAACAAGAGTATCGCGTCCTAACTGGTAGCAGCTAAGGCCTGGGGATGGCTCAAAGACTAATCTAATGCCTGGAAATATCTAAAGACTAATCTAATCCTTTGAAATGTCTAAAGACTAATCTAATCCTCTGAAATGTCTAAAGACTAATCTAATCCTTGGAAATATCCTAAGGACTAAGCTTATCCCTTGTTGCATCCTAACCCCCAACCACCATGACTCGTGATTTAGGGAACAATGTCGAACTGAAATGGTATTCGATGCGCCTAGGGCCCCGAGCCTAATGAATGCATATTTTATCCAAACACCCGTTTCAAATTCACCAGAATCAAGTCCCCCGTCTTCCCAAAAGAAGAAGTCTCTCGGCCGCAGAACCGTCGTCTTTGCCGTCCAGCAGCGTAATGAAACCCGCACAACCCCCAACCTCTCCCCTTCAACCCCTACGCCTTGTGCAAGTTCTGCAGATGATGTCCATCGGCGCACAGGTCATCCATGGAGTCGTGCGAGCTCCCATCCCCCAACCTCTCAAACGAGCCGCCATCGACACGCAGGTTGGAGCCCCCCCGCTTGTGCGAGCCGCTGCGGTTGGACACGCGACCAATGGTGACGAGGCTGTGGACGTTCTTGGACAGGCGGTTGTTGTTGTTGTTGTTGTTGCTCTTGCTGCGGTCGCCCGAGACGGAGGCGACAATGTGGCCAAAGGCGCGCTTGAAGAAGGGCGCGCAGGGGGGCAGGCAGGCGCCGATGATGGCCAGGCAGGTTTCGAGGGCCGAGGCCGTGTGCGGGATGATGACGGTCTGGCTGAGGTTGTTGCCGGTGCTGCCGGCGCCGGGACGGTAGATGCAGAAGAGGACGAGGCGGGCGACGGAGGCGAGGACGACGCTGGGGGGTTAGCATGTTGATGATGGTGCGTAGACGTGTTGTGTTTCTCACCTCCCTCCCAGCAGAAACACTCCCGTCAGCGCCAGCTTCTTCTCCTTGTCCATCTGCAGCCGCCAGATCTGGTGGATGGGCAGGATGACCGTCATGACGTCGAAGACGATGTTGGGCACCGTGATGCCAATGTAGAAGTTTGTCGTGTTGATGCACGTCCTGGCCATGGTGGGGTTCCAAAAGGCCTGCACGGGGTTGCAGGTGAAGACTGGACACACAATGTTAACCTAGTCAAGCGCAGAGGCTCTCATCTCCCCCTGAACGGATGACTTACTGCTCACAATCACCACGGCAATCCCCCAGCCCGCCAGCCCAAAGCCAATGGCCCAACCACAATACCGAATCACGCGCGACGACGAGAAGATGCGGTAGTACATGGCCAGCACCGCCATCTTGGACAGCGGGCACGCGATGCCGTAGGCGATTTCCGTCGCCAGGATGCCCTTGAGAAAGGCCGGTAGGCCGCCCGAGTAGTTGGTCTCGATGTCAACCATGTTTGCTCCGAAGCCGACCGACGCACCTGTTTACCTGTCAGCTACCGTCTCGGACGGGAGAGAGAGAGAGCACACACACGCACGTACCGACGCATTCGGCCACCATCAAGGCATGGTTGGCGAGCTTGACGCTCTCACGAGTTAGCCTCTTGACTTGTTTGCCGCTGGACGACAGGAACCCTTACCAATGCCGCTATGGATATGTACTCGTCCGCCTGCCACGGCACCTTGGTCACCCGCCTCGACGTGTACATGCGCAGGCCGACGAAGGCGGTGGCGATGACGCTGAAGATGGCGTGCGGCACCAGGAGCAGGCAGATGATGTTGCTCTCCGAGTAGTACGTGACATTGTCCATGGCAGCGAGGCAGAGGATCGATGGCTAGATCGGTGACTGGATATCTCGGGACCTTTCTTCGAAGAGGAAACAAAGATGGACAAGTCTGGGCAAGGCGGTAGAGATGAAGATTCACACCACTTCTTCCACATATAACTTAAAAAGAGGACATCCCCTTCCAGAAATAGGGACCGCCCCCCGGGTTTGAAGTAATGCCGGTTTGAGGGCGACCAGAAACAATGCCGCCCCCCGGGACGTTCGACACCCGTTGCCCAAGTAGGAAAACGAGGGTCCGGGGGGGGAGGTTCGAGTGCCAGGGGTACAGGGGGGGGGGGGAGAGGAACAAGGGGGACGGCCCGGTAGACAGGGAGCCACGGAGCCGCAAAGCTATGAACCGACTTCACCTGTTCGTCGCTCCCCTACCGAATCCTTCCTTCCGCCGTTGCGTTATCTCGTGAAGTCGTGACGGCAAGGATCCCCTTTGCAAAAATGCCACTACCAACTACTCCCTCGAAACCCGGTCCCTATCCCAAACCCCCCCAGGCGCCACTCCCGATTGGAACACGCAGATTCATTCCCCGATTATGCTCTGACATTGCCTTTCTCTCCCTTTCCCACAGCGGCAGTTGATCATCATTCCGCCCCCCCCCCTCGCATCGAACTCTTCCTTCAGTCGCACCAGCACGGCCGCCAAGAATCCTTCCAACGCGGGCCAGTTGGACGAAACGGGCAACGATGGCACTCGAGTAGCATCTCGAATGGAGCGGGCGGCACGGCTTGTCCGCTGCGTGGACTGACTTGTTCTCCGACCATGGCCGATGGCCTTGGTTTGAGCCTCAAGTGTCGACCGGCAGTGGCGCATAAGGCCATGTGAGCCGTCTGCATGATTTGCCTCAAACTTTGTTTCCACTGCTGCCGCTGCTGCTGTTGCTACTTCTTCTGTAGCTTGCCATCCTTCCTGCTACCACATCACACATCCTTCACACGGTAACCCCCCTTGCGATACCACCTCGCACAAACAACCTTTCCACTCCAACCCTCCAACCCCCCAACCCCCCCCCCAAAAAACCATGTCGTCCCCCCGATCCCTCGGCCTCGTCTTCGTCCACGGCGGCTTCCACCAGCCCGACTGCTTCGACCAGGCCAAGGCCCGCCTCGCCGCCGCCGGCTTCGCCCCCATCGTGGCCGTCCGCAACCCGAGCGTGGGCACCGACGCGTCCGTCACCGTCGACGACGACGCGCGCAACATCGCCGCCGAGCTGGCGCCCGCGCTCGCCGAGGGCCGCGAGTTCGTCGCCCTCTCGCACTCGTACGGCGGAACGCCCCTGACCATTGCCCTCAAGACGCTCTCCGTCGCCCACCGCCGCGAAAGGGGCCTCGAGGGCGGCGTGCGCGCCGTCGTCTACGTCACCAGCAACATGCCGCCGACAAAGGGCCTCAGCGCCCTCAGCGTGTTCCCGCCGGGCCTGGACATTGTCGACGTGGCCGACGGCCTGGTGACGGGCAACGCCAAAGCCAAGGCGGCCTTTTACGGCCCCGACATGGCCGACGACGTGGCCGACGCCTTCATGGCCGCGCTGCTGCCGCAGTCGCAGGAGTCGCTGTTCGGGCCGGCGTCGGTCGGGCTGGACGAGCTGGCGGTGCCGGCCTACTACGTGCTGTGCGAAAAGGACCAGACCATCCGGGCCGAGACGCAGGAGCAAATCATCGCCACCATCCCCACGCTCAAGCGGGTGCTGCGCAACCCGGGCGGCCACTGCGCCTTCATCACCGAGCTGGACCTGTTTGTGAGCCAGGTCATTGACATTGCCGACGAGGTTGAGAGGGAGGGGCTTTAGGGAGGAGGCGCGTTTCAGGTGCCAAGCCTTTGTCTTCCAGTGCAAGGGATGATGCTCGTTCGTGATGCGAGCCGTCGTGTCATGTAGATTAGCCAGCAGTCAAATAGGTTACCCGACAATGGTCTGTGCGAGTTGCATGGTTTCGCGCATGATTAATTCAGCCATTGAGCCGTCATCGACTTCTCCCGGTGCAGTTCCATCCGAGGGCAAAAAGGAAGACATACAACAGTGAGGATTCCCCAATCGTCACCGACTTGAGTACTAATTCACCGCTTCTTGGCTTGACGTGCGGAGAGCAGACGGGATCCAGTATTCTCCAAGAGCTGTGGTCGTATGTGCTCGATCAAGGGGCAAGACGGCAATAAGAAGGCCGATTGACGGGCTCAGAACAGCAAAAGGCAAGAGGCAAGAGACAGGAGGCAAGAGGGCAAAAAGCACAAAAAGGACAAAAAGGAGGACGAAGCAAAAAACATACAACAGCGAGGATTCCCCGGTCGTCACCGACCCGAGTACTAGTTCGCCGCTTCTCAGCTTAACGTGCGGGGAGCAGACGGGACCCAGTGTTTTCTAAGAGCTATGGTCGTATGTGCTGGAGGTGCTGCAAGATGAGAATATGAAGATACCGTAAAGCGTGGCCTTGACCCCTCGGACAGGTGACAATGGCATTGAAGATGCAGATTGCTTCGAGTTTGTCGCACAACCGTGCGAGCACTGGCTTGTGCATGAATATATTGTTGCAATACCAGAACGGCGAGCAACGCTCACTTGGGCAATGTCGGACAGGTGTCGACCGCTGAAGATTATGTGAACCCGGTTCGTATCGTGCTTCCGTCGCCAGGTTTACCTTTGATCTGGAACCTCGGTTCAGTTACGAGCAACTACGGTCAGGTAGGTGCACCGATAGACAGGAGCACGGTCACGATGAACCGGGTTGGACTGGACGTATTTTTGAAATGCAGGGCGAGCTGGAGTTCTGGTACTCCTATAAAGAAACCCAGTTGGAAGCAAGAGTAGCCAGCGAAAAGATCCCCGGAGATGTAGACGGCACACTAAACCCACGCATGATCGAATACATGGACGCGGCCGTTGTCGAGCACCTGGTGCAGTACGATCCCAACAGAGAGAGATGACCGGAACAGATGAACAAAAATTGAAATAAAAAAAAGCCTTCAGCCAAAAAGAAAACATCTGATGAGAGTGGGATTCGAACCCACGCCTATTACTAGACTGCGAATCGTTGCTAGTTCTTGTGGAACCTGAACACAGCGCCTTAGACCGCTCGGCCATCTCACCTCCTTTTGGTGTTGAAGCCATGACGACTTCTTCCGCCCTGTGCATTCTACTCCGGCGTCTGGAGTGCCAGTCGCTTTTCTTTTTCTTGGCGTCAAACGAAGAAACCGTGCGCTTGCAGATCCTCCAACTTCGGAGGCTGGGGATTCCGCTTCATCACGGCTCGAGCGTGATTTGGAAAATGCACAGGAAACGCGACCTGGGGTTTTGAAGGGGTCCAGTGTTTTGCAAAAAAGAGCCGTGGGTGCAATGTCAGACCTCGGGGTTGATTCCGGAAAGACCATGCTGTTGCGAGGTCTAGGGTATTCTTGACGGATGAGATCATCAGAGAGCGAACAAGGCCGTACTTCATCGGGGTTTCATTACCTTTGACGGGCAAATGGAAGTTTTAGGTTGAATCAAAGTGTCTGGGCAAGTTGCTGTTTGAACACGGAGGAAGAGTCTGTTTGACTCAGCATATGCCTGGGCTTGGTTCATGTGATGGTCAGCTCGCTCGATGAGAGTGAAACCATGCCAACGAGTTCACAGAGAGTACCTCGACCTTGGAAAACAAAACAACACCATACAGGGAGACTATATCGTGGGCGATTGAAAAATACCAAGGGCAAATGAACAAGGAGGAAGAATAAGGAGGAAGAAGAAAAAAAAAAAAAAAAAAAAAAAAACCTCCAATCTGTTTCGAATAGGCGCTCTGCCAAAAAGCGAAGGTTCCTACCGGAATAGGAACAGGATTTAATTCGTAACAGTGCCTGGGACAGACCCGTGGACACGTTATGGCTTGACTGACGTCAAATACTGTTGAGCTACTTCGCTGACAGTTGGTGCAGTCATTTTGGTTCATAAGGGGTGACCTGCTGGGTTGTTGGCCGTGGCAGTAGTGCTGATTGGCGGTGTGTTTGGGGGTGCCTGCGGTTGTGACTCGAACGGCGTGTAAGTTGGGAGGGGGGGTTGCGATTCTGTGGAATGCCATGATTCACCAAACAGAGAGTTGATATAGACTAATTAGTGAGCACTGTATGCGGCAAAGAATGAACCAGTAGCCGGGTCCAGTTGGACATGTCGTCTCACGGTTCACTGTCTCAGGGTCTTCTCAGCAATAACCACCTTTCATAGAGATGTCGCAAACGCTCCGCATCATCACATCTCCTCTACCCTTGGCACTTGGCATCTCATCCAACACGATCCGGGGCAATCGTGCTGCCAAGACCATGCACCTCGTGCCACCCGCTCCTTGGCATCTTGGCGACGGGGTATGTACAGATAATTTATCGACGACATGTCAACACGTCTCCCCCCATTCCACCACCGCATACCACAGAATCCCCCCCCATCTAAGAATCCAGACCGGGGCAGTTCTCAGACGTCTCCAACGTAATCTCCGAGTAGGGGTAGGGATCCGTCCAGATGATGTCGTAGCTGTCGTCGGGATAGTTGTCCACGTCGGCGCCCAGCGCCTCGGCGATGTTGTTTAGCTCGTCGTGCTCCCAGCTGCAGACACGGCAGTCAGTAGGATATCCTTCTGGTAATACGGCGGGCTCTTACCAAATGAGAATGTTGCCCTCGCCGTCGTAGTCCTCCACGACATCCGCCACGCAGTCGTTGTCGTCGCGATCGCAAGACTCGTCAACCGTCAGGCCCAGGTCCTGAGCCAAGGGCAGCACCGTGAGGTAAGGGCGCTGTCGCTTCCCGCCTGGAAAACCGTAGAGGAACTCTGTTAGCCATGATCGAGTATGGTTGTGCGCGACGGCAGGGAACTCACTGGATTTGTACGCCTGTGCCATGACGTGTCCGATGTTGTAGCTCGAGCTGGCGCCAAAGACGCTCCGGAGGCACTGAGCGCGCTGCTCGCCCTGGGCGCTCAGTCCGTTGCCGTCGTCGGGCTTCTCGCCGTGGCGGATGAGGTAGACGGTGGGTTTGGCAGCCGCGAGGGCGGCAAGGCCGAGCAGGTTGGCAATCTTCATGGTTGGGCTTCGTTCTGGTGGTTTCCGGGGAGTTGAATTGAAGGCTGACCCTGGTGGTCGATCCGATATGAATCATCAGGAACGCAGGCATTTATATAGTCCATCAACCCCCTTCGACTCCCCTCTCTCCCTCTCGCGAGTCTCGGGTACGACGGCATGGAAGCGACAGGATCACGACCTCTCTCTGGACGATCCTTCCCTCTGTCGAGCCAGGTTCGCGGCGGTTTGTCGATAATCAACCCAGCTTTCGATGCCGCGTCTTTGGCACCGCGGGCGCACGTGCAATCGTCGGCTTCAGCGGTTTGTCCCCAGGGCTTCGACGACAAGGCTCAGGCATCCGCATTGAGACACCGACGTTGTGAGGGAGGCTAGGTGAGCTTCCTAGATGGGAAGTGGCAAATGCTGGGGCGCGAATGGCATTGCATGCTTCCCCATTGTTTTTCTGGCATTCCTATGCAGGCATTCCGAGTCGGTGTGATGGGGAGATGCATGTAATCAGGAGTAGCTTCCCATTTGCTGCTGTACGTTGAATCTCGCATGTCTACGATGATGTCATGCGAGGTATCGTCAACTGGCGGGTAATTAATAACCTCCAGTCACCGTTCCCCTCGCCCTCATATCATATAGACTCCCCCCTCCCCTTACCAACCACCAACTAACAAAACCACCCATCTCTTGGCAGCGCAGAATCTTCAGGCCTAACGGCTCGTAGAGGGGCGGCGGCCGCCCTCGGCTTTGGGGAGTGGGAACCAAGCGAGACAGATCAGATGCGGCAGCATCGTCGCGAAACAATAACATGGACTGTTTCCCCTCGGGAAACGGGGAGAAAAAAGAACCTTAATTGTTAAGCATGATTTCATCGACGCTTGCCGAAGAGGCGTCGGGCGTATGAAGAGATGCATCAGTTCACGCGGCTTTGGAGAGACGCCCCTGGTGAGTCAAGCATAACTAAGAGCTGGCCTGCGTTGGTAATTGTCTAGTCAGCTATTTTGGCGCTGGGGTAAGCTTCAGCCAAAACAACAAAAGTCCGCATTATGATGAAAGAGTCTTAGACCCAACGGGACCCAGACCAGGGAGAAGACTTATTTCAACCGCTGCCTCCCTCTTTCTTGCCATGCACCCTCATCCTCGTCCGCCATTATGAACTGCAACGAGCTCCAGGAACACTCGAGGGCGTCCTGCTACGTGGTCAAGAAGCCGCGCGCCCTACAATGGTTCTACAAGGGCACGCTGTACAAGGAGAATGAGGAGGAGCGCCAGGCCGGCCGCTTCGAGCTGTTCCTCGACCTGCTCTGTGAGTGCACCCGCGGCGAGGATCAATTAACCAAGTACTCACCCCCCCTCGCAGACGTCGCCATGGTGGCCAACTTTAGCGACGAGCTGGCCGAGCACCCCGACGGCGACCACCTCGTCAAGTACCTCCTCATCTTCGCGCCGGCGTGGCACATCTGGGCCGACCTGCGCGAGATCATGAACTCGTACTACACCGACGACCTGCTGCAGCGCCTCGTCATCCTCTGGGTCATGGCCCTGCTGGTGCTGTACGCCAACAACGCAAACGCCGCCGACGAGGACATCTCGGCCATGCGCACCACCGTCGGCGCCTACATGGTGGCCCGCTTCACCACCATGTCGACGTTTCTCGTCACCTCCTTTGCCGCCTACCAGCACCGCGCCCAGGCCCGCATCATGGCCGGCTTCATGTTCGTCGGCTTGCTCATGGCCGTGCCGCTCTTCTTCGAGAGCGTCAGCATCCGCGCCAAGGCCGCCGTCGTCACCGTCGCCATCGTCTACCAGGAAGTCACCTGGGCCCTGACGCTCAGCCCGTGGATCAAGAAGCGGCTCCGACTGAGCTACAGCACCGCCGTCGACATCGCGCACGAGGTCGACCGCATGGCCGCCTTCTTCATCATCATCCTGGGCGAGTTCGTCTACAGCATCATCGTCGGCAACAAGACGGGCATCGGCCTGACGTCGGGCTACGCAAAGGCCGTGTGCACCCTCGTCGTCGCCTTCAGCCTCAACTGGATCTACGCCAGCGGCGACGGCAGCGTCCAGGCCACCCACCCCATCCGCCGCTCGGCCTGGACCGCCTTCGGCTTCTTCCTGCTGCACCTGCCGCTGTCGGCCTCGTTCCTCATCGGCGGCCACATCTGCGCCGTCAGCACCGGCGTCGACGAGTTCGAGGACGGCCAGCGCTGGCTGCTCGGCGGCGGCCTGGGCGTGGGCATGTTCTGCCTGTGGGTGTACGGCATGCTGTACCGCGTCGACGGCGAGGACAACCTGATCCTGCCGCAGATGCCTCGCATCCTGATGCGTCTGGTGGTGGCCATCATCCTCGTGGTCCTGCCCATGACGCACGACCACCTCGACGCCGAGGATTTCATGTGGATCGTCATGAGTCTGTTTGCGTTCCTGTTGATCTGGGAGACGATTGGTGGTCTGTCAAGGACGGCAGGCGTCTTTGAGCCGTGGACCAACAGGAATCCTCCGTCGGACAGCGACGCCGAGGCGTTGAACGAGGACTAAGGTTACTGGTGGGAGGTTACTCTGATGAATACGAATACCCTTGTTTGCATGACGGGTTGGAATTTCGGGTTGGTTCTTCTAGGCACAAATTAATCGAGCGTGGTCCATGCCATGTCAAGCTCAATTGAGCACATTCGCCAAGAAGCGACCCCGTGTGACGTGATGCAGCGAGGCTGTGACTTGGAAAGAGGGGAGCCCTGAAAACGACTTCTATCCTTCGGGAAGCTTCCAGCCTCGAATTTCGCGAACCGACGTGCCGAATGGCAAAAGCCATTAGCATGCACCGCCATGGCGCGGCAGCTTCAGGCGCGAGGCAGCCACCGCCAGCGATGAGGAATCAGAGCCAAAAAGGTGCATTGCCACAACGCACTCGCGTCCAGGTGTGGCGCATATGCAATTAGCCCGCGGTGATCGGATCGATCGGCTTCCGTGCGGGTCGGCGACGGGCGAGAAGCGATTCCGAAACAGAATTCGAGGCACGTTGTCGTGTCGAGATTTGTCGAACAGCGTTTGCAGCCATTCGTGAAGCTTCCATTGGACGTCATTTCGTTGGCGGCGGGGGGTTGAGGGGGAGCTGGGGGATCGGGTGGAGACGGGGCCTGGACAGTTCGTTGATCTCGGCGAGCTTCTCCATTTCTGCACGTTGATATCGAGCAGATGGCCACTGATGAGTGACAGGCCATGGCGGCCTGGAGATTCCCAAACGAGGCCCATCCGCGTTCCCTGGGAAGCATCCGGCTGAGCTTGGCATGCGGGAGAAGAACATCATCAGCGAGGGGCTGTGCTCGAGGCACTCTAACTCGAAGGGTCTCACTGACACCACGTCGGATCCACGACCCCTCCTCTGGTCCCTTGCTGGACCTGCCGGAGCGCCCTTCCCGACGAGGCGGGGGGGACGCACGCATTGCGTATACCTTCGGCCATGTCACTTGGAATCGTCGCCGCAGCAGAAATTTGGTTGAATTGCCATCCGTATGCTACTTGGTACCTGTTCTAACGAATACGCTTGTTCTGTGGCGAGTTCATCCGGTCCTGACGGGAGCTCCGCAGGCCGCCAACGGCATCCCGCGGGACTTCCCCCCCTTCCATAAAAGTCACTTAAATACCTGCCACCTACTACTTCACCCCTCTCACCATTCTCATCACCACCTTGTCTTAGACGCACACTTCTCACCCAGCTCTTCCTAAGCTGCGCATCATCCAACCACCGCGCATTCTCCTTCGTCGCCTCGAACCCTCTACCGAGCCACCTCCCGCTCAATCGCATTTCCCTCACCTATGGACGATTTCCTTCCTCCAGGCGGCCCCCCGCCTCCCAGAGCCCCCGAGGTTCCCGACGGCTGGGTTGCGCGATGGAACGACCAGTACAAAGAATGGTGAGCCCCGAACCTTCCCCTGGAATCTCCCCGCTCATCGCATCGCTAACCGCACTCGCAGGTTCTACGTCAACGTCCACACCAAAGTCTCGCAATGGGATAAGCCCACCGCCCCCGCCTACCCGGCCGGCGAATCCGCCCCCGACGGCCCTCCTCCCGGCTACCTCCCCGGCGGCAGCCCCGCCCCCTCCGACGTCAAGAAGAACCCCTACGACGACCCCGTCAACCGCGGCGGCGGCGGAGCCTCCAGCCAGGAAGACGAGGACGCCCGCCTCGCCGCCCGCCTCCAGGCCGAGGAGAACGCCCGCAGCGGCGGCGGCTACGGCAACAACAACAACAACCCCCCGCAGGTGCCCCCCGGCTACGGCACCCCCAGCCCCGCCCAGAGCCCCTACCCTAACGAGCTGCCGCCGCGCGAGCGCGGGAAGAGCGGCGGCGGCTTCCTCGGCAAGCTCCTCGGCAAGGGCAAGCAGATGGCCGCGGGCGGCTCGCACGGCGGCGGGTACGGCAGCCAGGGCTACGGGCAGCAGCAGCACCAGCAGTACTTCCCGCAGCAGGGCCAGGGCTACGGCCAGGGCGGCTACTATCCCCAGCAGCAGCAGTACGGGCAGTCGCCGTACGGCGGCCACGGCGGCGGCGGCTACGGCTACAACCAGGGCCAGGGCTACTACGGCCAGCAGCAGCAGGCGCCCAAGAAGAGCGGCGGCATGGGCATGGCCGGAGGCGCGGCGCTCGGTCTCGGTGCCGGCTTGATCGGCGGCGCGCTGATTGCTGATGCCGTCGACGACCATGAGGATGAGGCGTACCAGGACGGTTACCGTAAGTTGCAGCAGCCCAGCCTCTATGCTTTTAGTGTGACAGCTTACTGACGTGTTTCGCAGAGGACGGTGCCGGCTATGATGACGGTGGTGGTGACTTTGGCGGCGACTTCTAGTCATCCTAATGCTGCCGAGGGGAGGGACAGAAAGAGGATAATATTCACCAGTATACATACTTTTTGACGGTGGAGTGTTGGGATTGGTGCTTTCGTTACGATCATGTTTACGGCCGATGGGATTACGTGCTGGGATACTTTGGTATTGGGTTAGGATTTGTTACAAGACGGGTTAAACGCGAAGCCCATGATATACCTGTCATGAAAACGTAGAATCATTGAGGCGACCTTGGTACCTGTCAACAAGGGCGAGGGCCATTAATTTGACTTCAAATTCATGTTGAATCCAGAAACAAACCGCCGTGTCTATACTGACGAGTCCCCCAAGTCCCATACATGTACACCTCGTAGGCCGCATAATCCAAAGAGCGCGACTTTCACTTTCCGATGCAAAAACGCCGCACTACCGCTTCGAGCCCTGGCCCTTTCCGGCGCTCCCGCCGTCCTTCTTCGTCGACCCGGCCAAGTAGGCGGCCATGTCGAAGCCGCCGAGGGGGCTGTCGGCGGCCTGGCCTCCGCCCATGACGGCGTTGACGGGGCTCTTTCGCTGGTGCTCTTCGAACTCGGCGCGTAGCTCGGGGTCCACTGCGGCGTGGTTAGGTGTTGCTTCCAACATATGAGGAAATGTGCTGGGGGGGGGGGGGGGGGGGGGGANNGGGGGGGGGGGGGGGGGGGGGGGGGGGGGGGACGTACTATTCTCCATGAGATAGGGCATGCCGATGAAGAGACCCATGCTGACAAGTCCCATGAGAATCATGGGGTTCTTAAGAATGGTGAAGACGGAGACTGGGAAGTGTTAGTGCGGGTTCGTATTGACGCCGAACAGGTGGGAATCGTAGAGCCACGGCATCGAGGATGCGCGTTTCCCACAGCTCCCGCCGACACTCACATTTAGGCCTTTCCACGAAGTAGTTCTTGGGCCCCATCGAGCGAACCTCGATCCCTCGGCCGCCGCTCCCCTCCTTGACCGGCACGGCCTCGCCCTTGTTCCCCCAATCGTTGCCCCGGTACGTCTCCCACGCCCGCACGGGGACCTTGTCGTCGGCGGGCGCCACGTCGACGCGCAGCGGGAAGAAGGCGTCGGTCGCGCAGTGCACGTCGGCGAGGTACGACCCGGGCGTGACGTTTTGGAAGACGAACGTGTTGCCCGCCGACAGCGGCGCCGAGAAGTGCGCGCCCAGGGCGCTCAGCGTGGCGTGCGTGTTGGGGGACAGGCCGAAGGGGTTCGGCTTGGGGGGGAGGTAGAGCGTCAGGGAGGAGGCGGCGGCGGCGGCGGGGAGGACGAGGAGGGCTAGGAGGCCCACGAGGGCGTCTGCGCGGGCGGAGGGGCGCATTGCTTCTGTGGTCGGGAGGGTGTTGTGAACGGAGGAGATGGGTTGGGCGGACGGCGGTTGACGAGAGAGCTTGAGGCGATGTGGTGAGGTTGCGACAGCTCCAGTTGGATTTAGTCATCCATGGATAGTGAAGGTGCGCTAATCAGGGCGCGTTGTCCGGCTGCGTTAAGTGGGGCTTGGTCCCTTTACCAGCAGAACTATCCGCACGGGGTGGCAGCCCTGAAGCACTCTGTCAAGGGTATCTATTTTGGTAATATCAAGAGATAGCTACGTATCTGCAGCATAGAAACTAAACTCTGCCTACAGTGCTATGAAGTTTCCCTCGGTATGGACATGGCCGTCTTCCAAAGCAAGCTTAATAGCAGCCTGCGCATGTTCCACGCTGGTGTCAATAATAGGCACCGGACTGTCCCCTGCCTGCACCAGCATCCCAAACTCGGTGCAGCCCAGGATGATAACCTCGGCTCCTCGCGAGACGAGATCAGCGATAGCGGCCTTGAACTTCTCTCTCGTCTCGGTCAAGAAAACATTTCTCGCCAACTCCCGGTATAGCGCATCATGCACATTTTCCTGATGCTCGCCCTCGGCTACCAAGACGTTGAGACGATACTTTTCTTGCAGACGGCCGATGAAGTACGTGCCCGTCATGGTGTATCGACTACCCAAGAGCCCGACAGTGGTGTACCCGCAGTCGAGTGCCTTCTTAGCCGCCGCATCGACAATATGAAGCATGGGAAGGTCGACGTGCTCGGCGATGTATGCGTCGGCCGTGTGGACCGTGTTGCAGGCCAACAGGAAAAAGTCTGCCCCGGCCGCCCTTAGTTTCTCGGCCTCTGCAGAGAGCAGCCTGCCAACCTCGTCCCATCGTCGCTCTGTTTGCGCCTGTTCAATAAGAGAAAAGTCGGTCTGGCTGATGACGAGCTTGGGTGTGTGCAAGCCCGTGGTTTTTGTTGCTTCCTTGTAGTACTCGTTGAGGTTTCGATAATAGACCAAGGTGCTCGGCCAGGCGATGCCTCCCACAATGCCAATCGTCTTCATATTAGCTGCGTCTGGAGAGCCATGGCGTCAGCTCCAACGTTACTACCAAGTCCAAACGGCCGACCCTGCACCCGTCTCGTGGCAGACAATAAGGCAAGACTCACAGGTAGTGTTCAATACTTTTAATGATGACCTCGGAAGAAGAGGCGAGCTCGGTCGTTATCAATGGGACGGGAAGATGACTGAATATGTCTTCGTTGGATTCCTTTATATCACTTATACTTATGTGTTTGGCCCGGATCTTTGAACGTCCGGACAGCTCCACACTTTATTGACCGATACCCGCTGAGTCTGGACAAGTCTCGTTGCATGTCCGAACTTGCTCTCATTCATCCAACCCAGGACCTCCGAGGTTCTGCTTTTCTCCTCAAATAACCCCTGGCGAGTCCGAAGCCGGCAGTATGTCGTCAACTCCATCACCGAGTCGGGACTCGTCGACATTGCAACGGCTGGAAAGGGCTCGGAGAAGGACAGGGGGATCAGCCGACACGTGCAGGACTTGCACAAGCTGCCGGAGAAGAAAGGTAATCATCACGCGTATAACTCGTGACCACCAGGTATTAAAAGCTACCATCATTTAGGTCAGGTGCGATGGTCTTCGTCCAAAGTGCAACAATTGCCAAGCTCGGCACCAAGAATGCGATTATCCTCAGGATGCAAGGAAGACTGTACTTCGCGCTAGAAAAGAGGACGTCAGGTCACTGCAGAAGCAAATCGAGGCTCTGAGACAACAACAAATACGAGGACCCGAGCCTCCCGTAGAGGATCTTGATGTCGACTCACCTCAAGTGTACGGAGCCACAAGCCTGCTTCACGACCAGTCCTCTGATTCGCCCCTGACAAACTCGCGACGTCAAGGAGTCAAGGGGAGGTCACGAGATGAACCGTCCATCGACGACACTCGAGACCGCCTTGTTTCGAACGCGGCCATTCGGCGACAGGAAGAAATAGCCCTGCACAGTTCGCCGAGCATCACTGCCAACATCGACTTTGATGGCGTCCCGATAGATGTGGCCATGCATCTGCTGGACTTGCACTGGAACCGCCAACACCTATCGTACCTCGTGACGTACCGTCCCGCCATCATGGACAGCCTAACAAGAAGCGGCCCATACGTAAACAGGCTGCTCTTGAATGCCATTTATCTACAGAGCAGCCTTTACAGCGACCGCGTCTCCCTCCGCTCGGATCCAGACGATCCACAGACTGTCGGCCGCGTCTTTTACGACCGCTTCAAGTCCTTGCTGGTCCATTACATCGAAAAGCCAACGATACCGACGGCAGTCGCACTGCTCACGTGCGGCGCCTCTCTGGTCCCCCATGGCAGGCAGAGCGCCGGTTGGGTCTACTGCGGTATGGCGCACAGAATGATCACCGACCTCGGCTGCCATCTGGACCTTCAACCAGACTCGCAAAGCGGGCTGAGCCCGAAGCATGTCGCCGTGGACGTCGAGATCCGTCGGAGACTCTACTGGGGAGCCTACGTCGGGGACAAGTTCCAGTCTCTCTTCCTGGGACGGCCACCGTCGATGCCCAGGTCGGCTGGTAAGGTTTCCCGCGATTATCTCGACTCGTACGAGGAATTGGAGGAGTGGAAGCCGTATGTCGATCCTGTAACGCAGCCCTTTGGTACGACTACTCCTGCTTACGAGGGACGACGATCATATGCTCTCAGTACCTTTCACTGTCTGGTGGAGCTTTGCGATACTGCACATCATATAATAGACGCATTCTATTCTGTCAACAGCGCCGAGACGCCCGAAGATGTTCTCTGCCACGCAAGGCAGGAAATTCAGGAGGAATTGAGCCATTGGAAGAAGAGTCTTCCATCATGGCTACAGTTCGACCCAGTCACCGATCCGACTCCTCCGCCGCATCAAATTACACCCCAGTATGACTTTTCATAGATATGAGATCTCTCGACGCGTTTTGTGACTAACGGATGGCACAGCACAACATACTGGGCGCTGGTCATCCTGACCGAGCAAGCCTTTCTCAACCGCCGTCATTTCTCCTTCACGCTGCATCAAGAAGCTCTGCTTGAGTCACGGCATAAGTGTGTCCAAGCCGCGCTGCAGATCTGGAAACTAGTCGAGGCGTACAAGCGGGCGTTTACGCTCCGGCGCGCCCAGTACGGCGTGGCTTACGCCACGTACTGCGCCGTCTTGGTAATGCTCCAGCAGACCGACCAAGATAGCCAAGAGGATGTGGAGTGCATTCGCTTCTTCTGGCACGCGTTGCTGGAGTATCAGCGCGGGTGTAGCCTCGGGCTGAAGCGGCCGCTGAGGTTGCTCAAGTCTCTAATGCGCCGGCTCGAGCGGGTGTCGCGAAGCGAGAATGTCGACGAGGCGGAGCCGAATGGGCCCGAAACAAGCCGTAAGTTCCCTCAGCTGTCCTATGGTTGTACGGATATTTACCTGTATCATGAGATGTAGCCTTCCAGGAGGATCTGGATCTGATCTGTCCGCCGGGGAGTGTTTCGCAGGTAGAGATGAGAGCATGGGACGGGCCGCTTTTGGGCACCATGTTTAGTGAAGAATTTGTTATAGACGATAGTGTCTTTGGAATTGCAGACGACACGATTTGGGGGACTTATATGTAGTAAGCTCGTTCTGGGATTATGCTACCAGATGTGAAGACGGTGGAGCGAACCAGAACGACATATATCGTTATGACGGACCTATGAAGTAGTGCCACTAGGCTGTAAGCCTAAGGCTTCTACCTAGTACTACGTTAGTGATCGGATAAGCATGGGAGAGAGGAGTGTTTGTAGTCGGCAGATGCGGAGCTAGATGGATTAGGTGAAGCCCTTTTACCTGGGAACCTCAAGACTTTGGGTTTGACAAGACATCGCCGCGGACTTGCCATGCAGAGAAGATCTCATAGCTGGAAGATCCCGATTACCATATGATGAGGTCGGAACTTGAGAGACTTTGAACAAGAGAATTCTTGAAGCGGGAAATAGTTGAAGATAAAAATCACGCTTTATATTTAAAAAAGGTTTCCAATAGAGGGTATTTGTTCATCAATAGATCCCAGCCGCTCCTCTGCGCCTCCAAGCGCCCAGCAGATACACATCTTAGTTGGCAACGACCTTCTGCTCCTCCTCAGCAGCGCCAGCCGCGGCCTTGAACGACTGCTCAAAGTCGGCAATGATGTCGTCAATGTGCTCGATACCGACTGAGATTCGGATGAGATCCTGCAGAGGGCATTTGTTAGCGAGACACAGGCGTAGCACTCATCGGTCAGCTTACCTCAGTCACACCAGAGGCAATCTTCTCCTCGTCGCTGAGCTGCTCGTGGGTGGTGGTCCAGGGGCTATAAGCGATTAGCATGAATGCACCTTTCCTTCAGGGTCCGGTTTTGCTTACTGAATAGCCAGCGTCTTAGCGTCACCGACGTTTGCGAGATTGGAGATGAGCTTGAATCCATCGACAACCTTGCTGCCGGCCTCGCCGCCGCCCTTGATACCGAAGCTCAAGACACCGCCGGAACCCCTCTTGAGGTACTTCTTGGCCGTCTCGTGGTAAGGGTGGCTCTCCAGGCCGGGGTACGAGACCCAGGTGACTTGAGGGTGGTTCTCGAGCCACTTGGCCAGATCCAGGGCATTCTGCGCGTGGCGCTCGGCGCGGAGGCTGAGCGTCTCGATACCGAGGAGGAGCTGCTGGGCAGCGAAGGGGTTGAGGGTGGCGCCAAGGTCGCGAAGGATCTCGACACGGGCGCGGATGATGAAGGCGATGGGGCCGAACGTCTCCCAGAACTTGAGGCCGTGGTAGCCGGGAGAGGGCTCGATGAACTGGGGGAAGCGAGCAGCGTTCTTGCCCCAGTCGAACTTGCCAGAGTCGACGACGACGCCGCCGATGGTGGTGCCATGGCCGCCGATCCACTTGGTGGCCGAGTGGACGACGATGTCAGCGCCGTGCTCGATGGGCCGGATGAAGTAGCCACCGGCACCAAAGGTGTTATCAACCTATTATTAGGTCAGTGAGGTTCGGTCTGATATTGGGCCGGGAGCGCTTCGACTTACAACCAGGGGCACGCCCTTTTCGTGGGCAGCATTGGCAATGGCCTCGAGGTCGGGGATGTTGTACTTGGGGTTGCCAATGCTCTCGACGTAGACGGCCTTGGTCTTGTCGTCAATGGCAGCGGCAAGGTCCTCGGGCTTGTCGCCGTCGACGAACTTGGTCTCGATGCCCAGGCGGGCCAGGAAGACCTTGAACTGGTTGTAGGTGCCGCCGTAGAGGTTGACCGTGGACACGATGTTGTCGCCGGCGTGGGCGAGAGCGCTGATGGCGATGAACTGGGCAGCCTGGCCTGAGGAGGCGGCAAGGGCAGCGACGCCTCCCTCGAGGGCAGCTATGCGCTTCTCAAAGACATCGACGGTAGGCTAAGGGAGGCTGTGTGTTAGCGGCGTGGGAGGTTCGGACTAGTCGAGGACTTGCGTTCATAATACGGCTGTAAATGTTGCCGAACTCCTTGAGCCCAAACAGGCGGGCGCCGTGAGCCGAGTCATTGAAAGTGTAGGACTGTCGGGGAAGTTGTTAGCCGGCAGTTGGACATGGCCGATGACCCGAAGTCGGACGCATGGCGGGGTTGTGCAGATATTTGGGACGTACCGTGGTCGCGTAGATGGGCACAGCTCGGGAGTTGGTGGTAGGATCGGGAGTAGCACTGCGCAGGACGAAAACATGTCAGTCGGATCGTGTATACACGGAGACGGCCTTGTTCAATGGCATCAAGAGCAGCGGGGGAGGGTTGGCTTCGGCGAGAGCTGAGGTGAAGGGAAACTACCCCGCCATCACGTAAGGAAGGAAAGACGTACCCCGCGTGGAGCTGCAGCGTCTCGAAGTTGGTGCTGTGGTCGGCCATGGTGGGATATTGGTACCGGTACTTAGATACTGTAGTGGAAGGTGGTTAAATTGAAGGAGAAGGATCGATTTACCCACGGAACTCAGGGAAGGTGCATTCGCTCTTTATACTTTTTCCCTCCTCTCCGCATGCGCACTCCGACTCCCATGCGGCCATGCCCTCACCTCGAACAACGCCAACACTGCCCATCCCCCAGCTCCAGCTAATTAGTTACTTCTGCTCCCAGAAAGTCGTCTTCACGCAACCCGCGCCCGCCCAAGCCTTTTTCGGCATCCTGTGGGGAAGACTCCCCGAGCACGCCATCGACGACCACGTCTGAACGTTCCTCTTTCCCACGCGCCGAGCCCGCCTCATTCGCTGCCATGGAGGAAAATGGTTTGATGTTGTGGTCTTGCAAACCGCAATTCCTTCCCCCTGCTCCGGCTGCCGCTTCGCAGCGCTTTCGTTTGTCTAAATCCCTCGCCGGCTACCGGGGCTACCCGACGTCCGATGGATGCAATGGTGTGCTTGGATTTGTGGTGTTGTTCGACGAGGCCCGTCTGTATGTAGGTCCCCATGGAAACCCCCGGTTCCGGAACCCCCTGATCTCCTGCTTGACAGGTGGGAGGCTCACGCTCGTTGCTTTTCCCGTTTTCTGGCTTACCATTTGCGGGGCAGAAGGGGACCTCGAGTGTACGAACGGATGCAGCCGCTCTCATCAAGCTTACTCGTTGCGTGGCGAGGGACAAGATTAGAAAAGTCAGAACCCGGTAGTGCATGTAAGCACCAGGGTCGCGTTACCGACTAGTAATTGCTGACCTAGCTCCTCGACAAAGGGAAACCCGACATGACGAACGAACCACGAGGCTCAGCTCTATCTATCATCCCTCCCAAACCAGAGACCGACTCACCGGATGGGGGTCACGAACACAACATCACAGCGTGGGAGTGATCGACCATGTGAGATCGGCCAAAATCGTACCGTTCCTCCCTTCAGCTCATTACTCAATGACCCCGCGTAATGGTGCCATTGGCTTTCGTTCCGCCCTCCCACGGAGAAGAAGCCGTCAACGAACCTATTATAAAGTGCCAGATGACGCCAGGTGGACTAGGCTGTGCTTGGAGCGAGGCACAGTCCAAGAGAAGCTAACGCCCAGAACACCGACCCGTCTAAAGATGCTGAGCAGAGGGCACATGCTCTCGTACGACATGACAGTTCTCGATGACCTCTTCCGACCCGAACCCGCTTAAGCCCTGGCATCGAACGGTGGTGAGATTGCGGCAACGGACGTCATTGCGCGAGGGCTAGGACACAAATGCAAAACTGAGGCTCACGTTCAGCTCAATTACAACCGGGTGCTTCTCTATTGTCTGGTCGAGCTACCTGGGATTCGTTTTCTTCCCGTCCTCCCACAGTCAAAATATGCAAGAAACGCCCACCTTCCCCAAGAATGATAACCCGCTATAACATCGCTGGGTTGGCAATATGGGGGAGCCCGCCCTTTTATCCCAAAAACGCCGTCGTCGAAATCCGTTTCCGTCTCGAGATAACCAATTCCGACCTTGATGGTATCTCGTGCCATCCTGTCCTGGCATGTCCTGGCCCGAACATTCCGCCAAACCAACCCGTGGCCAAACTCGAATCCCACCCGAAAAGAAACCGTTGTGAATCCAAGTATACGAATGCTCCTGGTGTTTTATATATTCTGGACGCTGCGCGCCTGTCCGTCTCGCTCGATCGGTTTAGGCCTGCTGCATCTCGTGGTTGATTTCCTTTGGCGGTCTCCCTGCCCTTATGAACATATCCCTGGCCATCAAAAAGGTGGTGGCAATCCAAGTGGTGAACTGGGCGGCGGCCATGACGGTATCGGCCCGACCGGCGCTGCAAACGGTGCCCCGACAGAAGCGCAGGTTGTTGATGAAGACAGCGAGGGCGATGAAGCCGCCGAAGTAAAAGGCTGTGTTGACCATTTGGACTGTAATGGACACGTACGAGTGCGAGAATCGTGGCGCGAATCGTGGGGCGGCCTCGAGGTAGACAACGGAGAGGATGGAGAAGACGGAGGTGAAGATGAGGAAGCTAAAGGGCGCGGGAGACGACGTTCGGCTGGACATCATGAACCAATGGACAACTACAGGAAGCCCGACACGGTCAGCACCGGCAAAAAGAAATCCGTCTCGGATGTTGGAAGCATCATCATCACCCCACACGGGCCGTGGAGTGTTGGCAGTGTTTGAACCACGACGTCCTGCGACTCTACTCACCATATGAACTCAGTCCAATGCTGGTCAAGGCCAGAACGACCTGCAACCCTCTCAGAACAGCCGATACGATTCGCATCCCGCGGGAGGGCGATGAGGAGGATTCGACGGCGACGTCGACACCAAGCTGTCCTTCCATATCCATCGAAAGCGAATAGGACCGAAACCACCGGAGCTTGTGGGGGGGTTGAAATTCGAGGAGGCGATGCAGGGAGCGACAACAAGGAAGGGAATCTCGACAGCCGGACGTCGTCAAGCCCAAGAAGACAAGAAGGAAGAAGAGAATATTCCGGGAGAGACGGGGAAGCGTGGGAATCTATATAAAAGAAAACCCAGGGACGGGCAGGCAGAGGGACCAACTCCCGGGGCGCGAGCGGCGTTGGTGGAGATGCCGGTCACGAAGTACCTGGTGGGTTGGGATGTTACGGCGTGAACGGGCGTTCTCTTGGGTAGACAGGAGGAGAAGGAAATGGGTCTAAAATAAAATAAAAGCGATGATGGCGTTTTAGGCACGTCGATCATGGGAAGAGATTCCTGTGATACTAGCAAGGGCCGGGGGCGGCATGACGATGTGAAGTATGCCAACTCTTGGCTAGCCCCCTACCGTCCGTCGAGTCCCAAAGAAGCAGTCTGCGCTTCTATTTACACAATCATTCTGAGAGACGCCGGCGTGTCGTGTCTCGACTGTCGAGGCCCGCCTGAGACGGGCATTTGAAACGGGCCTGTTCGCCCAGGGGGGGAGGGGAGGAGTCGTCAATGCGCGGGCCGTTTGTGGGCTCTTAAACTGGAGAAGATGGCCATGTTGTCACTGCTCGCGGGCATTTACGCGGGCCTTTTATTTTGTCTCTTTTTTTTCATTTGCCTCTCTTTGTTTTTTGTGTTGTTTCTGGTTGTCTGCTGGGCGATGGCGGTGGGAGGCACTCGTGTTTCGAGTCTTGGGAAGTGTCGTCGAGGAGAGACGTCCATGGATGATGCATCGTTGGCAAGTCCATGCGAAGCAATGACCTCGCAGATAAGAAGAGGCCCGAATAGCCTTCTCCAATGCTACGGATACTGATATATGGATGCAAATGACCAAACCCATGTCCTCGCAACGACCGAGGCCCCATGACGAACGAGGCGTCGATAGCCCCATGTCATTCGCCGCAGCCGCACCGATGAATGAGCCGCATCAATGCCGAGTTGGGGGCGAACTAGTTTTTGTTGTTCGAAGCATTCTCTTCACGTCCTAGTTGATCCACGAGCGAGCGAGCGAGGAAACTATTGCGGAGTCCATTTCAAGCGAGAGCGAGGGGACGGCCAAGAAAAAAGGGCCCCGAGATGAGCCTCACCTCGCCACGATAACACACACACAAACCAACGGGAAACCCTGGGAGGAGAAAAAGACCGACTGGCGAGGGCATCCCCGTCCTAAAGCCCGCCCACCACCATGTTGGGTGCGTTGGCAACCACCAGCCAACCCTCCTCCGGATGCCCAATGCAGTATTCCGTGGGATCCGGGAGATTTGACGGGGGGTTAATGGGATGCGGCTTTTTGGGGGGGTGATGCCCGTCGCGGATGATTCCGTGGGAAAGGAAGCCCGGAGTGAAGGGTGACGAGTCGGTCTTTGGCTTGGGCCAACACTTCGGTGCATGGCTGCACATGGCCGTGCGAGGTAACTAGAAAACTGTTGGTTCACCGGCGGCTTTTTTGGGGGGGCTCCTGCTGTTGGCTCCCAAGGATTGACGAAATGCGTCTAATCCGTTCGTCCTGATAATGAAAAGGAGGCCCGGGTGCGTGGGATGCTCGGCCGCGGCTCAGGGCTGAGACGGACCTGGCGATCGCTGCGATAACATGGAACGAAAATCTCACTCGAGCGACGGTACGAATATAGTCTACTGATCGTCTGCCGGTCCCGCGAGGAAAAGGGCGATCAAGGAGAGAGTCGTCGGCTAACTCGCCTCTACAAATAAATCAGGGAGAAAAGAAAAAACATGGCTGCCAAAACGAAGACTATTATTTGGCCTCAAGGGAAGCCCTTCCCTTCGTATTCCTGCGAAGCTGTTTCGTCCCATGGGTCGCCCCCCCGAGACTATCTACAACCTCAAGAAGGGAGGACCAAGCTAACATGTTCCGCGCATTGCGTCGATAAACGAATCAGGGACGGTATCGCCCAGGCCCCCTTGGATGTGCATGAAAATGCTTAGTTGTCCAGTCGCATTGATGTGTATCCCGCAAGCAAGGCCAGAACCGGGACAAGAACGAAAATAGGCCTGCGCCGGTGTTACATGGAAAATGGTGGGGGCCGTGTGTAACCAACGGGAACTTGGTCAAAGGTGAGAATTGCCGGGACTCGGCAGCCTTGTCCATATACTCGATACGGCAAGTTGTTGGAGGGATATCAGATACGAGCTTGTTTGAGGAGTGCAGGTATAGGTACTATATGGCTTTGCTTTGGCCGCGAGTTCGGGTGCATATGCCCCCCATCCCGGATGCCAATGCCGATAGACGTCAAAGGTCGGTAGGAAAGCCTTGCGAGTAACTGAAAACTTCCACACGACACCCCCGAGAAGAAGCATCTTGACGTACGTTCCGATGACACATAAGTAGGCATCTTCCTTCATCTCATGTTAGCATGCCTGGGCAGTCATGGAGCCTCCCATGGCGCTCACGTCGGTGTCATCGACAGGCCAATCTCACGCACACATGCACGGTCTCCTCGATGCAGCCCTTTCCTCGTATTCCCAAACGCATATATGAGACTGGGAGACTGTTTAAATCGGTTCCTGGATCCGTCAAAAGCTGGAGTTGTGCTCAGGGTCCTGCTCGCAGCCGCAGCTCTGGAACTCCTGCATTCACAGACGCTGTGTAACGAACGTTTAGCTCCTCGCCGAGGGAGAGCAACAATTGCCGCATTTAGGTAGGTCATTGGACTCTGTGACTTGGTTTTTGCTTGGACATTGTTGTGAGGTTAGAAGTCCACACCGAGTGTTCGTCCACGAAGGGAAGAAAGGGCATCGTGCTGGCATCGCCGGGTAGTCCTCGGGTCCAACCCCCAGGAGTCTAGAGGCGTTTCTCCCTCGGCGGGAGATGTTCCCTACAAGCATGGTTCTATACCACTTCTCACGCTTGGAAAAGAATAGAAGGAGAGTATACATGGAACAGGTGCACCGCCATACTCCAGCAGACAGAACGGGGAATCGGTCAAATAATTGGTAGGAGTGGGCGGGCAATGCTCGCAACAAGGGGACAGAGTGCAGAGGTGGCAGAAAGGAAGATTAGGGAGATGGAAAGGTGAGAAGACCAACAAGGCCAAGGTTGCACAGCTGGAGGCTAACAAAGGTGTCGTTGTGATGGCAGCAACTGTCTCGGTCGATGCAAGAGCAGAAAGTTGAGCTGTTGATGGAACGAGGATTAGACTACTCTTAAGGGAAATGCGAGAGTCCAGATATCAGCCTCCACTTGTCGGGACTCGGGGGGTGAAGAGACAGAATCTGGGGCCCCGAGAAGAGAAAGTCGCTTTCCGATTTAGCAGGTTCGGAGGCCACGATCAGCGACTGGCAGGGGGGGGGGTTTCCCGGATGTGCTCCCGAAGTACAACGACTCATGACGCATTGCGACAGAAAGTGAGCACATGAAAATCTGGGGTCGAGGAAGATCACATGGTTGTGGTTTGACGACGCGGAATCAGAGAGGAGGGGATTAGCCTTGGGCGTTTTTGTCACTGTGCCGTCTTCACATGCAACCGAAGCGGCGCGTGACGGGAGCGACGGGCGTGGGAGGGGGAATGGGAGTGGTGGGAGTGGAGGGTTTTTTTGGTCAGAACCCCAAAATCCTGTTCCCGTCGGACGGGATTGGCTCTGGTTGGAGCAGGAACTGAACTCTGGGGGAAGCTTTCCATCTCCACCACCAGAGGGTTGTTAGCGTCTGCGGAGGGGGACCCCAAGGAATGGAATCGAGCTGCATGACGTTTTTTTGTGATTTGCTGCTTGTGTTGCAGAAGTTGACGAGTTGACCGTCATGATATGAATATGCTCTCTCCCGCGTCGCCAAAGGTACCGCGTCTCGCATCTGCACGTAAGACATCTATCTCGCCAATAGCCGTCAGCCGAGATGGAGATTACTAGTAGGCAACCAAAGTCGGGGAACCCCGCATCCCATCTCCCTCATCAGCGAATTTCAAGTCTTGGCAGGCGCTGCTTTCACCACAAGCCTCCAGGGCTGTTTTCCATGCTCAGCCGTAAACTGTCCCCCGAAGCTTCCCACACCCCTGTGCGACGCGACGGGAAAAAAAACCACGGCATGTTTGAGGCGCGTCGGGCCATGTATCCCAGTATAGTAAAGCAGCCTCTCCGATCAACATGGGAAAACTCCATAGCAAGCATCTCTGCTCCGTCCACGTCTCCATTCATCTCCCTCGCCCGGCCTCGGCTCGCCCTCACCGAATAGGGGTCCTCCGCCTCGTCCGTCTCATGTGTTCCCCCCCCCCCCCCCCCCCCCNNTTTTTTCCCCCCCCCCCCCCCCCCGGGGGCCCTCGCCATCGTCTCCCCAGCGGCCCCAGACGTGCGGCAGTGACGCTACTCGACGCCAACAAATCTGGGGCTGCCGAGGCTCGGGGGCCGCTGGACGCTGGCCGCCTCGGTCCTGGGGTGGGAATTTAGAAGGGAGCGCCATTTGGGCCCCCCCATGCGCATACGCTGCCATGCCAGTCAGCCACCTGCACTTGGAGACGGGAGCCAAATCAAATCAAAGCCTTTAAGCCTCTGCCTTCGCCCTTGCGAGACGTCTACCGTGTCCTGGTCCACTCTCCACTACTGTGCTTTCTTCTTTCGCAATCTCTCTCTTCTTCTCTCCTCTCTCCTCTCTCAACGTCACAGTGCGTGAAGCTTCAATCGCCCCCGCCCTCCGCTCCTTCCACCACTGTATAACCACCGCTCTCAAGACAACCGCAAGGAGAAACGAGCTGTCTCCTTCCGGCACGAGTCCTCACGCGCCTGTAGGACCGTCTCACAGCTCCTCCCACTGGCAGAGACGCCCAGCCGCCCGCAATGGCTCCCGACAGAGATGCTGCCGCCTACTACAAGAGGCTATCCACTCCTCCTCCACCGGGTTCTCCATACGGCCTCCCCATCCCCGGCTCCGAGCGTGCCAACCGCACCGCCGTCTACCGTCACTGGGCCGTCCGCGACGAGCCCTTGTTGACCACGTTCGATCCCGAGTTGCAGACCACCCATGACCTCTTCGAGCGGAGCGCCCAGAAGTATCCCAACTCGAGGTGTCTCGGCACCCGCCATTGGAACCCCACCACCCAGACCTGGGAGGACAAGTACGACTGGCTGAGCTACTCCCAGATCAACGAGCGGAGGAAGAACTTTGGCGCCGGCGTGGTCGAGATTCATCGCCGTATCGACTACGCGGCTGAACAGTTTGGCGTCGGACTGTGGTCGCAGAACCGCGCCGAGTGGCAGATTGCCGGTATGTAACATGCTCCTGCAAAGCCCCCACCCCCAAGTGCACACCAAGCTCACATGTTTCGTCACGACTGCAGACCTCGGCCTTGCCTCTCAAGCCCTGTTTTCTGTATCCCTCTACGAAACCCTCGGGCCCGATGCCACCGAATACATCATCAACCACGCCGAACTTGCCTGCATCGCTTGCTCCCTCCCCCACATTCCCGCCCTGCTCAAGCTGTCGCCTCGTCTACCCAGCCTGAAGCTCATCATTTCTCTCGATCAGCTCGATCACGGAGAGCTGGCCACCCACACCAAGTCGTCCGTCTTGAACCAGATTGCCGCCCAGCATGGCATCCAAATCTTTTCAATGGCCCAGGTTGAGGAGATTGGTGCCAGATCTGGACGGCCCGTTCGAGCCCCCAACGCCAGCGACCTCACTACCATCAACTACACGTCCGGAACTACGGGAGCCCCCAAGGGCGTCGTCATCACCCACCGCAATGCCGTTTCTGCCATTGCTGCTGGCCGAACCAACGGAAATGTGAGCCACAACGACGTTCACATGTCGTACCTCCCATTGGCCCACATCTATGGACGCCTCATCGACCAGATTGCCCTCACGGAGGGTTCCGCCGTGGGCTTCTTCCGAGGAGACATCCTTGGGCTGGTTGACGATATGAAGATTCTCCAACCCACCGGCTTCATTTCGGTTCCGCGTCTGTTCAATCGCTTTAGTTCGGCGATTCAGACGGCCACGGTCAAGGCCGAGGGCGCCCGAGGTGCATTGTCGAGGCACATCATCGGCTCCAAGAAGGCAAATATGCGAGCGCCGCCTGGAAAGGCCTCCAACACGCACTTTCTGTACGACCGCATCTGGACTCCCAAGGTCAAGGCGGCCGTCGGTCTTCAAAAGGCCCACAGCATGGTCAGCGGAAGTGCCCAGCTCGATCCTGACGTCCAAGACTTCCTTCGTGCCGCCTTTGCGAACCATTTTGCCCAGGGCTTTGGCATGACCGAGACGTATGCCGTGGGATCGATTCAGGCCAGGGGCGATTTCAGCCTGGGCAACATCGGTGGGCCCATGGCTTGTATGGAGGTGTGCCTCGAGTCATGCCCCGAGTTTGACTACACGGTGGATGACAAGCCAAACCCTCGCGGCGAACTCCTCCTCCGCGGCCCCGCTGTTTTCAGTGAATACTACAAGAATCCCGAGGAGACCAGCAAGTCCCTCGAGGCTGACGGGTGGTTTCACAGCGGTGACATCGCCGAGATTGACAAGATGGGTCGTCTCAAAATCGTCGACCGCAAGAAGAACGTCCTAAAACTTGCCCAGGGCGAGTACATCTCTCCGGAGCGCATTGAGAACGTCTACTTGGGAAGCACCAACCTCGTCAACATGGCCTATGTCCACGGTGACGGCACTCAGTCCTCTCTGGTCGGCATTTTCGGTATCGACCTGGAGCACTTTGCGCCGTTCGCCAGCAAGATCCTGCAGGAGACCTTTACAGCGAGCGACGTTGCCGCCGTCAAGGCAGCTGCCAACCACCCCAAGGTCAAGGAAAAGTTCCTCAAGCACCTCGACAGCATTGCTCGTAAGCACAAGTTTAACAGCTTTGAGAAAGTACGCAATGTTCAGCTCGAGGTGGATCCGTTTACAGTTGATAACGGACTATTGACCCCTACGTACGTAAACTCAGCCTGCCCGGGAAATATGTCGTTGCTAACAGCTTAATAGACTCAAACTCAAGAGGCCGCAAACAACCAAGGCGTTCCGGGAGCACATCGATCGCATGTATGAGGAGCTCGCGTTGGGACCTAGTAGCAGCAAGCTGTAAAGAGTATGTACAAACAAGGTAGAAGATTTAAGACTTGAATTTCCTTGCTATCCTTATTAGAGGCAATGCTTCTGGGCTCAGACTCAAACAATTGTTATTAAGGCCGATTAATAGCCTTTAGAGATTAGTTTGAAGTTAATAAACGGGGCTCCAAACGGATGCCAATGTGCAACGCTTATGGCCAATCCCTTTAACAAACCCCTCCAGGCGTAAGACTAAACACATAAAAGTTTCGCAACTTATTAAGATACTGCGTTGCATGTTAGCTTAGAGGGCAATTGCGCCTTAGGCTGAGCGTCCGCAAAGCACGCAACTAAGAGGATTAAAAGGGCACTCTATCTACATAGAATGTTACTATAAAGTAAAGCATAAATAGCTTATCTTTACGACTAGAAAAGATGTTCTTAATTAGTATAATGAAGATAAATAAAGAGTAGGTTATTTAGGCTTATATACATAAAAGTGGGGAAATTAATATTATTATTATATAGAAATATAGCTTAATTAAGTTTAGGCTTTTTTCTTTTTTTTTAATTACTTACTTTAGTTTGCTAAAAACTTGTTTTTCACTCTAAGTTTTAGGCTCCTGTAAATATTAGAAACCTTTATTATTTACTACCTTACTGTTAAAAGTATGCTGTAAGTCTCCATTTATTTGCTAATGCACATTATACCAGGCTGAATACTCTTTTAAAAGTCTCGGTCGCGTCTTATTCCTCGGAGGGCTCCGGTAGGCGTGATGCTAACGGTAACCACCACCAGGCCATATCTCGACCTCAATGGCAACGCGGTTCCTCCTGGGCCTCCTCCCCCCTCGAGATTCCATCCCGCCCCCATCGAACTGCTACCGGTACCCCAGAGAGAGCCTCCGCAGAAGCGCAGGCGCGTTGAGGACGGCAATGGCCAGGCTGATCACGGGGCGCGTCGTCGCACCCTTCGGGAGTGCCTCCAGGAGCAGGTCCTGCCACACGTCACCAGGGCGATAACGGAGCTGCCGCCTGGCGCTTATCGCACCCAAGACATCACTCTCCAGGTCGGTTGTTGGGATTTCTGTACCGCGGTGGCGCATGCGGGGGGCTGACGTTTGGTGCTGCAGACCCTCACGACCATCGCCAGGAGCGCGAGGTTCCGGACGCGTCTGGACGATACGAGGGGATATCTGACGGGCGACGACGAGGCGTTTCTTGCATCACGCGTTCGCGACCAGGTCAGGAAGCTTGCTGGGTTGGATGTAGGTAACACCAAGGCGGTGTAGGAGCTGTTGCTGACGTTGCCGAAGCAATATAAGGACACAGGTGCCGATGCCTTCATTCTCCCCTCCATCGAATCGCCCATCGTCAAATCGCCGCCCTCCGAATCATCCTCCGACGACAAGTCGGATGCTTCGAGCACCGGGGAGCATCGAATAGGGCTCGACCTCGACCGTTTCGTCGACCTCGAACTGAATCCGCGAGTCAACAAATACCCTCTCCAACTTCCAGACCAGCCACCGCTGCCAACCACCAGCCGTTTACCACACCGACCTCGAACGAAACAAGGAGACCTAACACCACTAAAGCGATACGCGAAGCTCCAACATCGCCCATATTTGCCGGCCAAAACCCGCGATGCCATCGAAAGGGGGGCACAGTGCGAGGTTCGGACCTCGTCCGGTTTCGCGCCGGAGCCGACTGTTTACCACGTCGATTTTACCTCCGAGGAGATCGCCCAGGTCGCCAAGTACTGTTCGGACTATGAGAAGCATCATGTTCCAGCGACTGTACGTGCTCTTGCCCAGCGCCGCAAAAAGTACGATATCGCCGTTTTGGTTAGGGACCGAATCCCAGGTCGATCGATCGAAGATGTACGCAACTTTTGCTCCGACTTGGTGGCCAAACGAGCTGCACCACATACGGATGCCCGGATGCTATCCCTGGGGAAGGACGTAGACGACCAGCGCGGTCGGGCTCTCCGAGCGAGCCGTATCTCGATGCTGCTCCTCGCTCGCGAGATGGAGGGCAACGTGGGCTTCGGGCGAACGAGGCAGCTGGTCAACTTCCAAAACGAGTTTATAACAGCCCTCGAGGACGAGCTACAAGTGGTGTCCGAGTACGTCAACTGTGCCGGAGATATCGCGACCGGGTCGTGGGTGTCGAACGCGAGCATCATCTGCGGCACGACGGTTCACTCGGACACGAACAATCAACAATACAACAGGGCTGGCAACCTGCTTCTCTGCTCCACCACCGAGGGCACGCTTCGGTCTTTTCCCGATCACCGAATACCCCGACCCCGGGTGGAAAGGGGGGAGAACTCGACCGAGGCGATGCGGCACAGCCAGTCTCCGTGGCTCTACGCGTCCGTAGTGTCGTCGGACTATGACGAGGACCATGATCTAGCCTTTACGTCGAGCTTTGACAAGTGTGTCAAGGTCTGGAAAGTCGACCACGCTGGTCGACATATGGAATGCCTGGCAACTTGGCCGCACACGGGAAACGTCAACTTTGTCGTTGCTGCGAAAGATGGGTCTGGACGTGTAGCTACGGGCGCAGACTCGGCGAGCGAATCCGTCCGCATCTACACAGTCAACAGGGACAACATTACCGAGAGCCCGTTCCACAGCTTCTCCTGCTCGCGGACGGATGTCGAGTTCTCGCCCTGGTGGTCGTACTGCCCGGCCACGATGCAATGGGGACGAACCGACGGGACGCGACACCTACTACTGGTGGGATATTCGCCCCGGAGTGTTAGAGGTGAAGATCGGGACATCCCCGAGGACAAGCTCAACTCGGGAGAGATTACCCTGTGGGATTCGGTCAAGAGGCACCGCATCCCGGTCATGACGGCCTCGACGGCCAACGTGTTCGAGGTGGCGTGGCATCCAGACCTGCCGCGCTTCATTGTCGCGACGACTCCATGCAGCCAGACGATCGAGCACGGCGTCCGCACGCAGATCCATGTCTTCCAAAAGGATAAGAAAGATTGGGGTCCAGACGTTGCCTACGGACAGTTTCAGTCGCTCGATTGCCAGGCGTCGGACATCAACGAGGTCACCTTTATGCCGAACTCGGTCGGGCACGCCTACATCACGGCGGCGTGCACCGACGGCAACGTCTACGTTTGGGACACGGCGCAGGGGGACAAGGCCATCCACACGCTATACAACGGGCAGCCCGTCGACGAGCTCACCGGGGACCGCGAGAGGGAAGACGTAGGTGTCAAGTTCACCGCATGGGGGTCGTCGCTCGACAGGTTCTACACGGGCTCGAGCGACGGCATGGTCAAGGTCTGGAACGTGCGCAATAAGCGTCGGCCGTTTGTGCGTACTCTGCTGAGCGCTCCGGGTGCCATCATATTTGGTGCATTCTCCCCAGACCGGTCGAAGCTCGCAGTGGGCGACGCTACCGGCCGCGTCTTCATCTTGTCGCTGGACAAGAATGACGAGCACGAGTCGCACTTTGAGAATCTCCTGGGATCGACCCAGAGGATCCGGCGACCGAGGCCGTTGATTCCGCACTCGGAACCTGCTCCCCCGGAGGCCGATCCGGTTGACGACGTGAACGTGGAGGGCCGCCAAGGCGACAACGGGGATGACGGCGACTTTTCGGATTCCGATCATGGTGCTTACTCGCGGCGATACCTCGAGACGAGGCAACTTGTCCTCTCGGGGAACCCCGTCATCGGCGCCGTTCAGGGTCCCGAGTACGCAGCGACGAATCTGTTCCTGCGCGACGCCCACCTGGACGGCGACCCTTGCCTCCCGCTCCTGGCGAGCACCGAGCGTGAGCAGCAGGAGAGCATCCGCGCCAGCCGGGGCACCCGCCGTCGCAGCCAGGCCAAGCCCCCGAGGCCCCCCGACGAGGCGCAGCTGGCCAACCACCACGACAACATGCTCAGGGACTTGGACTTGGGGGGCGTGGCGGCGGGCGAGATGGCGCAGCTTGTGAGGGATGGCGCGCTTTTGGACATTGACGAGGATTGGGGGTTCGAGTACGACGAGGTGCCGGCGGGGTTGGTAGGGGATGAGACTGACGAGGGTGGGAGTGACGGGGGCGAGACTGATGAGGACGAGACCGATGAGCAGACCGACGAGGATGGGACTGACGAGGACGAGACTGGAGAGGACGGGACTGACGAGGACGAGACTGACGAGGACGGGACTGACGAGGATGAGACTGACGAAGACGGCTCTGACGTGGACGAGGGCGTATCGAGTACATAAAACTACATCTAGTACATACATAGTCCTTACATAGACGCCCAACATGGGGTGACCCTCCCACCGGGGTGCACCCCTCAAAGCAGCCATCTCTCCATACGTACCCCGTCGTCTTTTTTCCGGGGAAAGCAGATGAAAGAAAACGCGGGGGAAGCTCAAATATATCAGTCCACATGTTGTACGACTACTCCCCCCCCCCGGTCTCCAAGCCCCCAACTCTTTCTAAACGTGCCTACTACTGTCGCGATGCGGTGTTTTTTTTTTTTTTTTTCAATCCCCAACTTGCTTGCACGCACGTCTACGGCACAAGACCACCGAACGAACCAATACCCTCCACGGTCGTGGTGTTATGCAACGCGTGAGGACGACACCACCCCTCGCGCCACGGTCGTTTCAAAGAACCCCCAAACCTGGTTTTGTTCTAGGGTAGGTAGCCAACCTTCTCCCTGGGCACATCCTCACCCTCCGATTACCGGACCCCTCCCCATCCCTGGCCCGGCCCTTTCCGATGCCCCGTGTTGACTTCCGAGGTTCTTTCGGGACAAGAGCCGGAGAATGCGAGAGGGCACGCACAAACATTGCGAGTTGGGAAAAGAGATGGAAAGAAAGAAAAAAGCAAGACGGGAAAGAGGGGACAAGTCGCTTCTTGGTGTGCATGTGCGCGCTGGCGGATAGAGCCGACTTCGGAATGGACCCCATCCGCTGCGTCGAAAGCTGCATCGAAGCTCCTTCGGCCGAGTTGAGGCTCCGGATGGCTGCTGAGCCTCGGCTTATTAAGCGGTTACTGCATATGGTAGTCACCTTGGTAGGAAAAACCAGTCCCCGTGATGGAACCACACAACACAAAGCAATACCGAGTCATTGCAACAGCTCAAACACAATACGATTCCGTCTATTTCGTGAGCGCGCTCTCCTACAGGCCTCTGGACCAAGTCTACAGCGATCGTGCCAAGTACAGTACTAAATAAAGATACGCAAACGCGGCGAGCCTCGTCTCCTCTGGGCAGAACATGATGTACTCGTGCCAGAAGAAATAAACCCAGGAAATCCAAGAACAAGAAGAAATGGCACGCCATCGCAACGTGCATGTAAATAACCCATCGAATTGAGCGATTAATTCTTTTCACGCGCCGCTTCCCAAACGCCGTCTAATGCTTCGCGGAGACCTCGTCGCCAGTGAGTTTCTCGACGTAAGCCTTGGCCCTGTAGGTTAAAATATGGGTTAGCTGTTGTTCCAGAAGAAGCTCGGTAGGCGAGACTCGAGATCCCTGTCTCAGGGGTGAAAGGGGGGAAACTCACATGTCACCAAAGGCAACCATGCAGACCGTCTGCCAAATACCCAAGCTGATGCGAGGAGTGATGCCACGGTAGAGACCCTTCAGGCCGTTGGTCGAGTAGATGTACTTGGCAGTGTTGCTGACCGTCATCTTCTTGGGACGGTTGGGGTCCTCCTTCTTGCTCTGCATCTCGACACGGATGACCTCAATGGGCTGGTTCCAGGCACTGAGACCACCACCAATGGCGCTGGAAAAGACCTTCTCCAGGGCGGACAGCTTCTCACCGTCCTTCTTGCCAGTGGCGGTGCGGATCCAGCCCTCGGCGAGACGGCTGAGACCGAAGCGGGAACCCCAGTTGGTCATCTGTCGGATGGCGACGGCGTTGACGCCCTTGTTGATGCCGCGGATGCCGTCCTTGCGGTAGATGTCCATGAAGGTCTGGAAGGTGGTCTGGGGCTTGACGCCGGCGGCGGCCAGCTTGTGCTTTGTGATCTCGACCGTCTTCATGCAGGTGCAGAAACCCATGGTGGCGTAGGCCTGGGCGACACCACCGGTGATGCCGCCGATGATGCCGCCGCCAAACTCGTTGGCGCCAGCTCGGCGGGCGTAGTATTCGGCCTCGGTAGCGACGAAGAGGAGGACGGCGCCCTTGGTGGAAGCTTCGATCCAGGCCCAAGGGATGAGGCCCTGGTAGACTAGAGAGAAGCGATGAGGTCAGCTTGGATCGAACACGTCAATGGGACAAAGTTTCTTACAGCCGAGAGGACCTCCTCGGGCCCAGACGCGTCCCAAAGCCGTGGTGAAGCCGTCGCCACGGTTGGCGGCCATGGTGGTCTTGACCACCTCCAGGGGCTGGCCGAGCGTCGTCACCTCAAACATGTTCAAACCGGCGCCCAGCAGCAAGTTGGAGAACTTGACGGGCTTCTTCTCGAGCGACTTGTCCCCGACGACGGGGGCGGCGGTGGTGGCGGCCATGACGACTTTGGGAATTGTCCGTGAGGAGTGGAGTTTTGAAAGGGGCCCTGACCAAGGGAAGAGGGTGCTTCTTCGCGGGAGAGAGGAGGAGAGGGAAAAAAAGAATGGATGTTGGATGGATGAGATGGAAAAGCGGGTTTGAGAGCAGGAGCGATTTTAAGCAGTCCAGACGGGGACGGGAGCGGTGCGTGGGGGAGAGGAGGCGCTGAGGGTGCTGAGTCAGATGCGCTGGAGCTTTGCGACGGGTTAGCTGGCGATTTCTTTTCTAGCGGAGGGAAAGCCGAGGTGTCGGCCTGTTTCAGAGCTGGATTGACACGAGGGAGCAGTCCGTTCAGTCTGGTGCTGCTGGAAGAGTCCGGCTGAAGCACGTGTTTTCCCCCTCGGGTCACCCTTTTTTCGGTTCCTCGTCTCTTATCTTCTGCAATGTCTGTGCCTTGGTGTTCCCGGATTTTCAGCTGCCTTGTGCAAGGTGTGGCTTACCAGAGCTGACAGGCAAGGTATGGATGCGGAGAAGGGGTTGAGGATTGCCGTTCAACAAAAAAAAAGACAGGAGTCCAAAAACGAACCAAACTTACCAGTGTCAGCCGTGTAACACGGGGGTATTAATACTATCCAGAGGCGAATCGGATATCGAGAGAGAGAAGGGCGAGGAAAGCTGGGGAAGCACGACAGTTCGAGATACGAGGAGGATGACAGCCTCTTTATGAATGATCACCAAAGAAAAGGAGAATGGCTCGCTAATTCGACAGACTACAACAAAGGGGGCAACAACCGACGACGACCGCCCAACGAACTGCGCCTCGGATGCGATTGTCCATCTATTCGTAGATATCATCTCCCCCCTTATGCCACGGCAAGCCGACCGTTGGGACATGGCGGGGTGAGCCAACCGGGGAAAACGGCAGATCCAAAAGACCTGGACCCCAAGATGCAGCGCAGATCCCCATGACCCAGAGCAGAAAGCCATGGAGCCCTTTTCCGCAGCTTTATTTTTAATCTCCCCCCAGCAAAAAAAAAAGATGCGGTTCGATTCCCATGTGACGACAAAATCCGGGGGGAGGAACCGACATACCGAGCGGCGGCGGAGGGCGGAAGGCGGAGCATCACGGAAGCAAGTGCCCTCGATCCGTCCAGCTTTGGGAGGGAGGAGGCTTGCTTACAGCTCTCGGGTCAAGTTGCAGCGAGCTCCAACGTCAGCGCGAACAAAAACGCACATGCACAAAAGCGTCAGCCTATGTGCAAGCCGTTGTCCAAGTTTCAACGGCGACAAACCCTTGATTCGCTTTCAACCAAAAGATGACGGTGAGAAAGAAAGAAAGGAGAGCTGGTCGGGAGCTACCCCTCCCCGAATGGTCGAGGTCAACAAGAAAAGATCGCGGGGAGCTAATCGGTACGTACCCAGATAAAGCTCCCCCATCTTTTGTTTGATGGGAGCTCAGACCAAAGCGGAAGAAAAAAAAATCAAGACCAACAAACTGACATTTTCCCCGGTCGAAAAGCACCGACCTGCTCGGACATCAAAGTCCACTGCAGCCATGATCAAACGAGCAGGTCTCATCTCATCAATCCTCCCTCTTCAATACCTCTATTGAAAACAACCGAAAGAGGCCTCTCCGTCTCACACCCCTCCAACAACAATCCCAACCACTCCCCCTTCTCCCCCTTCTCCCCCTTCTCCCCCGGTGGCGTCCCGTTGGCAAATTGCCCTCTCTCCCTTCCCGTCGACTTGTTGAGCTTGCGCCCCCCCCTGCATCGCCGGAATGCACCCCTCCACGCCCCCTCCCCCATGCCAACAAGAGCTACCTCCCGTTTACTTGGTGCCTCGTGCAGAAATGTCCCGAATCCCTCCCTCTCGGAGGTATCTCGTCCGTACTCGAAAGGGGGGGGGGGGGGTCGGAAAGCTGCTGGCGTGGCGCAAGCTCTGGAACTTGGTGGATTATTGATTGAGCTGGCTGTGCCACCGCATCGTAAAGGGGTCCCCGCCGTCTTTTCTTTGGGGTCAACGGTCCCTGGCATCAGATCGATGCTGGCCCCCGAGATTTGTCCCTGGTTACACTCGGGATCCGAGCCCTTCAATTCGGAACCCAGCTCATAGCCACTGGTTACGTCCAATCGAGAACCGTCGACTCAAGTGTAAAAATATTTCATTCAGGCCCGCTGAGCGGACGGCCTGCTGTAGCTCATTACCAAAACGAAAACTGTCGTTGTATTGTACAAAGCGCCGATGGAGTGGTCGCGTTCTCCATGTCCACACCCAGAGCTTCCCTCCTCGTATTGAACAGCTCGCCGTCGCCGTTCCCTGACCCAATCCCAATCCGTGGTATTTTTTCGTCATTGTTCCTCCACTACCTTACTCATCCGTCACCCACTTACAGCTTCTTGGTGATCTCGACCCACTTCTCGGTAGAGAAGGACTTGGGTCGCTCGATGGGCGCGCCGAGAGCACGGTCGATGATGAGCTGGGGAAGGACACCAATGGCTCGGGAGACACCAAAGAGGACCGTGTAGTAGCTGGCCTCGCTGAGGCCGTAGTACTGGAGGAGGACACCGGAGTGGGCATCGACGTTGGGGTAGGGGTTCTTGGTCTTGCCGTGCTCAGTCAGGACACCGGGGGCAATCTTGTAAACCTGGCTGACGAGCTTGAACATGGGATCGTTGGGCATCTTCTCTGTATGGTTGTTAACATATCGCACAATGACATCGGACAGTTCACGTACCCTGGGCGAAGACGCGCTGAGCAGTGTAGCGGGGGTCGGTCTTGCGGAGAACGGCGTGGCCGTAACCGGGAACGACACGACCACTGTTGAGTGTCGACCAGAGGTAGTCGGTGATGGCCTTGTCGCTGAGGTCGTCGCCGACAGCCTTCTTCATCTCGGTGAGCCAGTTGAGCACCTCCTGGTTGGCGAGACCGTGGAGAGGGCCGGCCAGACCGTTAAGACCGGCAGCCAGAGAAAGGTAGGGAGAGCTGAGGGCGCTGCCGACAAGGTGGGTGGTGTGGGCGCTGACGTTGCCACCCTCGTGGTCGGTGTGGATGGTCAGGTAGAGACGCATGAGCTCGACAAAGTCGGCGTTGTCGCCGAAACCGAGCTGGTTGGCAAAGTTGAACGAGTAGTCCTTATCCTTCTGGATGGGGGCAACCTTGCCGCCCTTGAAGACGTTCTGGTAGATGCGCGCGGCAACGTTGGGGAGCTTGGCAATGAGGTCCATGGAGTCCTCAAAGGTGTAGCCCCAGTACTCCTTCTTGTTGAGGCCCTTGGCGTAGGCCTTGGCGAAGCTGGAGGTGTGCTCGAGGGCCGTCACGGCCAGGGAGAACTGGGCCATGGGGTGGAGGTCGTTCGGGCAGTGGTCGATGAGCTCCTCGACGAACTTGGGGAGATCGGATCGGGCAGCCCACTCGGCAGAGAGGTCACGGACCTGCTGCTCGGTAGGGACCTCGCCGGTCAAGAGAAGCCAGAAAAGACCTGGGGTTGCGGGGGTTAGCACATGCCATTTCGAGGCCATACCATGTCATGCCGTGACATGCGATCGCGCGCGAGAGCATGGGACTGCGCGCACAGCCCCATGTTTCGCGCGGGGTCGTATGTCCGGCATCACGTCTTTGGTTGCTGTGTTGTCACGACTTACCCTCGGGAAGAGGCTCCTTGCCACCGGGGGCCTTGGGGAGAAGCTCCTGGCATTCGGGGATGGTCTTGCCGCGGAATCGGATGCCCTCCTCGGAGTCGAGGACGGAACCCTCCCAAACGAGGCACTTGATACCACGGGCACCGCCATAGACCTGGTCGAGGGTGACCTGGTCGACGACCTTGGAACCGTGGTCCCTACCATTGGACGTCAGTATGCATGTCAAGGGCGCAGGAATCGTACCCAATGCCAGTAGCCATCACCCGCAACAAGGTTACCGAGGATCGCGGGGAGACTATCGGCGGAATGGATTGGGGGTGAGGGCGAGACTGACTTGCGGAGAGCCTTGATCTGCTCAATCTTCTCGGGCAACAGCTCGGCGAATCGCTCCTTGAGGGTCTGAGTGAAGAGAGGGGTCAGCTATGATATTGTCATCGAGGCACTGAAGCTCCTCGGGAGCTTCCAATTGACTTGCACGACGTACCTGGGTCTTGGCCGAGTAGCATCGGACAGCGTTGAAGGCAGAGCCGTAAACGGGCTGGGCGCGGAGGGTAGCCCGCAGGGCAGCGTTGCTGAGGCGGGTGACAGAGGCCATTGTGTAGGGAGGGATGGTTCAGCGATGACGAGACGGTGCAAGAGGCAGAGCGGAGAGAATGGCAGAGGAGCCGGAAGAGGAGATGATGTAGAAGATGGAAAGGAAGGAGAGTCCAAGTAAAAAAGGCGCAGGCAGAAGAAAAATAAGCCAGCCGCTTTCGCCTGGGCCGTGGGACACTTTTGCGCCTTAGATTCCTTTCCTTGACCTTTGACCTCGGGGACAAGCACAAGAGACGGAGACGACGGGGGGGGGGGCGTGTGGAACCTGAATTGGAGGTGGATCTCAGTTGCGTCTTTGGGGAGGCAATGGCAAAGGGCAATTGGCAATTGGGAACCGCCACGGATACCTGCCTCCAGCTGGAGACGGTGCATCCGTCATCCGCTGCAGCACGGGGCACATCCCGCAGGGGTGCAGGGGATTTTTTGGAATTTTTTCTCCCACCTGCACACTTTTCAGGGCATTGCAGGGGATCCTACTGGTTCTCTGACGCTCCGAGTTCGCCTGGGGAGGCCGTCTGGGGGCGCCGAGCGTACCGCTGGGGAAGCAGGATTTTTTTCCCAATTTTTTTTACTGGGCTGGATATCCGTATTCTGGGGCGCATTCGGCACAGTCCCAGGTCACCCAATAACCGGTAAAGAATGGAACCTGTGAGAGATTCATGACCGAGACGAGAGGGCCTGGACGGGAGGGAACCTGAGACTGGAAGTCACCACCCAGGTACTACCCCCAATCCTGCCTCGTGCCTGCCTGCAGGTGTGCGAGCCTGCGCTTGATGAGCCCCAAAAAAAAAATCCCAAGATGGATGGAATGTACATCGACAAAGTACAGTACCACACCCCTTCCCCCCTCAATCCAACCCCTTGCGAAATGTGCCTCCTTCGTCGACAACTGCAGCCCTCCTCCAATTCGAGGTTGCTTTTACGTACGGTGGCTTTCTCTTACCGCATGTCTCCTCTGCATCTGTGCCCCCCCCAACAGCTTGGCGGTCCAGTCGCTATTGACGTAGCATCTGGGGTTGCTGGCCTGGGGCTGGGGGAAAAAGGAAAACACGGAGGGTGAGGCCAGACTTTGCAGCAAGCGCAGTGGAGGAGGCGTTCATGCCGCGGGGGCAGCGATTGGCAGTCAATTGGATCGAGCACTTTTCGCTCCAAGCATCTCCGGGTGTGTGACATTGCATTGGGCAGCAGGATTGTACATTTGACGCACCCAGAGATAGCGACCAGCGTGTCTCTGTGAGAGCATGTGAGCGGCGCGGGGGACGAATGGGTCAAGGGAATGGATTCAGTCTCGATCTTGGAGAGCCCGCCTGGGCGTATGGAACACGGCGAGAGCTCGGAGAATGGACATGGCTTCCGTCGTCATTCACGGCGCGGGAGAGGAACATGGAAGTGACTTCCATGTCTCCTTTCCCCCCCCTCCATCTCCAATCACCTCCTCCCTCCACCTCATTTCTGCGCCCCGGCTTCGGGTGTTGCACGGCTACGCCACTCGTCGACTGCAATTCGCTGAAATGGGAACTAAAAACTGCAGAGTTGTGCAAGCTGCAGAGACGCAGTGGGCTACCCAGGGTTCTGCAGATGCCTGAGGCGGTGCGGCAGTTGCCCTATTCAGGGTTGAGGTGAGATTTGTGTGCTTGCTCGTGGTCCTCTCCACGACGCTCACCCTCATGTCACCAAGCAACCACCCCTTAACCTCGGTCGCCAGACAGCTCCAAGCAGCGCCTATTTACTCGACAAAGCGCTCTCGATGTCGAATACTACCGAACAGTGGAGGATATGCCCAATGCTCACGTCCATTCGGAGAACCTCGGTCACAAATTGGCCTTCCAGGTATCCAGTCATCATCCTTGACGTCAGATGGGTTCCTGCTAACGTGGGATTAGTGCCCTCCCACGGGCCTCTCACCATCCATGCCCTCCGTCACACACCTCCGTAGTTCGGATCTGGCCTGCCTGTTCTCGCTCTAGCTCCAGTCGAGATTTGCTCCAAGCATCGCCTAGGGTAGGTCCAGGGTCAACGAGCCTTGCTCCAGGGTGACCCAGGTCTACAAGAGGTCTGCGCCAGCGTGGACGCCCGGATCTCCCGTGCCATTGCCGCCACCGGCCTCCGAGCAAGGGCTTACGGCGCACACTCGGACTGCCGAAGCCCCCTCCACCCGGGGCCAATTCGATCGTGTTGCAGCTTTGTGTGGGAAGGTGAGCGAAGCTTGTGTGTGTGTTCTTGTTTTCTCGTGAGGAGCCATGAGGAGTAGGCGACCCCCCTCAATGCCCTCCCCCCTCCTCTCCGAATCTCCTACTTCGTACGCAGCTAGGGAAACACAAGTACCCGCCGAGTGCTTCCTCCAAACCGAGCAACTTAGACAGCTGCTCAAGGGTCTCCGATCACCCGACCACCAGCTCGGCTCTGCCACAAGCTTGTGTTGAGTGTATGGTCGGCTATGCCGTATCCTCTGCTCCCATGATGTTTTCTCGTGAACATGAAGGGTTTGTTGACTCAATACGCCATCATGTCCAATAATAACTCCAAAAATGCCCGCTTGCATCATTACCCTGTACACATGGACCTCGGGACCTGCACCCTTGAAGAGGACATTATTAATGCCGCCACGTTGGCCAGCATTGCTCTTTCACGGTGCGCCATGTGGTCCTCGTCACCCCAGGGACGTAGGTGACTGTTTGTTCCTTGGCCGATGACGGGGCTTCGAAACTTCCAACTCGGCTGTCGAGGACGGGAATACTTGCTTTGGGAGAAGCCCTTATCCTCGGAACTTACCTAATCACTGCGCAAAGCACCGCCTCGCTTCGGCCAGTCACATTGTACAAGGCTCAAACCCAAGCACCCAGTTGTTCTCAGTGCAGGTCACCTGCGTGTCAGCTGACGTATCACGGGACTTCCCCAATCTGGCATTTAAGTTCCCGCGCTGACTGGGCGGATAAATCGTGGTTGATTACTCGGCCAGGTGGCGCTGTTTCGCATTCCCTGTGACCAAAACCCGCCCCCACTTGGCATCACTCGACTCTTCTCTTCTTCTTCCTTTTTCCTCATCCACATCACTCTTCGGGTACCAAACGACGATTTGACACTCATCGCCTTCGCGTCTCTCCCATCGACACAAACCACTGCTCTATAACGTCCATCTCGTGCTTTATCCCCGGCACTCTTTAGTGTTTTCGATATTCGCAACGACCCTCGTATCGCGCGTTATCTGCGCTCACTTCAAGTGAACGCCGTCGCACCCTGACAAATCTGACACGGCAGTAGAAGGAGGAGCACTCTTGCGGTCCAACCTGTACTCTATCATCCTGACCCAGGTACCCTTCAGGCCTACCTGTTGTATTCACGAGCTTCCGAGGTCAGAGCCCTGCATTGTATGCACCTTCCGTCAGTCGCGACTACGTAAACGGGTCCGCAGGCCTCTCCCGAGCAACGCGGCCCAAAAATTCCGCACCTGAGAAAAGACTCGTTTTTCGTTTTCTCCTGCTCAACCGCGTGCTTCAAACTTCGCCGAACCCGTACCCAGTGCTGAGCACACCCTCCGCCGGACATCATCCCTCCAGGACCGCTTCGTTTTACGGATCCGTAGTCCAGGACATTACTCCCCCGATACCATGGCGTCTGTGGTAGCAGACGTAGAGGCAGGCCTCCAGGCCATGCTCAACCTCAAGCCCCCAGGAGTTTCCGGATCCCGCATCACCAGTTTGACGACGCTCTGCGTGAACAACATCCAGGTACGCTCCCTGACCCGCTTGTCTGCGCCTGCTGTCCGCATCTGCTAACATGTCGCCCCGACAGTCCGAATCCGTCCTCATCCAGAAGATATATACCCACTTCAAGAAGGCGCCTGGAACGCACAAGTTGGGAGTACTCTACGTCGTAGACTCTGTAACACGGAAATGGCTCGAACAGGCCAAGACCCAGGCACAGGCAATAAACAGCTCTGCCCCGGATGGAACCTATGCCGCTGGCGTCCACAGAGTGACGGAACTCATGCCCGTTTTGATGAATGACATCTTGCAAACTGCCCCCGAAGAACAAAAGGTACGCATTCTTGTACTCGCAATATTGCACTTGTGTAGCTCTCCTCATGGACCGTGTGCCGCTGGCTTCACAGCAGCCGGGTCGGCGCTGCCACCCACCAAGATCCATGATCGTGATGCACGCTTCGTCTATCCATCTCGTACCGTTTGGACCGTAACTCACATAGAAACCAACATGCAGGAAAAGATTAAGAAGCTTCTTGACATCTGGGAGAAAGGCCAGACCTTCCCCGAGGCCATGCTCGAGTCCTTCCGGGGGAAAATGAATGCCCCGCCACCGCAGAGTACGTCTTTATCAGACCGTCTCCTCGCAGCTGAGGCGTCACTCTCGAACAAGCACGAGTCTTCTAACCACGTTTCTGCAATAGCCGCATCGACGACCCCCCCTGGAAGCCCTCCCCCGAACGTGATGGCTGCGCTCCAAGGCAAGCACGCACCCTCAGCCCCCCCAGCCCCGAATGGCAACGTTATCCTCGAGGCCCTCGCCAACATGGCACGACAAAAGACTTCGGCCCCTTCAGCTGCCCCAAGCCTCCCGGCCCCAACCGCCTCGTATAGTCTCCCCGTTGCCGGATTGTCGCAACCAGTGCCGTCGGCTCCCCAGGCCCAGCTGCCCGTATCGTACCCCCCGACCTCGCAGCCCGTAAACATGCCGTCTCTGCCCTTTGGCCTGCCTCAGATGCCAGGCCAGGGTGCCCTCCCAGGTGCTATCCCGCACAACGCGAGTAATCCATTCCCCGCCGCTCCTGCCGGTGCCGGGCCCACGGGGTCAGGCCTAGACCCGAACGTTCAGCAGCAGATCATGTTGATCAAGGCTCTCGCCGATCAAGGTGTCCCGTTTGACAAGATTCCCGCTCTGATCCAGAGCATGAACGGCGGCTCTGCTGGTGCGGCGGCTGGCATGTCTCAGCCTCCCGCTCCCCAGAGCTCGTTGCCAGCTGGTCAGCCGGGGAACTCGTGGGGAGTTGCGCCGATAAAAGCAGATGAATCGCGTGATCGAGGTTACCAGGACCATGTAAGATCTCCTCCAAGATACCATGGCCGATCTCGTTCTAGATCTCCCGACCGTGGTTGGGGAACCCGCGGGTCGCCTCGCAACGGACGTGACCGCCCGGACTACGGCCGTGACTCGCCGAACCGCGGTCGTCACGAAGACCGACGCGGAGGTGACTATCGTCAGCGTAGCCCGCCCGCACGCCGTGGCCGGAGCCCCAGCCCATCCAACAACGGCTTCCCTCACGTCGACAAGTGGGTTGATTTCGATCCCAACCTTCCCTCGGGCCATATCAAGGTCTTCAGCCGAACCCTCTTCGTGGGAGGCGTAACGTGAGTACATTGCCGACTTCTCCCATTTACGACCGCTCTTGGCAAGCCCTGGTGCTAATCCCCATGTAGCTGTTCCGAGGCCGAACTGCGTAACGTCTTCACCCAATTCGGTACGGTCCAGACATGCATCGTGAACAAAGACAAGCGCCACGCCTTTGTAAAGATGCTCACTCGCAAGGATGCCGTGAACGCCAAGGAAAACACGGAAGACAACAGGAACCTGGAGGCGTCGCTTCGGGTAGGTTTTCCACGTCTGGCAGCACTTTTGATACATCAACTAACATCTTGGTAGACTCGCTGGGGCGTTGGCTTCGGACCGCGAGACTGTAGTGACTACTCGACTGGCATCAGCGTCATCCCCATCCACAAGCTCACCGACGCTGATCGCAAGTGGATGCTGACTGCCCAGTTCGGCGGCAGCGACGGCCGCCCCATCGAGACGGGCCTGTGTGTCGAAGAGCCCGATATCGAGATTGGAGCCGGTGTCTCGTCCAAGGCCATCAGCCGCCGCATGCAAACCGACAAGGGCGGCAGCAACGGACCCAAGTCGACGCGCAACCGCGACGAGGACCTGTCCCGCTGGCGACGAAGCCGCGATACCAACGGGCACCACAACGGACACCAATCTCGCCGCGACGACCACCGGGACGACAGCAGGGCCGCCGCCGCCACCGCCCAACCCAACATGATGGGGGGCTTCCCCTTTGGCATCGGCACCCTGCCCAATGGCATGCCCGACTTCCCAGCTGGCTTTGCTTTCCCCAACCCCTCGGGCAACTGAACCCAGATTGATTTCTCGAGGTGTGGACGGAGAGGGAGAGAGAGAGAGAGAGAGAGGGACGCGAAGAGACTACCTTGTGCTGATTATACCCGGGTAACTGGAACGGACTGGGCGGCTTTTCTGATTCTTTTTGTGGTTCTATTTTTTTTTTCTTTATTATTTTGCCTGCATCAGTTTGAAAGGGAGTTGGGCGGCAGGATTCTCGAATTGCCATGTTGCTTTTGCTTCAAGAAAAAGTTTGGGGGAGGTCGAGGGAGGGAATCCTGCGGCCTACGAGTTCTGGTTTATCTGGGAGGGCGTTGGAACGATTTTGCTCCGTCTGGTTGGACGATTTTTCTCTCTCGCGTGCTGGTTGCGAGGATCGTCTCGGACGAAGGCAAGGCAGGACAAGGTGTGTGCTAATATTGGCTACTTTTGCGAGAAAATCTATCATCATGCTCTCCAAGTTTTGCATTCTGTGTGACTGGCTGTATGTAGATGGGAGGAGGAGGCCTGCTCGACTTTGGCGAGCCTGTCCTATGATGAGACTGGGATGTGAAGTCCTCCATTAACCACTTGACGCTCATCACTTGGGCGAACCTGTCCTATGATGTGACTGGAATATGCATTCCTCTAACCAACCACTTGGCACATATCTTCCATTACTGTGCCTTTGCAGAGGCTCGGGGTACACGACTACCAACTCTCCACGTTATAGAGGACATGTCAATTGCAGTAAACTAGAACGTGTCTTACACTGCTCTTCAATTACCCAAGTACGTCACGACGCAGAAGAGACCAGACAAGAGAAATGAAAAAAAAAAAAGCAAGACGGCAACGGCCTCGCTGCAGTCAGTCATTCGACAAGACACGCTTCCACAGGACACCGTGTATACATCAAATGCTCCCATCAAGTGACCAACTTGTTCAGATTACCCTCCCCGCAGTGGTCTAGGTAATTTCCGTATTCAACCTTTCGGAAAGCTCACTCTCTCTCAGTGAAGGAGCAGAGAGAGAGAGGGAGAAAAAAAAAAAAAAAAGGTGGCCTGATTCCCTCAGATGGGTCTAACACGTTCAGCTGATGAGCCAACACATGGCTAGGAAGCCTAAGCTGAGCTGGGAGCTAGAGATTTGAACGACCGACTTTGGAGGACAGCGCAGAAACCCGGGCGGACGAAACGAACAGGCCATGGCAATATGCAACCATCTCTTGGTGTGGAGTTGTGTGTGTGTGTCGTGGGCGGGACTGGAGGGACCCGGCCGAGAATGGAGGAGGAAATCCTGCAGGAATCCAAAGTCAAGGCCGGGCTATAATGTCCCTCTGCGCTTCATCCTTCTCCCCATGGCAACCAATCCAAGGCACGGAGCGCCATGTATTCGGTCATGGCACGACCAGATGGAGATTTGGAGATGTGGTCCCTGTCCCCCCAATCTGAGATGAGAAGACCAGGAGATAACCTTGCAATATCAGACTAAAAAAAAAAACAGCTCACAGACCTTCCATGGTGAAGAGAGAGAGAGAGAGAGAGAGAGCCAAGACACCAAGAAACGTCCTCTGCAGAGTCTGGCCATCGGAAGGCCCCGTTCTCCTCGTTACAGAAGCAATGCAGGGTCCCGTCTAGTTGCGTCCGTAAATTGAGCCACCATCGAGACTGCGGCAGCGGCGACGACGACTTCGACTCCAACGACGAAACAAAAGCCATACCGTCGCACAAGCACGCCAAGAACGTGGCAAAGTCTCATCCCGCAGCCATCCGAGACGAAACCTCCTCGTCATCATAGAAAAGACGAGGAAACAAGGTCAGCATTGGTCGTCGAGCTGGGAATAGGGCTTGGGAGCATGCGGGCTGCGTCTGTTCCGTGTGTCGCACATTGCATCTCCGTAGCTGTACGTGTCCCTCTCACAGATGACAGATGACGACGCCTAGGGATACACAAGGTTGAGCCCCCTTTGCTGCGTCAAAGATGCAAAGTAGCTTAAACAGAAGCATACTTTCTCGTGCATGGAAACGTTTCAAGCTGAGCGAAGGCGAAAGTCGTCGCTGTCATCTTCCAAGGCAACCTCCTTGCCTGCTCGGTCGCGTCCTGTCGTCCAACCATACGCCGTAGACGTGTCATGATGACTCTCGACGCGGCAACTCTCGTCCTCGCGCGAACCTGGCCGAGGCTGTGGCTTACAAGCTTGGGCGGCAAAAGACACCTCCCCCACGACAGGCGGCAGCAAGGTGACCGGCAGGCAGGCTTCCGTTCTGCAGCGACCTGATGCCCTTGTACCTCGTGGCACGAGGCCCGCATAAGCATGCTGCAGCGTGTCTAGCAGACCAATGCCCACTTCCGGGGGAGGGGAGACGAAGAAGAAATGCGTGTGCGTGTGAGCGTGGTGCGCGGTGCGCCTCTGTGTCGCATCGATGTGAGCGTTTTTGTCCCAAAAGGTAGCATCGAGGCTTGTCACGCTCGACCTCTCATTGTTGTATCCTCTGTTTCATCAGCCGTGACAACCTCGCTTGAGACGTCTTGGCAACAGTCGGGGCGATGGAGGACGGCATTGGTTCATCTATCGGCTTGGTCGTGCATGCATTCGCAGAGTCTGGGCGTCCTGACTACTGTACGCCTTGTTGATAACTCCATGACGGACCGACCGTTCTGGGGGGCCAGGGGCTGGCCAAGACCTGGGGTAGGACAAAGAAGGTCAAAGGACGCCACGGCTCTCATGTCGAGCCAAAAGATTCATCATGAGAAGGTGCGGGAAGACCCAATTCGACTCCTCGCTAGTACGTAATAACGCACACAAGTCCGCCACGCTTTGCTCGTTCCCATTGAATGACCACGACGATGCTCGCCCGTCAATGGCTTCAACTATGGGAGCCTTGAAGAGAAGACCGAGATAGCCGGCCGATTTGCCCTCTGCTGACCGCCCCTAGTGGCAAAGCCGGGCTAGCGACTGGAGCTGGGTTGATTTGAGGCTTTTGCGGCTGTTCCTGTGTCCTTGTCGCACGCAACAGCGGGGAGACTTGCCTTGTCCCTCCAACCAATGCCCGCAGCCACTTCTCCCCGTTTGTATGAGTGAATTACTTGAGTCGATGCAGGGTCCCTCCTCCAACGCCGTGGCCCATGGGATGGGGGTCCAATTTTCCGCTTCCCGGGCGGAGAGGAAAGGGATCCAATCTTTTGGCGAGGCGGAAGCTCTGGGAAAATCCCTTGGCTTGTTGCCCGCCTGGAGCCTTCCAAACTGACCGCTCAAGAAAAGGCCCTTTTCTGGCTTCGTCCGCGACCTTTGTACAAGTCCAACATGCGAAAGTACGAGGTACTGCATCGGTACTGGCGGACGTGGCGCTGAACCACTCGAGTCAGGCAGGGTGCTGTGTCGGTACGAAGAGGAATAAACACCTCAATCACGAGTCCACGGCCACTGATTATGCAAGGTGATGGAAGAGCCCGCATCGCTAGCCATCATCAGTCCATAACGCGTCTCGACGTGCGTTGGTACATAGCAGGAGGGACCATATCAAACACACGGAGAAATAATTGCATACCTGTCGAAGCAGCAACATGGACGGGGATAAGTCGGGGAGCTTAAAACAATAGTCAGGATGAACGACTCCATCGCAATCATTGTCGAGTCCTCGTCTCCCTCATCTCACGGAAGCCAAAGCGAATGAATGCCCTTGGTTTCAGGTTCGGACAAGACGTGCCGATGTGACAGCCAACGGCCTTCCAATCCACTCCAGCCGTGACATCATCCGGGAACAATGGCTTGCATGGAGGGAAATAAAAAGAAAGCAAAAATTAGACAGTCGGGAAGGACGGCACGGATAGATAGGGGAGGCTCATTACCGTCAACAAGGCCGTTTCCATATGATTGACAAGTGATAACAGGTGGGTTGTCATCACAGTCCAACCGACACGTAACTTGAACGACGAGAGCAGAAAAGAGCGCGCTTGGGATGCCGGTTCTGGGGCCGGTTCTGGGGGAGACGTCTGCGAGGTAATGTCCGAGAAGCGACGCGATGGAGACTCGTCGAGGGTCTGGACGATGGCGGGTACCTCGACTCGCTGCAACCAGGGACCGGCCAGCGGCGGCAAGTTCGTGAACTAGAGAAAAAAACAACGAGGGCGAGGGAGAAAAGGTGGGAATCATTGAACAAACTGGAGCCTCCTTCGATGATTTTGGCGGAGCAGCGAGACCACCGTCGTCCCAGCCCATGGCCAGAGCGTCGGTTCGCCATGTCAGAGATGCTGAGAGTGCTGACGAGACGTTGCTGAGGCCCAAGGTTCGTGTTAGTCCGGCGTCGCTGTGTAGTTCCCGCGGCCGCGGCCAACAAAAAAAGGTGACATGTCGTGACTTGTGTATCCGTCCTCGGTACGGATACCGTCGATACCTTCAAGTTCCCAGACTCAAATAACCCAACAAAGGGGCCGAGCCATCACGAACAACATCAAAGATCCCCCAATCCAGATGCCATCTCCGCGGGGTGGGTTGTGGTGCTAGCAAGCATGTTGGAATTAGACAGAAGAAGCTCCCCATCAATGCCGAGTCGAGCGAGTGTCGCGTGTGAGCCCCAAATCGTCTGCATCGGCTCGAGCGGGTCTCTGCGACTTCTGGCTTGCAAATCCCTGCATCTCGATTTGCGCCTTGCTCGACGCGGTTGCTGGTTGCTGGGGTAAGGTCCGACGAATTTGGGGAAAGCAACCCGGGACTTGTTGCTGTGACACATTGCCCTTGACCTTGAACCCTGACCGAGGCTCTCGTCCTACACCTTGTTGTGACCGTCGATGTTCATTAGCACCGTAAATAGCATGAAGATCGTTGTTTATACGGATCAGCAAAAGACTTGGCATTGCGTCGTTCTTCATGCTTCGCCTGCTTCGCTGTCCCTTGGCAACCGCTGGGAGTCGTCATCACCATTGATGTTTCGTAACTTATCACAGCCTCAGTTTGACTCAGATTGCTGTTCGGCTGTGTCTTGTCCGTGATACACCGCTCTTGTCGCCGGCTGACTGCGAAACACCATCGTGGCGAAGCCGCGTCCAATTTCGCCGTGTGTCGTCAGTAGTTGCTTCGTAGATGGCGATCAACCTCCCCAGACTCTCGGAACGGCTTGGGCACGGCATAGTTCAGGGCGGACTGCGAGTGATCGACCAGGGGGAAGTGAGAGCCAAGACTTTCCCTCGATAAGCCTCGTCCCATTGAAGAATGACAATTCTCATCACGTTTCGTCGAGGACACGAATAGATTTGATAAAGCAACAATGGCGAGATGCCAAGAAGCACCGCAGCGCCCATCGTAATGGTGGTCATCTCGTTGGATGAGTCGAGTTGCACATGGAGGAAATTGGGACTGCAGCCTCAGCTTGGACCCAGCAGGAACATTTGCGCTACGCATTGCAGGGGAAGGAGCTTGGTCGAGCTGTTTACTGCATGGAGAAGGAGCCGAGGAGGCTTTCCAGGGAAGGCAGGTGCGATGTGCATGGCAGAGTGTGATGAGGGCAATAAGTGCAGGGCACGGCAGCTGCAACTGAGAATGGACTGTACTTGCACTTATGATGTTCCCACCCTGGGCTGGACTGCAGCAGGCAAGAGCCACTGCAACGCGACTGCATCAACACCCACAGCTTCGACGCTCGGACGACGGTCGGGAACAATGGAAACAAGTCACCCATCGCATTGAAAGGATGCGGGCGTGATGCTCGACGATGCTTGTTCGCCAACAACAAGCTACGAGGATGGATGCCGTTGTGGCCAAACCCTTGTCAGCCATGATGCGCGATGCAATGCGACCCCTCGCCAAGCCTGCAGCACCTGCAGCTGCCGCCCAATTCCCGCAGCCATCCGACCAATCCCAACCGCCAATTGCGCGACCAGCGACGAGAGAAACCCACCGCGAAACCGCACCCGGCCCATGGGCTGCCCACCCCAGCACCAAAGCGCCTCCCGGGCGACCCCGGATCCGCTGCCGGGTTTGTTTGACGGGGAAAACGCAGCAGCGCAAGCCCAGAGGGAAGCTGAAGAAATGCCTCGCCCACGGCGGCATCAGTCATGCGGACGAATCGACGACGGGGAGCATGACGGCTGGACGGCTTTCCCCAATGGCTCCTGTATGTACGCCAGTGTAGCACCAAGTACCTCGGAATCCAGCGCTAGGGAAATATTGCGCTCCAGAGATGGGGACGCGAAAGGCATGTCGCGGCGGCCACCCTGGGGTGAAACCGTGGGAGGAGCAACAAGAGGCTCCACGATGCGGATTATCCCACGAGCTCAATCTGACCCGGCTGTCGGTCGAGGAGGGGGTTTCGTTAAGATTGCGATTTCTTTTCTTGTTTCTGGATTACTTTTGACTTTACCGTTATTGATATGACGATTTCGCAGTGGGAACGGATGTGCGCCGTCATTGCCGAATTCGAGTCTTCGGCCACGGCGGACCTCGGATTCGATGTGCAAAATCAGGAAGTAAAGCGGGTGTAGCCGTAGAGGAGGCAATAAGCGCAAAATCGCTGGTGTAAGTAAGTGGCCGCAAGTCGACATCAGCCATCTCCAAGGTGTACGGATACAGGACGGTACGAACAGGCATTTGCAGCGAAGTGGCCCCAAGGGCATGGGTTCGAGAGGGAATTGCGGGCTTGTTGGGGGCAACCAAGTCGCAACGGCTCGAGGGAAGACAGTGCGCGGCAAAGAGAAACACCCGGTCCCAGACGGAAACGAGAGCGAACATTGAAAAAATGGCGGACCTTGACTCCCGTCGGCCACCGGCCCTCGTAGTCGCCGTCTTGGGTGGTGGCCTCGTGTAAAAAAAAACAGCTCCGACACGGGGCGCGAGCATCCGACTCGTGCCAATCGCCTCTAAATTAGAGCCCGGCAACTCCAGAAAGGTAAAAAGAAAAAATTTCACGGTGAATGATAAACCGACCGAGATGAAAATTTCTCCAAGGATCTGACACGTATGCGTTAAACTCACCGAGAAATGTGCGGTTGACGCTTTCGCCTTCTCCGGCCAAGGAAGAAGAAGAAGAAGGATCTTTGTAAATCTTCACCTCGGTTCAGGTGCAAGTCGCCGTCCCCCCCACGGCCAGGCCGAAGTGACACAAGGCAAAGGAAAGAGAAAGTGCGCGCGAGAAAACGGGCATGGACCAATTCGGCCAAGCGATCGGACAGCCAAGCACCGTCATTGGACCCGTGAGCCGCCAACGTCTCGGCTTTTTTTTTTGCCTTTGAGGAATTGGAGGTTGGGGAGGAAGCGTTGGCAAGCCCATTCCAATGACGTAGTTGCTGTTGGTGCTTTTGAGCAACAAGTCCTCATGACTCTGGGGCATTGCAGGGCTGCCCTGGGCCGGCTTCTGCTCGTTTACTCATTCGACGGGGGGGCGGGGGGCCTTGGAGGGCGCCATGACCGCGGTGAGAGCCATGAGGGGAGGAGGAGGCGACAATTGCAGTCATCGTGATCACGGCGGCCAGATGATGGGCGCGCGTGTCTGCTGCCGTGCTGTTGCGCGGGTCAGGCCAATTGAAGGCCAACTTGGATTGCCTTTGGGGGCGACTTTGTCCGAACGGGCTTTCTAGAATGATTCCAGGTGGACTCGGCCCATGGGCTGCCGGCCGACTAATTGGCCACCTGCAGGCGGAATGCCCACTCATGCGACGCACTGGAGCTGCACGTTGGGGGGAGCTAGGTAGGCCTGGGAGGGGAGGGCGTTTCGAAAGAACTCCTTCTGGCTCAGCGAGCAACCTGGCCGCGGTGACACGGCTGGATGAGGCGTTTTTTGAACCTGGGTGGCCGAATGCGCCTGAGCGATATTCTGCGAATGTGCAATGGTGCAGCCGTGACGCTGCCAGAGCCAATTGACCAGTCTCTGCCGCGCTGCAGTGCAGGGTAGACGCTCTCGAGCTCGTTCGACTGTTGCTTCGTTTCTCCAAATTGGCCTCAATCCGCATTCTCCCGCAGGCTTGGATCGAAGACGCTAGCGTTGGTCGTGCCTCACGCGTGAAAGATTTGGGATGGAGAAAACTGGAGTACCCTCGGCTCTCTCTTCTCTGGTGTCACCTCTCCAATCTCAATAGCCCCAAATAATATTCGGGTGCGCGCCTTGGGGTCGACGGGCCAGAAGGAGCAAGGCTCGGAAGGCCAGAGCCAGGCCCGGCCGGGCAAAAGATCAAGGGACGCGCGAGGCGAATCTTTCATGGGCATGGGAACTGGGCGACTGCAACCCTTCGCCGGAGGTCGCGGCGGCACGGTGCGGCACACGGTGCGCGCGACTTGCCAAGGCTGGCATGGTTTCAACAGCTGCCGATAAGGCGATTGGACAGGCCTTTTGACGGCACCAGGACGACCAGTCAGTGCCCAGCCAGGGCTTCGTCTCGCTCCGCAGGCCAAGGGAAGCCAAGGGAGCACGACAGGTACCGGCGAGACCCTGGACCCCTTCGTCATAACAGGCCATGAAACGAGACATGAAAGAGCGAGGGAATAAAAAACCACACACCTATTCGTAATGGCTGTTATCGCGGCACGGGCGAACACGTCTGTACTCGGAGACAAGCCTCACCACAGCCATCGTCGTGTCCTAGACACCGACTAACTTACCTTCAATTAACCTTAACCCTCGTCGTAGCCATGGCGTAACCAATTGGCCCAGCTGATCGACTGTCTTGCCCAGCCGTCTTGTAATGCGTCGTCGTCAGCTGCTGTAAGAGCTCGAGGTCATCATTATCGGTGAGCGCTCAGGACGTGCCTGGAGCCGTGGGGGAAGGGAAGCCAAGGGAAATTGATTCATGTCGGCGCCGATCTTAGCTGCTCTTCTCCTTGACGAATCCCGCCTCGTGAACGGAAATAGCTCAGCAATGCCTACGGAGGCAACTGCACCGAAGCCCTTCTCCTTTCCGCGGACAAAACCTGAGAGTAATAGTAATACCGAGTCGTATGTACTTTGAAGTTGCGGTGGATGCCGTCGCTTCGAGACCGAGTCCATATTCAATGCCAAGTTATTAGAGCCTCGCGGCAACCAAAGTCCGACTCTCGCCTTCACCGACGAGGCCAGGGCGTTTTCGCAGCGCGCTTCGTACAGCGAGTTGTTAGTGACCTAGTCTCAGCTGTCGGAGCGGCGAGCAGCCAGCCAGCCAGTCGTAATTCTGCTGACCGCCAGGGCGAGCCAAGCCAGTGTCGTCATCTTGCGACGGTCGCGACCATTCTGCCAGAGATAGAAGCACATGGGTTGCTGGTGTGGGAGGGGGGGACATGGCTGAAAATCCCTCAGCGTCGCGACGAGGGCCCTTGTACAAGCAGCACTGACGTACAGAAAAGTACAGGGCACGGGGACAGTGGAGAGGCGGTTGGCTTGATGGCTTGCTGGCTTGCTGGCTTGCAGGCATTCTGAATCCAGCCTCCAGGTCTCCGTGGGACAGGGAGACTGATCAAGGCCAGCTTCAGCATGAACAAAGGCCGAGCTCTGCGACTCACACGGGCGGGAGACGGAAGATGCAGGTGGTACTCGGTACAGCTTCATGGACAAATGCCATTGCCTAAAATGACTGGGGCTCGTTTGGAGCAATCATCGGCCCTGTATCAGCAACTTCGGTAGCGGTTTGAGGTGACGAGCAAATCGTCGCCAAGACCGGGCACCCAGCGAGGTATCACCGATTGAGGCACCGGGAAAGGGCCCTCGACGGGGGCGAATCTTTTTCCTTGTTTCTCCATGCCGTGCTTGGCAGTGGCAGTTGCATTGATCGCCTCTGACGGAACTGAAGGGAGCTGTAGAGTCTTTCGTCAGCCATCAGCCACCACGCCCGACGAACGTCTCGCGAAGCACCAACGGAGACGGACATGTCGAGTACGTCTCGCACGGTAGGTACTTTGCGATGCGAGAACGAATCCCGGAGCGGTCCCCGGTCAAGACGACATCACCGGCTGGGAATCTGTGGGCCCCAAGGGATTTGTTGTCGTGCTGATGTTGTTGCTGTTTTTGTTGTCAATCGTTTACCTTTAGAGCTGCTAGTTGCCTGCTTCCAGCCGGGCTCTGTCTATCCTGACTTGGCTGGTGCAAGATTACCGTCTTGTTTCCATTCCCCACGCTCAGCGCCGCCACGCACTGTGCAATGTGCGTCTGCACCTGCGAGAGAGACCTGGCCGAGGGAAACTTGTGGGTAAGGGTGGGAATCGGGTGGACAAGGACTGAGGACATGACATGGGGGAGACGACGATGAAAGAATGGGTCATCGACCCGACTCCAAGCTGTAACCAGTGACAGCGAGCAGAGACAAGCCAGTGCAGATGCAGTGACCGACAGTTCTCTATGGCCACGCCCAGATATTCGAAAAGCCCGCGGTCTGGCACACGCCCACGTCCCTCCGGCCCATGCCAGGCCGATTGCCCACAACACCCGTGCGTGGACCGTGGTCCAGCCGACGCTACCGGGTGCGGGTAGGCCAGTCGGTGGTCACTGATACCAGCTGCGACGACCAATTCCTTTTGCCATTTGTTGATTGTTTGGTGATTGCCGTTGTTGATGCTACTCTCCCTTGTCGTCGTTGCGGCTACTTGCGGTAGTGTTGGCGCTGCCTGCAATATCGTGGGTGCCATGACCGATATCTCGGATGGAGGTTTTGGGTAACTGCCTCGGACATGCTTTGACACGGTAGGTTTTCCTTTTCCAACTTTTTTTTCATCTTTTTTTTTTTTTTTTTTTCATCGTGTTAGCTTTTTGGCCGAGCGTTGGCCTCATCTAGGCACCTCGATAGATTAAGTTGGCCTTGCTTTGCGGCATTGGCCTCTGATGTGCGGGAAGTTTGTCGAATCTCGAATCAGGCTGTGACTCGAACATGGCAAGTTCCTGACAGCTCTGAGGGCGTATGGATGGTCCGGCAGGGGGGCGGGGTGTGCGGAAGTTGGAGTGCAAAACACCGATTTGGATGCGGTGTTTTTGTTGGCTGCACGGTGCTGGTGTGAAGAGGCAAGGCGGGTGGTGGTGGTGGTGGTGAAGAAAATTGCCTGGGGAATGGGAGCGAGTGACGACAGACTGAGTGAAGCACTTGCTCGCAGCCGGGAGGGCCGTGGGGCGCCATCCCCATTCGTACCCTTGAGTACCTGACGCTTCCCGGCGGTACCTTCAAGGTTGGCCACGGGCTGGGGGCTGCAGCGTGCTGGGAGGTGCTGGGACCTGGGGGACCTTGGGACCTGGTCACAAACGGGTCCACGGAGGGTTCCACCCGCAGGAAGTGGATGTGGGCCTCCCACGAGCCCCATCCATCGAGACACCGTCAACAGCTCCCAGACAAAGTCCAGCTCGCAGCAAACACAAGCGGCAGAGATACCTCGTCGGATGCGCGAGAGACGTACGGATACCTGCTGCGGTTTATTGGGGCCTGTCAAGCTCGCTTCTCGCACAGGGCAGGTCCGGGAAACTCGCCGGCAACGTTGGCCAAGTTGGATCTCTGCACCTGGAGGCTTCCATTGAAATAGACGCACTCTCCCCTCGCAAATCTTCTTTCTTCTTTCCTTTCCTCTTCACCCACGAATGCTTCTCTTATAAGCGACCCTACCTTCGTGCGGTGCTCGACGCTTCACCTCTCCACTCCACCTCACCTCACCAAGCCCAGCTTGTTCCTCTCTTCTCTCTATTGCAGCTTCCCCTTCTAATCACTTGTTATCTCACAACTACTGCTGCACACGGCCGCGGTCACCTAAAAGACTTTCTCCGTCTCCATCAAATCCTACCAACGCTTTTGCGCTCTATTCCTTCCAGCCATGGCTGACGAGAAGGTTGTCGGCGCTCCTGCGCTGCACACCAACATCGAGACTGGCGGCTTCGACGAGAAGCGAGGACAGGTGCCTCCTCACCATCAAGCCGCCCCCCCCAAGGGTCCCGCGCACGACGACGACGAGGATGAGGATATGGATGCCCTGATCGAGGACCTCGAGTCCGAGGATGGTCATCAAGAAGAGGAGGAGGAGGTCCAGCCCGGCGGTGCTCGCATTGTCCCCGAGGACATGCTCCAGACTGACAGCCGGGTTGGTCTCACCGAGTCCGAAGTTGTGGCCCGCCGCCGCAAGTACGGTCTCAACCAGATGAAGGAGGAGAAGGAGAACTTGATTCTCAAGTTCCTCAGTTTCTTCATCGGCCCCATTCAGTTTGTCATGGAGGTAAGTCGACAGTGGCCAACACGACCCCAATCCCATCCCCCGCGCATCAATTGCGACGCACCCAATTCCCTGCCCACGGATCTCATCGTCACCTCGGCGTTGCCCCCCCTCCGCGCGCCTTGTTTTGATTGCCCGCACCGCATGGCATGCCGCTGTCTCATTGCACATTTTTTTTCTTTGCGCGCTTTTGGAGCAGATTGCCAGTCCCACCCGAGTTCCACACAAGCTCTCGGAGTGGGCGTGTGCATGTGGATGGGTGGATCCCCTCCGCAGGCTCATCAATTCATGACTTGCAATTGATGACGGTCGGCACCGGAGCGCATCCGCAGTCGACGGTGGTTGATGCATTGGGGATGATCCCATGTGGAGCAGCCTGCGAGATCCAATCGCGCCGTTTCGAAGCCCTGTCACTGCCCGCTCTGTCATGTCCCATCGTCGCAAACCTTCAGCTGCTATGCGGCGGAGATTACGCCTCGTCTACCGTCCAGATAAGCTAACTCGCTGTTCTCTAGGGTGCTGCTGTTCTCGCTGCCGGTCTTGAGGATTGGGTCGATTTCGGTGTCATTTGCGGTCTCCTGCTTCTCAACGCCTGTGTCGGTTTCATCCAGGAGTACCAGGCTGGTTCCATCGTCGACGAGCTCAAGAAGACTCTTGCTCTCAAGGCTGTCGTCCTCCGTGACGGTACCCTGAAGGAGATTGAGGCCCCCGAGGTCGTTCCCGGTGATATCCTCCAGGTCGAGGAGGTGAGTCTTGCCCATTGTCCGCCCTCGCCGCCGCCAATTGACTAATCGCCGCCATAGGGTACCATTATCCCCGCCGACGGTCGCATTGTTACCGAAGATGCCTTCCTCCAGGTTGATCAGTCCGCCATCACTGGCGAGTCCCTTGCCGTCGACAAGCACAAGGGCGACAACTGCTATGCTTCCTCCGCCGTCAAGCGTGGTGAGGCCTTCATCGTCGTCACCGCCACTGGTGACAACACCTTCGTCGGTCGCGCTGCTGCCCTGGTCTCCCAGTCTTCCGGTGGCACTGGTCACTTCACTGAGGTGCTCAACGACATTGGTACGATTCTGCTGGTCCTCGTCATCCTGACTCTCCTCATTGTCTGGATCTCGTCCTTCTACCGCTCCAACCCCATCGTCCACATCCTCGAGTTCACTCTGGCCATCACCATTGTCGGTGTCCCGGTCGGTCTCCCCGCTGTCGTCACCACCACCATGGCTGTCGGTGCTGCCTACCTCGCCAAGAAGCAGGCTATCGTCCAGAAGCTCTCCGCCATTGAATCTCTTGCTGGTGTCGAGATTCTCTGCTCCGACAAGACCGGTACCCTGACCAAGAACAAGCTCTCTCTGGCTGAGCCCTACACCGTCGCCGGTGTTGAGCCCGATGACCTGATGCTCACTGCCTGCTTGGCTGCTTCCCGCAAGAAGAAGGGTATCGATGCCATCGACAAGGCCTTCCTCAAGTCTCTCAAGTTCTACCCCCGTGCCAAGAGCGTTCTCGCCAAGTACAAGGTCCTCGAGTTCCAGCCCTTCGACCCCGTCTCCAAGAAGGTTCTCGCCATCGTCGAGTCTCCCCAGGGTGAGCGCATCATCTGTGTCAAGGGTGCCCCTCTCTTCGTTCTCAAGACTGTCGAGGAGGACCACCCCATCCCCGAGGATGTCGACCGTGACTACAAGAACTGCGTCGCCGAGTTTGCTACCCGTGGTTTCCGTTCGCTCGGTGTTGCCCGCAAGCGTGGTGAGGGTGCTTGGGAGATTCTCGGAATCATGCCCTGCTCTGACCCCCCCCGTCACGATACCGCCCGCACCATCAACGAGGCCAAGACTCTCGGTCTGTCCATCAAGATGCTTACTGGTGATGCCGTCGGCATTGCTCGTGAGACTTCTCGCCAGCTCGGTCTCGGTACCAACGTCTACAACGCCGAGCGTCTCGGTCTCGGTGGCGGTGGTGACATGCCCGGTTCCGAGGTGTACGATTTCGTCGAGGCTGCCGATGGTTTCGCCGAGGTGTTCCCCCAGCACAAGTACAACGTCGTCGAGATTCTCCAGCAGCGTGGTTACCTCGTTGCCATGACTGGTGATGGTGTCAACGACGCTCCTTCGCTGAAGAAGTCGGATACTGGTATTGCTGTCGAGGGTGCTTCCGATGCCGCTCGCTCTGCCGCCGATATTGTCTTCCTTGCCCCTGGTCTCGGTGCCATCATTGATGCCCTCAAGACTTCCCGACAGATTTTCCACCGCATGTACGCTTACGTCGTCTACCGTATCGCTCTTTCCCTGCACATGGAGATCTTCCTTGGTCTGTGGATCGCCATCCTGAACCGCTCCCTCAACCTCGAGCTGGTCGTCTTCATTGCCATTTTCGCCGATATCGCTACCCTGGCCATTGCCTACGACAACGCCCCCTACTCGCAGACCCCCGTCAAGTGGAACCTGCCCAAGCTCTGGGGAATGTCCGTCCTTCTGGGATGCGTCCTTGCCGTCGGTACCTGGATTGCCCTCACCACCATGTACGCCCAGGGCGAGGATGGCGGTATCGTCCAGAACAACGGTAACCTCGACGAGGTCCTGTTCCTCGAGATCTCCCTCACTGAGAACTGGCTGATCTTCATCACCCGTGCCAACGGTCCCTTCTGGTCGTCGATCCCCTCGTGGCAGCTTACCGGCGCCATCCTGACCGTCGACATCCTCGCCACCCTCTTCTGTATCTTCGGTTGGTTCATGCACGGTCACCAGACCAACATCGTCGCCGTCGTCCGTATCTGGATCTTCTCGTTCGGCATCTTCTCCATCATGGGTGGTCTCTACTACTTCATGCAGGGAAGCACCGGCTTCGACAACCTGATGCACGGCAAGTCCCCCAAGAAGGACCAGAAGCAGCGATCCCTCGAGGATTTCGGTAAGTTTACTCCCACCTCTCACATGGCCGACCACGGCGCTAACAAGTTGTTCAGTTGTCTCCCTCCAGCGTGTCTCGACCCAGCACGAGAAGTCTCAGTAAATAAAGATGGTATATATCCGGAAAGCCATCGGCCGGACTTTTCTCCTTCGCTTTGTCTAAATTTGATTGTACCGCTCATACCCGGGTACGGACACGTTCTGGAGTGGTTGAGGAGGAAAGCTTTTCATACCCCTAGAGATCCCTTCTAGACAACTACGTAATGAATAAAGTAAAACAAGATACTTGATATTATCAATGTGATGCAGCCTTTTCCTTTGCAATGAGTTAAACGATGGTGATGACGTTGTATGTAAGGCTCATTCCGCCTGCGTTTATGGGTGGTTGGTTGGTTAACCTCGATTCTCGTCTCGAACGTCACTCGATGCGACAAACAAAAGTCACGTGATGGCAGCCTCCCATCTCCGCACGCATTGGCTTGATGCTTGAGGGCAACTGATGATTCAAACAAAAACTCTCCCAAACCTTGGATTTGGCTCTGTCGTTACTGGACCACCCGCCTACGCGCCTCGTCAACGTTGTGCGCTGCTGGCGTTGTCAGAGTCTTTTACCTCGTTTGCACCAACCAGTTTTCTCCAGCTGGTGCGACCATCTGCCACCATGAATCCCCAAATCCCGGGCTACCACTTTGGTAAGCCGCCCCCCCAAGCCTCCTTTTTTCCCCCACAAACTTGGGTGCCCGGCGATTAATCATCGAAGCAGACGAGGAAAAGAAGAAGTACTTTAAGATCCAAAAGAACCACGCGGCGGGCGCGGCGGGCTCGGCGTACACGGCCGACGCGGTCAAGAAGCGCCGGTCCGAGGACAAGGCGCGGCGGGCGACGCAGAAGCGCGCCGACGTGGTGAGGAACCACATCCGGCGGCACCCCCTCGGCCGCGACATTGTGCAGGCCGGCTTGCTGGCCCGGGAGAGCGCCCTGGGCCGCGGCGTCTACGAGGACCAGGACATCGTGGCGGCGGCGTGGGCGAGGGGCGTGGTGGGCAAGGGCCGCGTGTCGTTTGTGCTCGGCCACGAGAGGCATCCCAACCTGGGCGCGTTTTACGTGGGCGGCGAGGAGACGCGCTGCGGTGTTGGGACTGCTTATGCTGGTGAGTTGCCATGCCATGTTGCCCCCCCCCGTCTGGCCACCACGGGCCGAGGGGAATTGTCATCGCTGACGAGTCCCCCAGTTCTCGAGGACGACATCTTGATGTCAAGTCACGTTCCCACAAACTCGAATGACGAGTACGTCGCATCTTCCGATTCTACTTGTTTGCGCGCTTTCAAAGGAAAAGGAAAACACGTCTTGGCGCCCCTGGAACTCACGCTTTGAAAACAACGACTTAGAATCTCCTTTACCCGACACGCTCGCGGCATCTCGCGCGTGCCCGACTCGTTCCGCAGCGAAATGATCCATTGCCCGCAGGTCTCGTCCATCACCTACCACGCGCCGTCGGACCAGATCCTCCTGACCTCGCGGAGGCCCGAGGACAGCTGCGGCCTGTGGTTCTTCACCCCGTACCGGGAGGAGGAGGACGAGGAGGACGACGACGATGGGGAGGGCTACTGGGTTCCCGGCATGAGTACGTCCCAAAACACCCAACAAGCATGTACGTAACACTTACAATTCTCCAAGCCGACCGCTACCGCAAACTCAGCTTCCGCCACAGCCACCGCTCCGCCCCCTGGCTCGCCAACACGGCGACGCCCGCCCCGGCCTCGTCCAACCTCGTCTGCGTCGTCGGCACCAACAGCGGCATCGTCGAGATGCACGCCAACCAGACCATGCAGTGGACCGCGCCCCGACAGCGATCCTCCACTCGCGGCGGCGGCGGCGGTAGTAGCAAGGACAAGAAGACGCCGCAGGACGTCTTCGCCCTCGACTTCCAGCAGGGCAACCACAACGTCCTCTTCGCCGGCGGCCGCTCCTCCCGGCTCTGGCGCGCCGACCTCCGCGGCCCGGACACGCAGTGGTCCCGCTTCCACCACGCCGGCGGCGCCGCCTCCGCCGTCGCCCACATCCGCAGCGTCAACCCGCACCACCTCCTCGTCTCCGGCCCGGGCAGCTCCATGGCCCTGTACGACACGCGCTTCGTCCGCACCCGCCCCGCCGGCCTGGGCCCGGGAGGGGCCGACGCCGCCGCTGCCGCCGCCTGTCCGTTGCTGCGCTTCCCCGCCCACCGCAACGACGCCCACATGCACATCGGCTGGGACGTCGAGCCGCGCCTGGGCGTCGTGGCGGCCGCCCAGGACGACGGCACCGTGCGCCTCTTCTCGCTGCGCTCCGGCCGCCGCGTCGAGAGCGCCCAGGTCGACGCCCTGGCCTCCGACACCCCCTTCAAGGCCCTCCAGTTCTCGCAGCTGCCGCACGAGCGCTTCCCGAGCCTGTTTGTCGGCGAAGGCTCAACGGTCCGCAAGTTTTCGTTTGGCGCCGAGGACGTGGACGAGGAGTCTTGACTTTTGGCTGTCGTCGGGCGTGGTTGTGGTGTTGTGCTGCTGGGAGCAACTTCGTACGTGCTTTAATGATTCCATGACCAATCTTTCAAGGAAAAGGAGGTATACTTGCATAGGAAAATAATTTGATTGACTCGCATTGTATAGAAAAAAAACCCTTAGTCTTGAATAACAAGCTAAAGGATGCCTATTCACCGGCTAACAAGATTGATAGCCAGAATACAACATCCACTAAGCTTTTGACTTCACTGCGACAGTAGAACCACCCCCCCCTAATCCGAGTCCTTTCCACCTTCAACCACGATACTTTTTAGCAACCGGAATACGATAGAATAGAATCAAACAAGAGAAAAACCAACGAAAAGCAAATCACCATCTCTTCCCCCAACGCCCCCATTGCCCCAGTAATGACGCCTGACGTGCACACGGCCTCAAGTTCCCTAGGCCCCCTTGGCACAATGCCCGTATATAGGTATAGAAACGGAGGATAGGAAAGGTATCAATAGAAACAAAAAAAGAACAAACATGCCCTGGCTTACCGACTACCGACCGACCCCGGCGCCGTTGGTGCGGGCGATCGAGAATCGAGGTTAAAGGTGTCGGCGAGCGTGGGAAAGGCCTTTGCAAAGGCGTCCCCGAGCTTCCAATTATCCAGGTTCCGGAGGTGGCGCTCGAAGACGGGGTTGATCATGAGCTCGTCGCTGTCCATGCTCTGCAGCAGAGTGTCGACGTCTTCGTAGGGCCACGAGAGGGAGAGGGTGGTGGTGAAGGGTACGAAGAAGTTGTCAAAGGCGTAGAGAGCAGGGTTATGGTCGTGGACGAGGCGCTCGCGCATGCGCGGGAAGGGGATGTGGTCGAGCCAAGCGGGATGCGGCACGGTGAGCTGCGCCTGCGAGGGAGCCATCCACTCGGGGAGGCGCTCGTAGTTGTCTTGGGTGGGCGAGATTTGCCAGCGCATGACCAGGAACATGATGTACAGCACGGCGACGCGCTCAGGGAGATGCGAGATGTCCGGGAAGGTCGATAGGATGTCGGTGAAGACCTTGGACAGCGGGTGGCTGTAGACGCTCTGGGCTGGGTTCAGGAGCGAAGAGACGGACGGGTATCGCGGGCCCACGACTTCGTGGACCGGCAACCCATCGGCGGCACGCTGGCGGCGCTCACTGAGGAAGTCCAGCAGGAGGGAGTCGAGCGGACACGTGGGCGGGCAGTTCCGAATCGGGGCTGAGAAGTCGACGAGTCCGTGGTCCGATCGAGTCGTCATCGGGACGGGCGTAGAGCTGGGTCCGCCGGGAGTGCAGGCACTTGGGCCGGGGCTGGCGCCGGAACCAACACTCTCGGGGGCTGGCGGGAGAGAATGTTGGTGCGTGAAATATAGCTGCTGTTGAGCTGGCCCTTGCGCTTGTGCTTGGTGGACAGCTTTGCCCTGAGATGTCCAGCTCGTAGACCGATGGTGCAAGACGCGCTCCGCCGAGTTGCCGTTCGGCGAGTCGTGCTTCATAGGCAAGTGACGGTACGACGGCGTATCCTGAGCACCATTTTCGCTATTAGGAATTCGGTTCACGCGCTGCGTCGAGTCCAGTAGGAAGTCTAGCCCGAGCCGTTCAGGTCCCAGGTCAAGTCCGTGACGCAGCTCATGGCGCTGTTGAATCAGCTGGTTAGCAGCGTGTATATCGGCACCTTGAGGGTATTCGGTGCCATGAAGTTGCGGATGCCATTGCTGCTGCTGCTGCTGTTGAGGGCGGTTAGACGAGAGGCCATGGCCTTGAGAGGAGGAAACGCTGCCTGGGGTGGAAGCATTGTTATTAACACTAGTGTTGGGGGCGTTCGGGGGCCCAGTAGTGTTGTAAACGGGAGGAGCATATGCCTGAGGGGGCGAGATGTAGGCCTTGTCCATAGCATCTGTGGCATTTCTTGTAAGCTGACCGTCGACAGAGCAAAACAAGTTGGAGCAACTCACTGTGGCCGATGAGCGGCTGGAGTAGGGAAATGATGCCGGCCAAGTGACGCTTGATCTCGGCATTCTCATGCTCGACAGCCTCTTTGGCCCGAAGAGCGGTTTGCAGTTCCTGGTAGGGTTTCTGGCTCGTGAGTTCTTTGATGCGGTTTTCTAAGTTGTCGATTTGATTCTTCGTTCGCTCCCGGATGGCGCGTTGAGCCTCGCGATCTAGATAGGGATTAGGTTAGTTCTGCATGTCTTAGACACTTGGTAGGTCTCATGATGTGTGCTCCCTTGGAGGGGGGCGGGTAAGTGAGGGCGTGGCAGTGGGAAAAGACGAGAAAAAAAAGGGACATGTTGGTGAGGACGGGTGAGGCAAGTAGTTGGATGCAGGAACAATCACATTGTATGTGACAGAACAAGGGGTGCCTTTGTGTGGAAGTGAATAATATATCACGCAGCTATCCTTGTCATGACACCACACTCGCGAACACCGGGGAAAACATAAAAGACAAGGCAATGCTGAGGGGAGAAGTGCATGCATGTGAAGGGACAAGGGGGTCATCTTTCCCCTTGGAAAACAACATACCATTCGCCCGCTTCTTGGCCAACTGCTCCGGCGTCAAGTTGGCCACGCCCCGACTGCCGGGTCCCGTGGTCTTCTTCTTCTTACGGGCCGGACCCGATGACTCCTCGCCGCCGGTTCCGGGAGTGGGCGCGTCGCGCTTGTGACTACTGTCTGCTCGTGATGAGCCGTGTTGGTGTTGGTCGTCGACAGCCGCCCCCGGTGTGGGAGCACTCGCCGGACTCTGGCCCTGGCCGGCAGCAGCGCCCCCGGCATCTGGAGGCGAGACGGCATCCAGGCCGGCGGGATTCGAGTCGGATCCGGGGCCCATCGGAAGGGATGAGCTAGCCGGAGATGTGGATGATGGACGACGTTGTGTGGTTCTTGAGTGTGTCTGGCTGGACGGGACCGAGTGGAGTTGTTTTCTCTCGGCTCGGTTTTCCCTTTTCTTTTTCGGCCAATGTGTTTTTCCCCCTCTCTGGTTTCGTCCCTGCTAGCTCCTTCTCCTCTCTCCTGTCGCTGTCGCCGTCTCCGGCACTCACTCCCCGTGGCTCGCTCTTTCCGAGCCTCACGTCTCTTCCCGACGCCTTCTTGGGATCCGGGAAACCGCAGGATTGTGGGGAAGGAAGTCCCCCCGCAAACCCACCGACTTCAGCAGGTCGGCAAAGGCGGTCGGGATGTGTGTTCGGCGCGCTCTCGGAAAGGGGGGCTGCGATGCGGGTTGGACCAAGAGAATAAAAATAAATCGAAAAATATTGGGTGCACCAGGCCGCTCACGCAACTCGCAGAGATTCGAGGTCACCCCTGCCCAGGATTGTTGAAATTTCTGCGGAAAAGTGGACAGATTGAAGAGAAGGAGCCTATGGGAGGGGAAGGGTTGACTCATATGGCCCGTTGGGACGAGGGAAGGTCCGAGTCATGAACGCAACTGCTCGGACGCTGTGGCGACTGCGCCGCACTAAGTTGTGGCCACTTGTGGCTTCCTCCACAATGTCGCCAAACTCGTTCCTTTCCGCTTTGAATCTTGAAGCTCGAGCCCAGTCCACTCTTTGATTTTGATATCGCAAGCCTCTACCTAGTCCAATACACCCAATATTTACTATTTCATTCCCAAGCTCAGGAATCCACGTCCTCTTGATTCCTCAGTAGCCTGTCGTGCCTCCTCTCGGCTCCATTACATGATACATCTCCAATCCAGTCGTCACGACACGTCTCAGCTCACAATCTCGCCTCCCTGACACGGCTTACTCCGCGGAAGCTCGGGCCAGAGCTTCGTGCAAGTGGGATGGGAATCTGTATCGCAGCTGGCTCGTGTATGTCGTCAAATCCAGAGTCATCTGCTTCAACTGCTCCACCATCATTCGTCGAGTGCCTTCGTTGCCACTGAATTGTCCGTTTGTAAGTTGCTCCCTCTGTCGCACGCAGCAGATAATGGTCCACATCAGAAGATTAGGCACGTTGATGGACACGGGCTGAGACAGGCCGGAAAACTTGGACGCATATGTTCGAATGCTGCTGGCATCGCCCCTGGAATCCAGAGGAAGGATCCCCAGGCCTCGGATTCTCTGTTCATAACATGTTAGCACAATCATTCTCCCCTCTGGCACGCACGCCAGCACAAGGAGCAACTTACGTCGAGGCACTGAGCCCATTGTCCACTCTCCACGAGACCCTTGATGTTGCTCATCTCAAGCAAAACTCGGCAAGCCACCCTATTCTGGTCTTGAATTCTCCTGAAGAACATCGCATCCCGCTCGTACATGGTCATCATCGTCTTGGCGAGCTCCACGGGGTCGTCAATGGCGGCAAGGCTGAGGCTACTGCCCACCTCGGCTTCTTGTTCGCCTGCGCGAGGCTTGACCGGCATCAAGCGCATCGGGTCCTCTCCAATCTCCAGCGAGATGGCTTCGCTGAGGGCCCGGCTGACGATGGCCACAACTGAGTCGTACTCGCCAGCCAGATGATACAGAAGGACCGAATCCGTGGTTCGCCCGTTCTCGTCGGCAAAGCTGGCTGCCTGCAACGTGACCGTATTGACAAAGTCATCTTCGGCGTCGAGGCCGATCAGAGCACCGCGCTCTTCGATGATGCCCTGAATGCGACGCCCGTCGGGTCGGATATCGCCAATCAACTTGCTAAATTCTCTGGTTTCCAACACCAATTCCCGGAGGGCCTCGTGGCAGAGGCTTCCGTGCCGCTGGCCCGCCTCGCCGTCGAGATCCCGGTTCAGGCAGATGAGCGTCAGGTAATCCACGGCAGACACCACGTCGGCGGCTCTGAAGTCGCGCGTGTAGTATCCAATCATGCGGCCAAAGTTGATCTGAGGCTGGTTCTTGGTGCTGTAGCTGCGCAGGTCGTTGGACGGCGACAGGGCGTCGCTTGGCCGCAACAGGCCGTAGTAGGTGAGGGCGATGCTGAAGTGAACAGCGTCGACGTAGGAAAAGGGGTACAGATACGCAACGGCATCCTCGAACATACCCGACAGGATCTGGAGGTAAAAGAACATGGCGAAGCTTCCGTTAGAATCTTCCGAGTTGGCCTTGGGGAAGTGCTTGAGGCCAATCTCTCGGATGCTCGATTGAAGCTCCGCCAGGCCGTACGACTCCCCAGCCATCTCAATGGTCCTGTCTCCCTCCCTCGCCAAGTTGAACTGAAGCCAAATCCAGTCGTTGATATCCGTGTTGAGGCCTTCCAGGTTTCTGTTGCTGAGCTCGATTCGGCCGATAACCTTGTAGCAAGCCATGCGGAAGGGGTCAATCGAGCTGTCCGGGGCGTTGCGAGAGCGCTGAATGTACTCATTCGTGCAGCGATCCAGAAGCTTTCTGTTGGTAATGCGGCGATCCTCGCTGGCAGCGTAGTTGTTCAAGTAGGTAGCGAAGGTCCTGTCAATGCCCCGGAACTGGTTGCTGTTGTCGTTGACATACTTGGCCGCCTCGCTGACATGGCCTGAACGGAGCAAGTAGAAGACGATTGCCCACACGTACTCGCCTCCAATCTGCTGCAACTCGGTGTTGTCGGGTACCAGATCCTTGCGCGCAGATCGTAACCGAATGTATGCCTTGATTTTACTAACGATGTCAGGCAAGCCACCCAGCTTCGCTTCGTGCGGATGTTTGGCAATGAGTGATTCAACTTCGCGGAGGAACTGTTTCTCGAGGAACCTGTTTGCGCCATTGAGAATGCGCTTTCTCATCTCCACAGACTGGGGCGAGTTGGTGTTTTCGTCGAGGTACATGTCTGCGAACTCGCGCTCCTTGGCCGTGGCATTGTTGAGCGTTGTCTCGGCTCCCGCGTCTTCGCCGACGATTTCTGTCACAGCCAGATAGGCCTCCACGACATGGGGAGCATGTGGCTCGTGGGACTTCTTCTCTGCCGCGGCGAGCTCAGAGAGGATGCCATATGGGCGCTTTTGAAGACGGGCAAAATTGAGGGCGCGGACCTTTTCCGACAACCGTCCCTGTCTCTCACGTAGCACTCTGTCGTCAGAAGAGTTACGGCCATCCAGCATGATTGAGGACTCGGAGGGGCGGTCGACGTCGGCAAAGTCCGCCTGGTGAGCTCCGATGCGGCTGGCGTTGCCAATCACGGAGCGCTGGAGGGTAGACTTGCCCAAGACACTGCTCCTACCAGCTCGCGGCGCAGAGCTCTGGGCCTTGCTTCGTCTGGAGCGGCCAAATCCAGCCTGGGACTCGCGTGCTCCAGGCGCGGCCTCCTCGCGGGGCGTGATGCCGAAGTGCTGGTAGATGCGCTTCCGCTGGGCCTCCCATTCCATTGCCACATTATCCTCGAGGAAATTGTCGAAATCGCAAACCGATCGTTCGAGCCCGTCGGCAATCATGCTCAAGGTCGTTTTGGTTTGTAGGTTCGACAGATACGTCTCGACATCGACTTCGTTGGGGGAGAAACCGTGCGTGGCTCGCTCAACCCTTCCGCCTTGGACGTCAAGCATGCCCAGATCCTTGGCAGCAATACCGGGGTCGACCCCAGAGCCAGCGAGCAGATAATGGGCCTTGCCGTCCAAAGGCTTCTCGTTGGGCTTGGACTGTAGCTTTCTCAGACGGTGGCGCAGGTCACCGAGACCTAGTTCGAGGGTTGGGAGGTCCTCCATGGTGGATTTGCCCTCTGCCTTCTGGCTCTTGGCGTAGAGGCTGTCGAAATAAGCGCCGGCGGGCTGCGACTGTGTTTGGGACTGGCCATTGGAGAGCGGTTGGTTCGTGAAAAGGCTTCCCCCAAGGTTGCTCCCAACGAGGGTGCTTCCTCCGAGGATCGAGGTCGTGTTTTGCTGGGGCTGCTGCTGCTGCTGCTGCTGGGTGTTGAAGAGGGAGGGTTTGGCCAGTCCCGCAGACGCAGGCTGGCCAAAGAGTGACGGCTTCTGCTGTGTCTGCTGTGTCTGCTGTTGCTGGTTACCAAACAAGCCGGTAGTATTGGGGTTTTGCGTGTTTGTAGCAGGCTGGCCAAAGACGCTCGTCGGGGCTGGTTGATTCTGGTTCTGCTGTTGCGACTGGCCGAAGACGCTGCCCGTCGCAGCCATCTTGTTCGCGCCAAGTCCGCCGAACAGGCCCCCGGTGCCCGTCATGCCAGTCTGTTGATTCTGGGTCGGCGGTTGACCGAAAAGAGAGGTTCCGGTGGTCTGTTGATTCTGGTTCGTGGTTGCCGCGCCGAACAGCGAGCCTCCCAGGGCGCCGCCGCCGCCGGTGTTCGTGCTCGGGTTTCCGAAAAGAGACATGGTGATTCTGGCGGAGAGGGCGGATCGCAGTGCAGACGAACACTTTACTGCACGCGTGGAAGCGAAGGCGAAGGCAAAGGAGGAAGACTGGTGGACACGAGCTGGTCGACGCGCCTTTGTACAGAAATTTGGGACTTGCTTGCCAGCCCGATGTTTGGGTTGGGGAGCTCGGACCAATCAGAGCTGCCACAGGCTGCCAGGCAACACCAAGTCCGCCCGTACCTGAGGTGGGAATGAATGCACAACACAAAACAAAAGCGAGCTGAAATCGTTACTTTAAAACACCTCTATCCCTTTTATCTCTATCGCTCAATTCGGACCATTATCTATCGCGACCTTGTTCCTTGCATCCTTATTTCCTGTTCCATTCCCCTACTGAACCGTCTAGGCGCCGAATTCGGTGCCCCAGGTAGCAATGGCCTCGTCCACCTTGCTCCGGTACTCTTGCTGAGTCCTGCACATGTCCAAGAAGACGTCATACTTGGCATCGAGCAGCTTCTTCTCCCCGGCATCGTCGTTCGGGTTTACCAGGCGACCGCGCTTGCTCATGCGGTCCATAATGTCCCACAACGACTCGGGCTCACCGGCTTCCTTGTGGTGGCTGGCTGCCTTGGCCCCGAGCATCGCCGCGCCGTGGACGACCGCGGCGTTGACGTACCGCGGGATAAGGACCGGCATGCCGCATGTTGTGGCTAGAAGTGACATGAGGACGGGGTTCTGGCATTGGGACCCAGACATGAAGATGGACGAGATTTCGTGGCCCGCCTTGTTCATCCGCTCGATGATCTGGCGAGTCTGCATAGCGATGAACTCCATGGTGGCGTAATACCAAAGTGCCATGTTGTCGGTGCTCTTGTCGCTATCTAAGCCGATCATGGCTCCCTTCATGTTCGCATCAGATATGGGGGAGCGGTTCCCCCATAGATCGCCGTAGAAGAAATGATGTCGACCCAGGTATGAGACTGAGGGCGCGTTGTCCTTGTCGGCCATGAATTCAAGGTGCGCATTGAGGAAGTCATAGATGTGCTTATCCTCAGCCTTGGCCAGGGCACAAGTTTCAGTGTAGGCGGGATGGATGTCGAGCATGTGCCTCAACAGCTCACCCGTTGCTGACTGACCACCCTCGGCCATCCAGAACTGGGGCAGGAGAACATCTCGGTACGGGCCCCAGACACCATCGACAAACACGGGTTCCTTGGACAAGGCAAGATGGCACGTGGAGGTGCCTGCAACGGCAGCCAGACGAGTGAAGGCTTGTGATAGATCGTTGGGAGGCACGTTGGTGTCAAGTTCGTCCTCGGTGAGCTCGACTTTGGCGCCCACGGTTCCGATCCAGCCCGCATAAGCGTCAATGACACCGCTTCCCACGGGAATGCCCATAGGCAAGCCGAGCTGATAGGCAGCCTGCCGACTCAGTGTCCCAACTGGCTCACCAGCACTTGCATAAATTCCGTTCTAAACATTGTCAGCAACTCCGTCATGTGAAGCCGCGCATGAAGGGGGAAAGGGAAGCGCAGAATCAGACTGAAAGGAAAAAGGCTCACCACCCCATCGACGCCACCCATGCGCTTGAAGTCATCCTTGACCAAGTCTCCGAGACCGATCTCGTCATAAAAGTCCTCCTGCCAACCCTTGACACTCCCATCGACACCAACAGGCACGTAGCCCTGTTTGCAAACAACACTGCAGAAACTGCGGGTTTCGTTGCCGGTGGCCAGGTGAGTCAAGGCATCTGCAAGATCATAGAACTTGCATCGGTCGAAGACGTCGGGAGGCATGTTATTCTTGAGCCAGAGGACCTTGGGGATCTCCATCTCAATGCTCATCTTGCCGCCTACGTACTTGAGCAACTTGTGTTTGGTAGTGTTGATCTTCTCCGTCTCCTGGACAGGGCGGTGGTCAAGCCAAAGGATGACATTTCGGTCATTGCCATCATTCTGGAAATCGGGCCCAGTGACGGGCATTGGTTCGTCTGTGTCGTGAGTGAAAACAGCCAGCGAGCAAGTGGCATCGAATCCAATGCCCTTAATGCTGTTAGGATCGACGGCAGACTCGGTGACTACACGGCGAACACACTCGCAAATGCATTGCCAAATGTCTGTGGTGGATTGCTCCTTGAAATTGGGTCAGTTGTCCGCAGCCTGGGCGGGAGGGAGGTCGGCGCACATAATAGCCATTCTCGGGTTGCCACAACTTGATGTTCTCCGATGCCAAAGCCTTGATGTCGCCTGTCTCGTCGATGATACAGGCGCGCGCAGAGCCTGTACCTACATCGACGCCGATGTAATGATCCTGCATGGTGGAATTTGGTCAGTCAATGCTTCTTTCTTTGGACCAGAGTGCTCCTGATGAAGTGTATCCTCATGATAGGATGAGTGGAAGAGTCGCGGGGTGCGAGCAACATACTATGATGTTCTGTGGCCTGTCCATGACGAAGACGTCTTGTCAATAGTTGCGCAGAGTAAGATGAATATAGAAACGTGCGGTTGAGCTGGGGGGAAGAGCTGATGAAGAGGGAAGAGGGAAGAGGGAAGAGGGACTCACTCCATGGCCTTGATGGGCTTATTGTAAGTATACATGACGGCGGGTGAAAGAGGGGCTGGACAAATCGAGAACGTTGCTTTTGTTGCAAAACTTTGTCCCTCCCGGCGCGTTGAGGAGTATTCCCGAAATGGAAGAGAGGCGATGAATAATTAGGTGTTACCCCGCGAGGGAAAGAACGTCAACGGTGTGTAGAAGCAGAGTCGCTGGGGGTGAGTGCAGGAGAATTGGCTGCAGGTAACCAAGTTGGGGATAATGGCAAAATGAGGCGAGGAGAGGCGTAGGAGAGGTGAGACAAAAAAGGTCAATGTTGAGGTGAAGAGAGAGGCGAATTAAAAGGAAAGGGGAGCAACTTGGCCGGGCAGCAGCTCACACACCGTGACCGAGTTTGGCATCCCGCGATATGGTGAATAGAGAGCTCCCCCCATGCAGATGGCAATTGCATGTAACCCCCACCATGGCCATGTCCCTTTCTGCGGGGCAAGGGCGCACGGGACTTGAAGAGTCGAAACGAGGGCGTGTCGTTAGATGCAGAGGCCAGAACTGAGAGCTCTGGAAGTTTTGATGGAGGGGTGGTAACGAGATGGACCTGTTCCCGAAAGACGCCAACTCCATGTTGATCCACTGCCGGTGGGCTTGAGGGGAAGTCAGGGACATGCTCAACTCGCAAGTGCTGTTGAGATGGGTGATAACGCCAGATTCTGCTGGTTCGATATCTGCTTTCCAACCTGCAAGCCATTCCAACTCTTCCGCAACCCCCCCGTCTCGTGGCGTGTAAAATTTTTCATGGCTCAGGAGCCATTGGGCGCAGTTTCATCCAGAATCCTGTTGCCTGGAGGCTTTGAATCGAGGTCCATAGACCATCTGACAAAATGCGCGCTGAGCGGAGATGGGCGATGTGACTATCAGAGCCCAATGCAGCTAATTCAGTTAGTTGCGGGCAAGCTCTCGAGGGGAGTTGTGATGGGCCAGCGTCATATCGATGGGGAATGGATCAAAGGGATAGGCAATATAGTCGACAAAACTGCAACTCCGGTCCCAGTCTGATGAAAGCTCAGCGTGGCCAGACAAAGAGACCCGGCTTGAGCGGCTTGGCTGGTGAGAGAGAGTTGAGAGATGGAGGGGGCCGCTGGTTGTTGATAGATGGGGCATGTACATATCTGCTTGTGCCGCTCCTTCCCTTTCAGCGAATGTCATGATCACGCGAACCATGGGGTTTCCGAGAACGCAGAGGAAGGGGCAACGAAGAGAGCCGGAAAAAAAGAAACGAGGAAGGGACCGCAAAAGGCTCATTTTCTTTTCTTCCGTCTCTCCCGCATCTCAACTCTTCTAGAACACCAGGAATAAGACCATCCACCGACACCACCACATCCCCGGCTTGCCTTCCCTCAACGTCGGCTTTCGCCCTTCTCATTTTGTTGAGTTACAGCCCCAAATGACAAGCCCGAGACAGTGGAAAGTGTGCCGAGCTAATCCAGGCCATTGCAAAACCTGCAGCTCTTTCACGCGCACGACTCACGGCTCGTCACGATCCGCCACCACCACCACAACACCACAACTTGCAACTGTTCGTACATACAGGACTTCCGCCCCGCCAGCCTTCTCGTGTGGACTCTCCACATTTCGCCTCACCGCCGTCACTCCGCTCACCTCCGAAGAGCTCGTCTCAACCCCATGATGGGTTCACATCCATCGTGTCTTCAAAAGAGAGATGAGGTGGCGTCGCGTCGGAGTCGTCGCCGCCACTGCCCTGCACGCAGGGGCGGGTACACAACGCTCCATCTTGTTCAGATGACCTCGAAAAAAAAATCGTGACCAGGATTTGGCTGCTTTGCCTGACGTTCATCCCGCGCCCATCCCGTTCATCACTTCCCCTGCATACTTTCCAGAGGGGGGGGGGAGAAGAGCTAATCATGTGTTGTCACAGTTTCTCTCGAAGCAAGCTCAAGCTCGTCAATTCGTCCATCGATCATCTTCTCATTGCCCAAGTCTATCGATACTGTCAATTGATCCTTCACATGCTGGTAGGCACATGGGGTGTCTCATTAGCAGATACGGCCCTCGACATCCCTGAACACGGGCCGGGGGACTGCATCCGGGGACGGGCATGTCCCAGGGCTTCGGCTTCGGGCCATTGAGTTTCGAATTCTTCGAAGGCAATTGGCCAATGGCAGGCTAGCTAAAGTCTTCAACTGCGTTTGGCACTGCTTTACCCTTTGTCGCATATCGTCTCGAGATCGATTTACAAAGACTATGCCTGTCAATCTCAGCTTTTCGACTGCATATGATGGTAGCTGCAGGTAATGGCCGCGCAATGCAAGCTGACCCAGACAGATGCATCGCATCGTCGCGGCATTATCGTGCACCCAGTTCACTGCGCACTTCGGTCTCATGATTAGAATGCATTGTCGCATCGTCCTGCATCTTTCTCTGTCAACACAACCTCGTGCGATTATTAAATGCTTTCTTTTCTTTTGCGGGCTCCACCGCTGTCTTGCTGACAAGTCAAGTCTAGCTCTTTGAGAAATCGCCCCTTATTGACGAAGCAGCTCTTCCCATGAAACCCCTCATTTTCCTTTCCCTGCCGACCGCTTTCTTTAGCGTTGTCGAAGTTGCATGATGGGCATCTGTGCCTTCAGTCTTCCCTCGGATCAAACTCGCCCGGATTACACCTCGTTTGCGCCCTTGCATCCTGGATGCACTACCCAATCCACACGCATTGTGGGATTGATATAACAAATGAAAAGATTGCCGTAACATCGTAGACTGTCATTATTCATCGCTGGAGTATTCGGAGCCCTCCACGAGGATTACTACTGTGAGCGTGGCCGCATACGCCTCTCGAATTGCACACGCCATACTGTTGATTCTGGTCAGCCCACGGCACAAAACGAGGAAACTAGTAAGTTCCTTACCAAGTCTTGCGAATGTCGGCCACGATGGCGCTGAGCCCCCAATGGGAGCACCACGCCCTCGCGAGAACTTCATTGTCTCGCACGCCAAATGCTTCAACGACGAGCACCTTCTCGTCGTCGTCCTCGTCATCCTCATCACCGGTCATGTCGAATATGCCATGGCCGTTGCTTTTTCCGTGGCCAAAGCTGTGACTGAACAGGTCCCGGTACGGGCCCCTCATCATGCCCGGGCCGGGACTCGACCGCACGCTGTGTATTTGAGGCCCGCCGTACAGATTGCCCCAATCACGCACCCCCACGATGGCGTCGACGCGGATGGACGTGTAAACGTAGTCGAAGAAGAGGGGATGCGGCCCGTCGGAACAGGGCCATGCTGCCACAAACGACACATCGTACATGAGACGCAACGGCCACGACGCTCCATCGATGGCAAACTGCACCGTGGCATCGTAAAGCCGCGGGCCGTTTCCAGCAGCGGCCGCGTCCTCTGGGCGGTCGGCTGGTCTCAAGCTCAGTAGCTCGATGCGCACGGTGTCGACGGCCTCGTCGATGCTTTTGGGAGACACCAGATGGTACTCGTCGACGGGGAACACCTCTGCGGGGGGCCCCAGCGGATCAGACCGTTCTCCCATGGACTCGACATCCTCCAGCCCCATGCGCTGCTTCGGCCGCCGGCTCCGGACCCGAGCAATTTTGGACATGCCCAGATCTGACGTCGGTCGGGCCGGCCCCACCCAGCCGGCCACGGAGTGGCAGGTCGGCGCCAGCACCTTGCCCACTATGCAGGAATAGGACCAGTACGTGTAGCTATTACGGTACTGGAAGCCGCAGTTTGGGTGGACGTGAGAAAGGAGCGCGAGGTCGTCGGTGGAGCTGTCGGGGTCGAGGTCGAGGAGCGTGTTCATGATGAGGAATGGGAAAGTTGGCTATCGCACGTCGTCAGCCGGTGGAAGCCGATGCACGGCATTGCTTAGGTCAACTTACCCCTGGCAGAACCAGGCCGCTGAAGAAGGCGTACGCGTCGGAGCTGATTTCGTCCAGGGCCATTTCCGAGTCCTTTTGCTTCATGTTGTCGAGAGTGTCGGCCAGGTTTGGCCACTTCATCATCTGGGCGAAGCGCTTGAGCATCTTGATCTGCCGCTTCTTCAGCTTATATCGAAGGAGGACTATCGATGTCTATTAGCGACTTCTTCTCTTCCGGGGCGACGGGTTTTTACTCACTGTCGTCGGGCGTCTTGCCGAAATCGTCTACGCGGACGTACTCTTGCCACCGACGAGCCAGGGCCAAGTTCCACTGGATGGTGGGAGGGATCTGTTGGAGCAGCTTTTCCTTGGCCCAGTCGCCGTGCTGCCGAGACTGGATGCGCATGTCGAGCTCGAGGCTCAGGAGCAGTTGGTGAAAGAACTTGCGATACTGTTCGTCGTCGCCGCCGCCGTTGTCAAAGACGAAGCGGGTGGCGACCTGGTTGCGGGGGTTCGTAAAGTCGATCCAGTCTGGGCGGGAGAGGACGAGGATCAGGTCGGTGATTTGCTTGTCGAGCGTCTTGTGAGGGCTCAGGATCTTGTCGGGGTCGCGGAGGATTCGCTTGTACAGGATGCGGTAGAGCAGGCTCTCGTCGTCGTCTTCGAGGCCGAAGCGCAGCTCCTGCAGGCGCTCAAAGATGCGCTCGAGGTCCATGGGCCGGGGCACGACGCCCGAGTCGCGGAGGGCGATGGTGGGCGGCAGGAGGCTGGCCATGGCGGCCCACTGGTTGAGGGTGATGGTGCAGGGCATGTGGCCAAAGTAGAAGCCGAAGCTGGGCTGCTCGAGCGTCTCCCAGGGGTAGAGGGAGCGGCCGGGGCTGATGATGCGCATCGTCATGAACTGGGTCATGGCGTCGTGGAGGTTTGCGCCGTCGGTGGCGTCGTGGCGGTTGCCGTCGGACGTGGTGTAGGTCGAGTAGAAGTCGTCGCCGACGTGGGGGATGCAGCGCTTGTGGCCCTTGTGCGAGGGCGCGCCGCGGGCGATGAGCTCGAGGGCGTGCTGGGGGGGCAGCTCCTCCTGGCTGGACATGCCGCTGGGCGGCCACGAGGAGGACGGGCCGGGGGAGCGGAAGAGGCGTCCGTTGGCGCCCGCGGCGGCGGCGGCGGAAGAAGACTTTTTGGTCTGCTGTGAGGTGGAGGTGGACGGCCGGGTCGAGTCCAGCTCGGACTGGGGCCGTCGGGGTCGGCGTCGGGCGGCGGGGAAGGCGTCGTCGTTGAGGGGGACGGGGACGGCGACGACGGGCCGGCGCTTGGGCGAGAGGACGGGGACGAAGTCGGCGGGCGGGTTGGACACGGACACGGAGCTGACGTGGCCGGCGCGACGCGACGACGGCGGCGGCTGCTCCCGGTCTCGCTGCCTCTGGTCGGCGGGGGACGGCCTCGTCGAGCCTCGCCTGGCGACGCTGGCTCGGCGGAACAGGTCGCCCCAGAAGCCGCGTTTCTCGTCGTCCTGGTCCGTCATGATGTCATCCGCGGCGGGCGGGCGGGCGCGAGGTTTTGTGGCGGGAGAGGTGTTGGGAGGGAGGTTGGAGAGGGAGAGAGAGAGACAGCGCTTTGCTTGCGACGAGGGGTGGGTTGCAACTTTCAGCTGCGCTCTAGCCCAACGACGGCAAAGGGAGGACGAGACGGCCCCATGAAGCCCGGGCGCTCGGCTGTGGAGGCTGGGTGGTAGTCGTGTTGCGAATCGCGGTAGGTCGGAGAAGAGGGGGGGGGGTTCGTCGTCGGGGTCGTCAAGTCTGTATTATCGGGATTGTTTTAGGTTGTTGCGATTCCGAGGCCTCCACTAGCACATGATGCAGAAGCCTAGGTTCCTTCACCCGGGGGCGACTGCGGCGGCGGCGGCGGGCGGCCGACGGGACGGGCTGTGGCAGGGCAGGGCAAATTAAAGCTGGAGCTCTTGAAGCGCGGATGTTTTCTCAGGGCCGCCGTTCGGGTGCCCACGTGAATGAAATGTTGCACGGAATCCGGTTAGTTAAAAAATAATAGTAGGTAATCAAGACAAAAAGAGAGAGAATAGTATAACTCCAAACAGATAGGAAGAGAGGGAGAGAGGAAAAGATGGAAAAAAAGGAAGGGAAAAGCCATGTTGTAAAACAACTAATTTTTTCTCCCGTCCGCCTCCCTTGTCTCTACTAACTAGGTAAGTACCTACCCAACCACCTTTGAAGCCCTTGTTTTTTTTTTACCCTTTTTTTTTGGGCTGCGTCGAATAGCAGAGCGGACCGTGTCGCGTACGCACATGCGTCGGGAGATGCAAGCGCGTGCATGAAGTAGCGTAGATTTAGGACCGATCTATTGGCAGGGATGCTTGATTTCGAATGGGATGAGGTGCGGCGGTCGTGGTGATTCGGACGCGGAGGGGCTGAGGAGGTTGGATGTTTTTTTTCGGCCAGCCTCGTTTTTTTTTTTTGGTGCGAGGGAGAGTTTGAAACAATGCGCGGGGTGCCATGGATGGGAGCAGATGGGAGTAATACTTTGCACCTGTGCCAGCGTTGCAGCTTCACAGAGGGAACAGAAACCATGGATGCTTTGAATATTCCTACTCCCTCCTCCAAATGCAAAACTCGTGCCCATGCACACACACACACACACACACAACGCCCTATCAAGATTACACTATACAATCTCCCACCCTGACATACCGAGTCCCCTCCTCAAACCATGACTTAGAGAACCACATCTCATCGCAACTCATCGCCCACCGTGTCTCCCGCGCCGTTGTTGAGCTTGCCAAAAGCCTCCCGATACTAATCCAAAAAGTCAGCACTCACTTCACACACACGCCAGACAACAACCCATCAACGTACCGCAAAGAAAAAGTTTATAATCAGCGCCAGCATGAGCGACACGCTGATGACAATGGGCCCAATCATATTGTCAAAGTCCTTGCCGCTGCGCTCGACAATCATGTTCCGCCGCAGCCGCAGCATGCCGTAGCCCCAGAGACCCGCGAAGACGGCGATGAGCAGATAGACGACGCCCATGACCTCGGCGAGCGTGTTCTCGCCCGCCGCCGTGTACAGGCTCATGGCCAGCCCGCCCTGCAGGATGCAGATGTGCTGCCACTTGAGAAAGGTGCGCTCGTTGGCCAGCCACACCTTGGGCTCGACCTTGAGCTCGCCCGCGTTCTTGATCCACTCGGTCGGCTTCACCACGCCCTCGGGCAGCGCCTGCGAGGCCCGCTTGGCCCTCGAGTACTTGGAGAGCGAGAAGCCGGGAATCACCGACGAGAGCGTCCCGTAGCCGCCCCTCTCGTGCTCCGTCGGCGCCTGCGAGCTGCTCTGGCCCTCCTCCTCCTCGCCACCGTTGGCCGCCCGCAGCGCGAGCCGGTTGTTGATGGAGTCCTTGGACATGCGGTCCGCTAGGTACGACTTGCCCACCGGCGAGCTCTGCGTGGGCTTGTACGACATGGACTTGCCGCCAATCAGGCTGCCCACCGCCATGACGTCCTCGGCCCGCTGCGCCCGCCGCTGCTCCTCCTCCTCAAACGCCTTCTGGGGGTCCTTGCGGATGTCCGTCTCCAGGTCGCTCAGCCAAAAGGGCAGGCTGTTGACGTAGTCCTCGAACAGGGACGCCACGCCGTGCACAAACTTGGAGAAGCGCGGCGTCGGGTGCACGAGGTGCGACGACATGAGATCCTCGACCCACGACGGCCGTCCTCGCTGGCCGTCCTCCCTGAGCTTGATCTCGAGCAGGGCGTAGGGGAAGCGCGTCACCTCGCTCTGGTTCATCTTCTTGAACGGGTACGCCATTTCGCTGTCGTCGACGTCGAGGCGGTGCCACTCGTTGGGATCGCGGCACGGGCGGTCCTGGTCGAGCGTGTCCTCGCGGATAAAGGCCACTTCGGTGTCAATGGCAATGCGGACGCGATCGTCGGCGGGCCTCTGGAAGGCGGTTCGGTTGTAGTTGGCGCGGAGGACGGGGGCGAGGCCCTTTTCCTGCACAAAGGCCTGAATGTCCGTCACCGTGGTCTGGAAGGCCTCCCTCTGGCCGGGGGAGTAGCTCTGGCGCTTCATCTTCTCGACGGCCTTGTCCATCTTGTACTCGCCGTCGAGGAACGGCTTGACGTACTTGTCCTTGATGGGGAACTTGCGCTCCTGGCTGTTGCCCTTGGTGTCGATGGACTTTTGCTCAACAAAGATCTCGGGGCGGGCGCTCAGCTGGCCGTACCACCGCAGGCGCAGCGACGAGGCCTCCGACTTGCGATGGACCTTTTCGCCGTAGAGCTCGAACTGGCGGTTGTCAAAATAGAGCGACGTGATGACGGGAGAGTCCCTTCCGTCCAGTTCCTTGGCGGATTGCTCGCTGTAGACCAGGGCAGGCAGGTGTCGGAGAATGAGCGTCTTGACCTCGAGGAGGTTATCGGGATGGACCCAGACTGAGGTTTTGTTAGTGGAATGCGTTAAAAAAAATCGGCCACGGGTGTAAAATGCACATACACTTGTGGGCAACGTAGCGTTCGCCATTGTGCGTCTCGCCCTGGGTCTCGAGGTCCAAGGGAAGCTCGGGGCCCTCCTCAAGCTGCTGGCGGATGGCGTAGTACATGATGGACAGCTTGTTGAGCAGCGGCGAGTAGCCCGTCTCCGAGTTGAAGGGCCGCTGGGCGAGGCTCAGCTGCATCATGGGGCGCACCTTGTAGCGGTCGCCTCGCTTGCGGTCATGCTTCTTGACAATCTTGAGGAAGCCCGTGTAGTTGATGTTGCTGTACTTTTTGAGCTCGCGGACCTCGTTGGTGATTTCGTCCAGCTCCGTCTCGAGGGTGCGCAGGCGGGAGGCGGAGATTTCGCCCTTGTGAGGCACGGGGGCGGCGGCTGCGGCGGCGGCGGCGACGGCGGCGTAGGAGGAGGAGGAGGCATTGGCGTCTTCGGGCTCGTTCTTGTCGTCGTCATCGGCGGCGGCGGCGTGCTCGGCGGGCTCGACGGGGGCCAGCTCCTTGAGCTTCTCAAAGACCGAGTCGACGCGCTGCTTGAGGGCGTTGAAGCGCAGCTCCTGGAAGCGGGCGACCTTGTCGAGCTGGTTGTTGAAGATGTCGTCGCAGAAGCGCTCCTCGTCGGCGGCGGTCCACGGCTGCTGGGCGTCGTCGTCCGGGGAGCGGTCCTCGCGCAGCAGCGACTTGAGCTTGGTGTAGTCGATGTACTTGTCCTTCCATGGCGGGTAGACGGACTCGCGAAGAGTCTTGCCGAAGCGCATGGTTGGGGGGGATGGAGGATGGAGTTTGTCTTGGATGCAGTGGTTGGTCCGAGTTGAGGGATCACGGGGAGGAGAGAGGGAGGACAGCAGCAGGGGAGGGACGAGGGATTGATTGGCCAAGAAGGGTCAATTCCAAGAAAAATGAAGGAGAGAAAAAGGTTGGCCGTCGGTGGAGTTGCAGTGACCTCGACGATTTTCCAAAGCGGAATAGAAGCCTCCTCTGCTCGGACTGTCGCATCACAAACAAATGATGCACGTCGACGTAGACAAGTGGATTTTCCAGGTCCTGCAGACGCGGGTGACTTCCTCGCGCGGTGGATGCCGCTACCGTTGCCCAAGTACCGCCCGTCCGTCCCTGTCCATCAGCTAGGATCTTGCTAGCTTCCCTCGGGCAGCGGAACTTTCGGCCGTGTTAGCAGCGAAGAGGAGGATGCACGAGCTGCTTGAACGACCCAATCGACGTGTGAGATTAAATGTGCTATCCGTAAGGATATCCTGCACAAAACATATTCCATGGGAAGCGCAGTGCGGGCAGTCAACCCCTCGAGCATTCCCCTGAAAATCCTGAAGCAACCACTAAACTCCAAACTCCAAACTCCCTGGACACAGACAGCAGCTCCCCCCAGCTCCCTCGACCCCAATCTCTTTGAGCGCTCGAAGGTCCCAAACTTGTACCCGCCCCATATGGTCTGTGCGCATCGCATTAGACTTTCGAGAGACAAAAGGATCGGAAGAATATTTAAAGCATAAAATCGCATATAAATTATTTATCCTATTCCCTTTAGCCTCTTTCTATATACTATTATACCTTAGAATTTAAAGGATAATATAAAAATTAGCTAAAAGGATACCTTCTTTTAGAAAGGAAAGAAATGCAAGAGGAAAGGGATTTTTTTTAGTAGTATAGGGCCTTTCCGGTATTTGATTTCTCGGCCAGTTTGTGTGTAAGTAAATGTACTGATGTCTGGCTGTCCTCCTATTGGCCTAACCCCCCTGCGGGTACAAGTTTGGGACCTTCGAGCGCTCAAAGAGATTGTCCTATCAGCATCGAATCTCTTGGCACGTGGGCACTCGGACGCTAAATGGCGGACGATCACAAACGCCCAGAGCGAGAGAGACAAGCGGCGGGAAGGCATGTAACCCAATTCCTTGACCGAACTAGAGTGAAGCCCTCATCACTCCTCTCAATCGCTGCCACAACATCAACTCGACCGAACCGGTTCTTAGCCCTGTGGTCCCGGTCGAGCTGATCTCGGCCAATTCCCTTCGCGGATGCGAATGCTCTCGGAAACTCCTTCACCTTGACCCCCCCTCAACCACCACTCACGGATTGCGAGTGACATTGGTGTCGTATTCGCCGTTGCTTTCTCGTCGAGGCGATGCATCACGGAGACTTCTGCTCGCTCTGAGACATTATTTGCTTCTCCGTCCCGAGACCGGACCATCCCGCTTCCGAGATCTGATCCGTTCGACTGGCATTCACCTCATCAAACATTGCCTGGCTGCGTGGTAGTCTAAAAAAGTTTTTGAATTTCAGGCAAACAATGCTAGCGAACAAACGAGCCAGAACCCATCAAATCCCAAACTTCTACAAATTGGTATAGCAATAGTAACAAAACCCCGGGAAAAGACCAATCATAAACACCCTCCCTTTTACGCAAAACCGCCATGTCCCATAATGAGGCTATCGTCACAGACCCTTTTTGCTCCCATGTACCTGTCCTGCGATGGAGAGAGAGGAGAAGGGGAAATTCTCGTCATCACGATTCGTGACACTGCATTCGGAACCCGAATGTCCTCGTTCTTTCAATTTAGATATGAGTGAAGATCTCCTGAGCCGTGTGCTTGATAATGCCGCCCGTGACGGGAAGGTCGGTGCACTTCTCGAGATAGAGATCGACCTCGCGAGCAGACTGTCGACCCTCATTGATACCCCTATAAAGTCGTGTTAGTCGTTGACGCAAAGAGAAGTATTTCAAAAAGAAAACTTACCAGACAATGAGAGACTGGCCACGTCGGGCATCGCCAGCAGCGAAGACGCCTTCGATGTTGGTCGAGTATCGGCCGGGAGGAGTCTTGACGTTCTTGCGGGCGTCCTTCTCAATCTGGTCGCCGAGAACGCGAGCCTCGGGTCCGAGGAAACCCATGGCAAGGAGGACGAGGTCGGCGGGGAAGAACTGCTGAGATCCATCCACCTTCTTCATGTCCCAACCGCCCGTGGGAGACTTGGTCCACTCCACGCGGATCGTGTTGATGCCCTTGACCTTGCCCGAGCCGTCGTCGACGAACTCCTCCGACATGATGCAGTACTCACGGGGGTCCTTGCCCGTATGCTGGCGCACCTCAGTGTGGCCGTAGTCCACGCGGTAGATGCGAGGCCACTGGGGCCAGGGGTTGTCGTTGGCACGCTCCGGGGGAGGCTGGGGAAGCAGCTCAAAGTTGGTAACCGACTTGGCGCCGTGACGGAGCGAAGTACCGATACAATCGTTACCAGTGTCACCACCACCAATGACAACAACGTGCTTGTCCTTGGCCGAGAGGTACGTGTTGTCGGCGAGCTCCGAGTCCAGAAGAGACTTGGTGTTCTTGTGCAGGAACTCCATGGCAAAGTGAATGCCCTCGAGCTCGCGGCCCTTGATGGGAAGATCACGTCCAACCGTGGCGCCAGTGGCGATGACGACGGCATCGTTGCTCTCGCGGAGGTCGTCGAGCGAAGGCTGACCATCCTCGCCAACGGCAACGCCAGTCTGGAAGTTGACACCCTCGGCGGCCATGAAGTCGGTTCGGCGCTTGACAATGCGCTTGTCGAGCTTCATGTTGGGAATGCCGTACATGAGCAGCCCACCAAGGCGGTCAGCACGCTCGTAGAGGGTGACGAGGTGGCCAGCGCGGTTGAGCTGGTCAGCGCAGGCCAGACCGGCGGGACCAGAGCCAATGATGGCGACAGTCTTGCCAGTGCGGACCTGAGGAGGGCGAGGAACCATCCAGCCCATCTCGAAGCCACGATCGATAATGGCACACTCAATCGACTTGATACCAACGGGATCCTCGTTGATGCCCAGGACGCAAGCGCCCTCGCAAGGGGCAGGGCAGACACGGCCCGTGAACTCGGGGAAGTTGTTGGTCATGAGCAGGCGGTTGAGGGCATCCTTCCACTGATTTTGAAATACCAGTTCATTCCATTTGGGGATAATGTTGGAGATGGGGCAACCCGTCTCGGACTGGCAGAAGGGGACACCGCAGTCCATGCAACGAGCGGACTGGTACTTCAGCTCATCCTCGTCGAGACGAGCGCTGAGCTCAGCCCAATCCTTGAGACGAGTGGTGACAGGGCGGTACTTCTCGGCGCGGCGCTTGTACTTCATGAATCCCTTGGTCTTGTCGAGAACCAGGGCGCGCTTCTTCTCCGCGGCATTGTCACCGACAGCCTCCTCGAGATCCAGGAGCTTGGCGGCCTTCTCAGGCTTCTTGGCGTGGACGGGCAAGGCGGGAAGGTTGTACTCGGCGCGCTTGGCCTCGGCAGCCTTGACGGCCTCCTCCTCGAGGATGCGCTTGTAGTCGACAGGAAGCACCCTGAGGAAGCGAGGCAGAGCCCGGTTGAAGTCGACGAGAATGCGAGCGGCACGCTCGGATCCAGTGTAATGGTGGTGGTCCTCGACGAGGCTACGGAGGAAGGCAACTTCGGCGGGTTCCTCGACGGGGCCAACCTCAACCATCTCCATGTTGACCTTGGACTGGAAATCGCCGTTGACATCCAAGATGTAGGCAATACCGCCAGACATGCCGGCCGCAAAGTTGCGGCCAGTGGTGCCGAGAATGACGATACGGCCACCAGTCATGTACTCGCAACCGTGGTCACCAACACCCTCGACGACGGCTATGGCACCCGAGTTTCGGACAGCGAAACGCTCGGCAGCGACACCTCGGAAGAAACAAGTACCGGTAGTGGCGCCGTACAAGCAGACGTTTCCGATCAGGATGTTCTCCTCGGCCTTGAAGACGGCAGAACGGGGAGGGTAGACGATCAAGCGACCACCCGACAAACCCTTGCCGACATAATCGTTGGCATCACCCTCAAGCTCCAAAGTGACACCAGGAGCCAAGAAGGCACCAAACGACTGGCCAGCAGAGCCCTTGATGTTGACGTGAACCGTGTCTAGGGGAAGACCCTCCTCGCCGTATCTCTTGGAGATGTGGTACGACAGCGAAGTGCCCATGGCTCGATCCGTGTTGACAATGTCACACTCGATTCGCGAGGGAAGCCCCTTGTCGAGGGTAAGCTCGGCCTCCGAGATCAACTTGTTGTCGAGGCGGATGTAGAGCTTGTGGTCTTGCTTGCGAACGTTGAAAGTAGCCACACCAGGTCGGAGCTTGTGAGCCGGCGTCAGGAGGAGAGACAGATCAATGTTGGCCGTCTTGTTGGTTCGCAGATCATCGCGAACCCGAAGGACCTCGACGTGGCCAACCATTTCGTTGATGGTGCGGAAACCGAGCTGAGCCATGATGGCACGGAGCTCGTTGGCAACGTAGTAGAAGAAGTTGATGACGTGCTCGGGAGTACCATTGAACTTCTTTCGGAGCTCGGGGTCTTGAGTAGCAATACCGACAGGGCAAGTGTTCAGGTGGCACTTTCGCATGAAGACGCAGCCCATGGCAATGAGAGGAGCGGTGGCGAAGCCCCATTCCTCAGCACCGAGCAGACAGGCGATGGCGACATCACGGCCCGTCTTGAGCTGGCCGTCGGTCTGGACAACAACGCGGCCACGGAGGTCGTTCAGGACCAGAGTCTGATGGGTCTCGGCCAGACCCAACTCCCAGGGGAGACCGGCGTACTTGATACCGGTCCATCGAGAGGCACCGGTACCACCGTCGTGGCCAGAGATGAGAATGTGGTCGGCCTTGGCCTTGGCGACACCAGAGGCGACGATACCAACGCCCACCTCGGACACGAGCTTGACCGAGACTCGAGATCGAGGGCTGGAGCACTTCAGATCGTAGATCAGCTGCTTGAGATCCTCAATGGAGTAAATATCGTGGTGAGGAGGGGGCGAGATCAAACCGACGCCAGGGGTAGAGTGGCGGGTGCGAGCGATGGACTTGGAGACCTTGTGTCCGGGAAGCTCACCACCCTCACCGGGCTTGGCACCCTGGGCCATCTTGATCTGGAGCTCATCAGAGTCGGCAAGGTAGGCGGAAGTGACGCCGAATCGACCAGAGGCGACCTGCTTGATGGCAGAGCGCATGGTATCGCCGTTGGTCATGCGCTGGGATCGCTCGGGATCCTCGCCACCTTCACCAGTGTTGGACTTGCCGCCAAGTCGGTTCATGGCAATGGCAAGGGTAGAGTGAGACTCCATGGAGATGGAACCATACGACATGGCACCAGTGCAGAAGCGGCGGACAATGTCGGTCCAGGGCTCGACCTGGTCAATGGGCACGGGAGTGCAGTCATCAAACTTGAAGTCCAGGAGACCACGGAGCGTGCACTGCTTGATCTGCTCATACTCGGATCGCGAGTAGGCCTCGTAGGACTTGTCATTCTTGGTGCGGACAGCATCCTGGATGTTGGCAATCGAGGTGGGATCATTGACGTGAGGCTCGCCGCCATCACGCCAGTGGTACTCGCCAGACTCGGGCAGGCCAGACACACCGACGGTGTATCGCGAAGGGAATCCACGCTCGTGGAATCGGTAACTCTCCTCTGCAATCAGCTCAAAGGTCAAGCCCTGGATGCGGGAAGCAGTGCCCTTGAAGCATCTCTCGACCACGCTCTCGTCGAGACCGAGAGCCTCGAAGATCTGGGCGCCCTTGTAAGAGGCAAGGGTGGAGATGCCCATCTTGCTCATGACCTTGAGGATACCGCCGTCGCAAGAGTGCTTGTAGTTGCGGATGAGGGCTTCGTCAGAAAGCTTCTTCTTGATGAGACCCTCGCGGTTGAGCTTGAGGATACACTCCATGGCAAGGTAGGGGTTGACAGCGTCGGCACCGTAGCCGAGGAGGACACACATGTGGTGCACTTCACGGGCCTCGGCAGTCTCGACGACGATAGCAGCCATCGATCGCCACTTGTTGCCGACGAGATGGTGGTGAACCATGGCGGACGCAAGGACAGCGGAAACGGGAACACGGTCGGCGCTGGTGTTGCGGTCGGAGAGGACAATGATACGGTCCTGGGCCTCAATGGCGGCAGTGGCTTCATCGCAGATACGGTCGAGGTGGGCCAAGTAGCCCTGAACACCCTCGGACTTGGCAAAGGTCAGGTCAATGGTCTTGACAGTCCAGCTGGGGTAGGCCTCGGCCATGTTCTTGACGGCATTGAACTCGGGGATGGAGAGGATGGGGCTGGGCAGCAGGAGACGGCCACACTGGGAGGGGTCCATCTCGAGAAGGTTACCCTGGGGACCAACATAGCACTCCAGAGACATGACAATGGACTCTCGGATGGGGTCAATGGGCGGGTTAGTGACCTGGGCGAAGAGCTGTCGGAAGTAGTCATAGAGGAGACGAGGGGCCTGGGTCAGGCAAGCAAGAGGGCCATCGTTACCCATGGAACCCAGAGCCTCCTTCTCGTCAGCAGCCATGGGCGCGAGAAGCAAACTAACCTGCTCATGAGTGTAGCCAAAGGAGAGCAGGAGAGGGTCAGCCTGGATCTTGTTGTCATTCAGCTGGGGAGCCAGATCCTTGCTCTGCTCCATGATCTCGACGACCTTGGGCAGGGTAATCAATTCTTTATCAATCCAGGATCGGAAGTCCTGTCGGCTAGCAACAGCCTCCTTCAACTCCTTGTCGTCAATGATACGACCGGCCTGGGTGTCAACCAACAGCATTCGACCGGGTTGCAGACGGCCCTTGTGCACGACCGACTCGGGCTCGACGGGGATGGTTCCGACCTCGGAAGCGCAGATGATGCGGTCGTCGTCCATGACGTAGAATCGGCAAGGTCGGAGACCGTTTCGATCGAGGTTGGCACCGCAGTATCGACCGTCAGCGAAGGTGAAGAGCGCAGGGCCGTCCCAAGGCTCCATCTGGCAAGCGGCCCACTCGTAGAAAGCGGCCTTCTTGGGGTCCATGTCCTGGTTACCCTGCCACGCCTCGGGAACCATCAGCATGACAGCCTCGGGGAGGGAGAGGACGCCGTTGATGGTCAGAAGCTCGAGCACGTTGTCAAAGGCAGCCGAGTCAGAGCCACCATCCTCGACGATGGGGTACATGAGCTCGAGCTCATCCTTGAAGAAGTCGGACTGCATCACACCCTCACGGGCACGCATCCAGTTCTTGTTTCCTCGCAGAGTGTTGATTTCACCGTTGTGGGCCGCCCATCGCAGGGGCTGAGCACGATCCCACGAGGGGAAGGTGTTTGTGGAGAATCGGGAGTGGACGAGGGCGAAGTGAGCCTCGTAGTCGGCGTTGACCAGATCGTGGTAGTAGGAGTAGACCTGAACAGGAGCAAGCTGGCCCTTGTAAACAATGTTCTTGTTGGACAGGGAGCAGATGTAGAACCAGTTTTGCAATCCAATGCTCTGGGTAGCACGCTTGCGGAGAATGTACAACTGGCGCTCAAAGTGGCGGTCGTCAAACTTGTCGGCGTCGGTCTCCTCAGGGGCATCGCCGGGGCCGTAGGCAGAGGCCAGCACAACGAAGGGCTGGAGGATGATGGGCTCTCGCGACTTGGCAGCAGGGCCAAGTAGAGTCGAGTCCACCGGGGGCCGTCGCCATCCCAGGACCCGGAGGCCCAACGAGTCGGCAACATCTTCCAGCTGCCTCTTGGACTCGTCGAGAGTCTCCTCGTCGGGCTTGAAAAACAGGTTTCCCACGGCGTATTGGCCGAGCGGGGGCAACTTGATGTTCTCTTCCTTTTCAAAGTTCTTGATGAAGAACCGGTGGGGGATGGATGTCATGACACCAGCGCCATCGCCATCTCGAGCATCGGAACCCACAGCACCACGATGGGTCATGTTGCAAAGGAGGTTTCGGGCATCGCTGACGATCTTGTGGCTGGGCTTGCCCTTGATGTGGCTGTGATGGGCGTCAGTCGAGGTCCAGGCATTTCCAGGCATTTCCAGGCCAGCATGCAACTTACCAAGCGAAACCCACGCCGCAGGCATCCTTCTCGAGCGAAGGGTCGTACAGACCCTGCTTCACGGGCAGGGCACCAGCCCACGAGTCATTGTTCTCGGTCTGATACTCATAAGGGCTGTATGATGATTGCTCTTCTGCTTCAAGATGGGTCTGTCGGTCGTCGAAGTCCTCGGTTAGGCGCATGCTAGGCGACCGAGTTAAGGTGGGGAGGAGATGGTGGGGGTTTGGTGGGGGGTCGGAAAGATGGCGGGGCACCTCGTCGAGAGCAGCGAGCGCCACTCTTTAGTGTCGATCTAGAGTCGCGGAGGAACGGATTAGCCACGGGCACAAGCCAACGAGTGCACAGAAACATGATTAGGGCTGGCAAAAAGGGTTGGGGGGAGGCAGCGACGGCGCATTGATCGAGGGAGATTGATCGAGAGAGGAGTCCGATGAGGGCATCCGCGTGGGCTCAGCATGAGACGATGCAATGGCTCCAGGCGGGTGTGACAGTCGACAGTGCCGGAATCGGTCGTGAGTCGAGTGGGCGAGTGGTCGAGTGGCGCGCTGGAGATAAGAGGCTATCCACACCACGAGCTGCGCGACTCGGCCCTCCGAAATGACTCTGCGCGCGAGCTGCCCGAGTCAATTGCGGGAGGCAGGCAGCCTCGGCCTCGCTCTCTCGTCGGCCGGACATCCCCTGCATGTCGTCCGAGCTTCGATGTGCGCTTTCGTCCCCAAACGATGCAGTTCACGCTGAGGTCATGGCCAAGCTTCGAAAGGTTCTCCATTCGGCCACGGCCCACAGCACGTTGCCCCCCTCTTCCCAAAGCGTAGCGTGGGATATGCTGGGGCGGCAGCCAATAATGGGCCTCACAATGCCAACCAGCATGCGGCTAGAGACAAGGACCAGCAGAGAACGCCGGGGAGGGGACGTCACCTCGCCCGGGTCGCACAGGGATGCGAAAGCGCCACGCGCGCCAGCAAGCCGCTGCTGCTTTGGGGTTGCTTGCACACCTGCTTGCTGCTGGCAGCTATTGTTTGGAGGGATTGGCGCACGAAATATGACGTCTGGGGTCTGGGGTCCTGGTCGCTTGCGGAAACATGTGATGTTGGCTGGGCCAGCGTCGGGTTGCACAGCAGCGCTCCAGCGGCCGCAACAGCCATCTGCTCTTTGCGCCTCGCCGCAGCTGTTGACAGTCCAGGTCCTGATGGTCGAGTCGATGGGCTCCATGGGCGCATGGTGCGAGGGTCCGAAGGGAGTGTGTAGAATTGTGGTGGTGGTGATGGGAGCAAGCTCGACGGAGGGGTTCACGCGGCGCAACTTACCAAGGGAGGGGCTTGATTCTCTTCGTCAAGAGAGCAAGGGGGTATCAAAGGTCACTGGCTGGCAGCGACGATGCAGGCAGGTCGTGAAGAGGGCAGAAGAGAGCGTGCAGGAGGGACAGGGCAGTAGGAAGAAGAGGAGGAGGGCGAGGGAAAGAAAGCAAGACGGAGGAGGGGAAGGGCAGCCTTTATGAAGATGGAGGGGATTCTCTGGGCGGTTGGCCAGCTGGCGTAGCAAACTCCGTTCGTCGGCAACAGGCTGGAGACGGGCAACTGGCCAAGCTGGGACCTGCTCTGGCTGGAGCCGACTCAGAGTTCCGTTACGGTTGCGGCTACGGCTCCAGCTACGGGGGCACGGTCGTCGAGGCGGACGGCAGCGCCAACCCTCCTCGAAAGAGGGTTGATTCACCTTGACTGACTGCGTGGGCTGGGTCAAGACGACGGAACTAGGTCTAGGGCCGGAGAGACAGCTTGGTGCCAAGCCCCAGCATGAGGAAATGGGCGACCGAGACAGAGAGAGAAAAAGCCAATGGATTGGCTACAGCTTCCGGGACACGGGGTGGGAAGTTTTGGCCAGGGGGGTGGAAGAGCGGAGAGTGGAGAGCGAGGGGGAGGGGGCCTAGGGAGGGGTTGAGAAGTGTGGGATGGCGAAGGGGGGTTGAAAAAAAAAGAGGGCTTCCGGCCCAGGCCAGGCCCAGGAAGCTGCTCCCCTCCTCAGTGGCAGGGCTTCTCCAGAAGGAGAAGAAGAAAAAGTGGTGAGAAGGAGGAGAAGGAGGAGGCGGCCAAACGAGGAGGTCGACGGCAACAGCGACACAGGCGAAGCAACACCTCAGGCCAGGGTCAAGTGGGGGGCCATGATGTTGGGATGGGGCACTCTCAACGCAGCCCGAGAGCGGGAGGCAAAAACTGCCTTTGCAACACCCCGAATGCCGTGCCATGTGCTTGGTGTTGTTGTTATTCTGCCCGAACTTTTTAGCACCCTTTTTTTTTTTTTTTTTTTTTTTTCTCTTCCATCCCAAACCTCCCACAATTCTTTTCCCTCCCCTCCCCCCTTCACGGCCCTCGGACCCTGCTCCTCCCAACTCCCATCTTCACTTACATCTCAGGGCTGCGTTAGCGCATGGGGAGACGCTCCAGAAATGGCACGCCACGCCCTCGCCGGGCAGAGCTGGCCAACGCCCCTTGGGCCTTGGCCCCCTTCGCCCCTTGGAGAAGTCATCGACCCGCTCCACGACGAACTCCTCGTACAGATTCCATTCGTCTCCGGCGTGCCGCGAGGCTCCAAGTGGGCGCACACGCACCCTGCCGTGGCCCGATTTACCTTGGTGGCATAGAGCACATGCCAGAAAAACACCGCAGGCAAATGAGCTCGCGGGTATTTGCACGACGTTCCCGTCATCGACATGCCATTGCCCTGTCCGGGGGCTCCTTTTTTACGCCTCTCCACCGTACTCTACAACGCACGCAACTGACAGCCCAGGTCCTGGCATCCTCTCGGCATCCCTCCGGGCTCCCAGCTGCCGCCCACGGTCTCGGGTTGTTCTTCCATTGCCATCAAGGATGCCCTCTCGCCGATGCGCGGAGCCCGGAAGGCCGTCCGAAATCCTGGATTTGGACAACCTGATGCCTCTGCCTGCCCCGATGCGTGCTGCTTTAGGTAACCATTTCAGAGCCTTAACCTTGACCATGTCCTGGTCGCCGATTATTCTCCTAACATGCTTCTCTGGCTATGCGTAATTATCGACCAGATTGAATTTTTTTTTTTTTTTTACTTCCAAACGTTGTCGTAGTCTCCGTCAGGGTCTGGCGCGGCGGCCTTTTAGGGTAGAGTTTGGCTTGAAGCTTAGCACGGAGATGGTGGCATGGGGAAACAACGGACCACGAAGCAAGGCCAAGGAAGAGGTGTGTCTCCCGTCCTCCCGCCACCCCTCCCCTTCCAACCCCAAATCCCGCCACGCATCACCGTCCTCACATCCATTTATCCATCTATCCACCTTCCGACTGGATCGGCACGTCTTCGGGCAAGGGGATCTTGCTTCCCCGGTAGATTCTCTGCACGACTTGAGCATGCTCTTCATCCATCATGACGTTTCTCTATGTCGTGGCAAGATCAAGATATAGGAGCCGTGGGACGGGACGGGAAGCGGTTTGCCTCGTGATATGCCGATCTACAGCATGTTTCAACTTTTTTGGAGGGTGCCATACGAATACATATGCCCTGTTCACGTCGCTTCTGCCGTCCACGACGGCTGCGGCAAGAACGTTAGTGTCACGTCCATCTGGAAGGGTCGGAATGTGCGTTTCCGCATCCCTGCCGCCTCACTTTTTCCTTCTCCTGGCTCCTGCAGCTCGCCTCCCGTCTATTACAGACCGAAACAGGCTCAATGGCCACTCACCTTCACCGACTCGCCAAATCAGGGCATCTCCTAATATTGTCGATGCTAATAGCGAAACGCTCTCACGTCACCGCATGATTCGGATCCTTTCCCCATGACCTGACGTGACTTTTACGCTGAGTGGCAGGTCTTCACCGAGCGGTCAGCGTCACTCAATTTCTCCTTGTGGAGACAAGCAAGATGCGGCGATGGCCTGGGCAGTTACCGTTTGTTCCCTGTCTCTCGCTACCGGTGATGTTCCCCCCGCGTCTCGATCGGCTGGAGCGACAAGAGAAAATAAAAAGAGAGAGAAAAAAACGTCTCGGCGGTCCAATCGATTTCCGCTTACTCGGCCGGGTTGTCAGACATATCGCCTATCCGTGGATGGGAATAGGCTTGCAACACAGTTTCGTGTAAGAGAAATGGAAAACGGAGAGTTCGCCGCGTCGTCAGAAGCAGCGACTCCAGCTGGATTCAACGAAAACACCCCACATGGAGCACCAGACGTTAAACCTAATGCACATGGATCCGTCAAGGGTCGCGGCGACGTCCACACTTGCGACACCAATCACGGCCCGTGGTTTTCAAACCCATCGCCGCCGATGTCGCGCTCGTCCCCGACATGCAAAACCCCAAGATGAGCCATGCGTTGCGCTCGCCCGGGGTGGGTGCCTTTGACGTACAGATGCTTGCGCGCGGGGGAGTTAGCCGCCCGTCTGATTCGCCCGCAACTCAATGTCCACGGCCGCCTGCTCGCCCCGAGTCCACCTCCTCTCCGAGAGGCTGGATGCCATCTATGTCGGTGGTGAGATTCCAGCGAGTCATATCCCAGAGATGCAAGCCCTCAAGCTACTGTCGTCGGCCACACGCTCCGGGAGTTGTCGCTGCCAAAAGCTTCCATTCCACCACCAAGAACATCGGCCCATCCAACTTGCATTTCCGAGCGCCTTGGGCTGACGAGACAGGGTTCGAGGCATTGGTGATGTTGTTTTGGTCGGGCCCAAGCCATTGAGCAGCGTCATCGACACACGACACGGCATACGGCTTATGAAATGAAAACCTCACCTCGACTCACCTGGCGGAACTTCGGCCAATACCACCGAGCATGCCGGCCATGCACCTTGATCTCCTGGCGTGAGAAGCAGACCACCTGCAGAGGACGGAAAAGGGATCCAACCAGATGGATGGAGCCAGGTTTCGTCCAGGGCTGGGAGAAGTGTCCAGGGTTTCTCGGTTCTACTTTTTTTTTTTTTCTTCGCCATCTCTCAATTGCCAGCCCAGCCCAATCCCGTACAGGTTGGTGGGAACTGACGTCGGTCGTCGGTCGACCATGGCCGCCTCACACGATTATCGCACAGTCACAACATGGACATAACAAATTAAGGCGGCGGGCCAATCACAAGCGCAACAGTCGGCCTCTCTTCCCCTTATCTCACACCAACCAGAGCTGCCCGTCCCGCTGCAGCCTCCGGCTGCGTCATGGCGCCGCGCTCAACGGATACTAAAACGGAAGAAGCTCGTGCCGGAGACTCATCGGCAAGCGGGTGCAGATCGTCGAGTTGACGCTAGTCCTGCGCCATGCGCCAGCGAGATGCGCCTGTCTCACCAGTCACCACGGGTTCGGGAGTCTCCTGCAGTCTGCGAGACTTCGTTTCGCGGGATGCCGTGGCTGCTTTTGGAAATGTGAACCGGACAACCGCCATCTCGTGCAGCAAGGATGGGGGTAAGATTGAGCGTTCCATTCCCTCGACTGAGATCCGCCGCCGCCGACGTCCTGCGTCGGCATGTTGAGCCCGTCGACGGTCCACGGACAATTACCAGGACGTCGTGCGTCGTACGAAGTGACCACTATCCGTACACCCATTCGTTGGTGGCCCGATCCAATGATGGATGTGGGAATCAAAAATACGTCGCTTCTTCCTCGACGAGGCCAGCCAGGCATTCTGCTCGGATCCTGTTCCTACAGCCCCGAGCTCGTATATATGATTCAAGAGCTCTCATGATCGCTGGCGCCGACGGTCTTGCCCCTCCGCCGACCATGGCCCGGAGAGAGAGGTGCGTGCCATGGGGATGGACATGGGGAAAATGGCGGCCATCATGACAACCACCACAGCCACGACTTGAGCCCCATTGGCATCGGCCCAGGCATTCCCACCGTCCGTGAGCGTGCTTGCGTGCGCCGTTGTTCCTAGCGCAGTGTCCGGGGGTCCTTATCTCTGGTTTCCAGTCTCCCAGACGGCGTCAACCAGATTGCTAGCATGGCGCAAATCAAGTCGAGGCATTATAAATATCAAAGGAGCGACTGCTCGGTCGGAGCTATTGAAGGGTGGAGGAGGTCGACGTCGGGGCAGTTGTGAGCGGCCGAGTTCGGCGTTGCTAGCAACGGGTCGCATCTGCATCGCAGCGCATCGCGTCGCATTACGTTGGACGTTGCGGCGGTGCGGAGCCGACCTTCGCATACAGTCATCGATTGAAACACACAGCGCCAGTCTGCCGCCCTCTGCCTCGTCGGACCAACCGCCTTGGACGGCGCTGTCCTCGTTATTACGCGGACCTCGGCGGCGCCCACTCGACAGTCTTCCTCCGCCCACTCACCGTTTCTCCGCCTCTCCGCGCCTCGAGTCACTTTCCACTGCGCTGCGTCGACGCTGTCTGTGCCTGCATCGTCCGAAATGGGCAATTCCCGACTTCTTCCGAACCTCCGTCTGCGTTCCTCTTAACCCCGACCACCGAAAGAGAAGACCGTTTGTAGAAGGACCTAGCGCACAGTAGCGGAAACGCTGGCTGCAGGGTGTTTGGACAGAATCGATCCGACTTACCTCACGAAATGAAGAGCCCTTCACCGTTTCCGCGACGGCCTGCGCAGCCACGACAAGGTTTTGTCAGCTTCGCCCCGTAGCGGTGTGATGGGTTCGCAATCTCAGACAGAATCTGCAGATGGTCTGCTGTTTCGCGGAAATGATGCGAAGGAGTCTCGGGGCGTAGCACAAGGCTGCCAGGACTCGGCCTTTGGACAATAACGCCTTCGGCAGCCGACGCTCTTCGCCGAACCGCTCCAGCCGCTGTAACGTGGCTTTTCCCCTTCCGCCATGTCCTTCGGACGTAAGGCCGGGACGCAGCTAGCCGTCCAGATTTTCTGTCGTAGCTGTTTCCCATTGACCAATGCGAGACTCTGACATTTGGATGACAAGTTCTTTAAACAAATGCTGCTGCGCCTCTGCGCCTCACTCCCCGTTGGCGACAGGGGTGTATTTTCTTCTTCGCGCCTACTGCGGATGGTTAAGCGCGGCCCCGCGCTAATTGCCATTTGCCGCCGTGGTTGCCCCGCACTGGGCAGTTCCAGTTGTTATTCCAATGGCGTCCACCTCACCACACTCTGCTCCATGCGTAACCGGTGACGCGTTGGGCTCAAGATGTTTTCGGATTTTACTTCGCTTCCAGATTTTACTCCTCGAGATGTAGGCGACAAGAGTCGGCCCGACATCGAAACCCGGCTAACACTCCCTAGTCGCATTCCATATGGTATAGGTCCTCCCGCAGCAACCCGTTTGCTCCTCCGACCCCCCACTCTCCCCAGGGAGACCATCAACGCCAAAATGGCCATCCCTCCCGCCAACGCGAACAGCTTCTCGAGAACTCCGCCCTGAGCCGCCTTGCCGCATACGAACAGTACATCCAACGACGGCGACTGAATATCCAAAACTATGGAAGCGGCTGGTTGAAGCCCCCGGGGATTCCCAAGACGCTCCATCAGATGCGGGAAGAGAAGCGAGAGCAAGAAGAGCACCAAGAGGCTCTTCGGCGGGAGCAGCTGGCGCAAGAACTGGCCGAGGCGGAAGCCGGAAATATGCCCCAGGACGGCATCATGGACGATGTTCAACTTGACGGCGCGCAGGACCTCGATGATGATATCCCAGACGCCGAAGATGAATACGGGTTACCTGACGATGATGATGATGATGATGACGAAGAGAACGAAGAGGTAGAGTCAGACGACGACGGCGACGACGACGGTAGGCATGTCCGAGCTCAGTCGGACGAGTCGGTCCTGAGGGAAGAAAGGCAAAACGACCTCATAGCCGCCCGGATGCGCATGAGCGAAGACGCCTTCCGCGAAGCCCTCGTCCGCGGCGAAGGCGACGGCGGCGACATGTACGGCGGCGACGACGAGATCGACGAGGAAGACGAGGCCCACATCCTGGACGAGGACGACTTTGCGCATGACGACGACGGCAGCGGCGGGCTCGGCATGGACATGGATGCGGACCTCGACGACGACATTCCCGAGGCCGAGAGCGGCGGTTACGAACACACCGACTCGGAGGCCGAGCTCAGCAGCAGCGAAGAGGAAGACAGCGACGAGGAAGACGACGAGGGGGAGGAGGAGGAGGAGGAGATCGACATGAGCTTCATGCCGCGTTCCGCCGCCATGCTGCCCCCCACGTCGCCGACGTTGCACCCCCGTCCCAGCACCGGCCGTGCCAGTATCATGGACATTAGCAACATCCTGTCCCAGGACGGCAGCAGCTTCATGGACAGCAGTCCTGCGGCCGGGCGGCGGGCGCGCCAGTAACGAACGCTACGCACGCACACGACTTGGCGCTCGGAAGAAGGCTCGACCGTCCTTTAAAAATATACCCATCAGCGTTTTTGAGTTGTCCTCTATTGAAGGTTCAATTAGTTAAGAAAACCTCTACATCCGGGCTTTTCTTCTAGGTTCCCTGCCGTCCTGTATCAAAAAGAAATAAATAATAATAGAGCAGACAAGTTATCCTCGTGCGTATCGTCCGTCTATAAGTAGACAACACTGGTATTGCAAGCTTTGTACGGTTTTTTTTTTGCGGCGTGATTGATGTGCTGTTGTTTCTTTGGATTTCTTGGAGCGCAGCCCTTGGTGAATCCAGGATAATCATGATGCAAGGAAGAAAAGAAAAGGACGTGAAGCCAGCAAAACTGTGTTGAAACGCCTGATTTCCCAACGCCATCCAACTGCGAAATGCATGCCGTCCGCAATCGTAAATGCAGGAGCCTTTTTCCCTCGTTCCAAAAGGCCATCTCCCGGGTGTGCCGAGCTGCCCCCTTTATTTGGTGTCTCCATGTCCCATGCGACCCGTCTCGACCTTTGGTCCCTCCTCTTGCCAGGCGCATATTTCGTTTTCGTCTCGATGTATTCGTTTCTCCAACTTTTTTTCCCGCAAGCCTCGTCGGGTGGTGTCTGCGTTTCTCCTCGCACAGCATGGTCGGTTTGTCTCCCCCTCCCCCCCCCGGCGAAAACCAACCTGGAGGCGAGGCGACTTAAAACAGCCACACGTAGACGAACAGCATAAAGACGGCGGCGAAGAAGGCGAGCCAGACTTTCCAGCCCACGCCGGTGCGCTGGGCCATGAGGAGCATGCGGTTCATGGTGCCGCGGAGGCGGACGCGTGTCGAGTCGAAGGAGTCGTTCATCTTTTCGGCGAGGGCCGACGATTCGCGGATTTCGTCGCCGATGGCAACCGTCATCTAAAGAATCGAGTCCTGTCGTCAGCAAAGCACCTTTTTTTTCTCTCCCTTTGGAGGCTTTTCCACGCCACCAAACCGGCCACTGTATCAAAAAAAGGTAGAACTCACGTCCTTCAACACCTTGACCTTTCCCAGAATGCCCTCGACGTGCGCATCGTTCTGGCTCTCCAGCTCACTCAGCACGGCGTCGCTGTACTGGCCCCTCCGATTCGGCGTCGCTGGTCGAAACCCTGGGTTTCCCGCTCCCACTCCTCCTCCTCCTCCGCCACCACCACCACCGCTGATGCCCAGCCCCGTGCTTCCGTTCCCGGGCGCTCCGTAGCCTCCGTATCCGTATCCGGGTCGCGGGCTCGCGCTGACGGGCCGCCGGGACGACGCGTCGCCCGTGTAGCCCTCGAAGAGCGCGCTGCGGGAGTCGCGCTGGTGCAGCGACGAGGCGCCGAACCTGGGGACGCGGGTTTTGTTGTTAGATATCGGGGGGGGTTGCGCGCGCGCTCGGGTGGGGAGTGGTAATGACGTTGGCGGGAAACGGGACAACGGACGTACCTTTGGGACATGGCCTCGAGATTGCCAGGTCGCGCGGGTGGAATCGAAGAGATGCAGACCAGTGCGAGGAGGAAGGCTGCAAGGGAGAAGAATAATAAGGGGAAAAAAGGGTTCCGGGAGGGAGAATACGACGAAAGAAAGAAAACAAACACTCTCCTAGGTAAGGTTAGAAGAAGGAAAAGCGAAGCTGGCCGTTGCGTAAAGTCGGTAGGGAATTAAAGGTACAGTATGGATTTGAAACCCTGTCGGTTTTCCGAACTGGCTTAGGTGTTAGGTTTTCCCCGGGGAAGAGGGGGGGCGGTACCTCGTGACGGATGCTTTCTCTGTTTATCCAATGGTCATTGGATTTTTATTAGGGGGGGCGAAGAATTGGAACCGTCCATTGGATGTGAGAAGCGGCCAGCGCGACGGGTGTGTTGTCTGCCTACTTACCTTGTACGGCAGCCCATGTGCTCCTGAACCTGGGATTTGATGCGGCTGCGAGCTTGGTGAGGATTCACAGTCGGGTGTCAATGGCATCAAGTTCGGGGGGCCTCAGAGGCCGATCGCCTCGATGCCTCCAGCCCCGCCCCCGAGGACACGATCCAACCTCACGACCGAGGACCCTGACGGCATCAGCAAGGCCGCTGTGCCAAAGTCGCACACGGATCACGCAGCAGCCTTCGTCGACGCGGTGGTCGCTCCAGTCGGCTGAAGCGCCGCCAACTCGGTTGCATCATGAGGACTCGTCAGTCAGCACTCACGCGGACACATTCACCACCGAGTCCCAGGGCATGCATATATGCTGCTGTGTTTGTGCCTCGTTGATTGCTCTCCTTGCACATGTATATCTAAATACCACTGCCAGGTAGTGACGATATTGATGCACGCAGATATCCCACAACTAGTCGTAGTCGATGCTTCGATCGCACCGTACCCTGAACCGATGAGATCCGCCAACATGTCAATCCCTCGAGTCCCAGCACACAAGTGACACATCCATCATCCCATTTTCCCACTCGGGATTGATATTTTTGTCCCCATCCCCTCCCAGCCCGTAAATGCCACGTCCCTTGCCTGTCGGGAAACACACGTAAACGCGCAACTGCCGAACCGCAGTCGCGTCTAGTCGGACATCTTGGTGTCCTCGTCGGCCTCGGCGGGCTGGAAGTCCTCATCCTCATCCTCGTCGTAGTCGTCGGCGGGGTTCTCCTCGGCGGCCTTGGCGAAGTCGATCTGCGCACCTCGAGTGCGACGGCCGCCCTCGACGATGTTGTTCAGGTCAATTTCTTCCATGCCGTCCTCGTCTGCACGCAAAACGTGGTTAGTTCTGTCTGACTCGTCACAAATTTCAAACAGGTCTAGGGTAGCTCGTACCGGCATCGACAGCCACCTAGAATCGATCCAAGTCAGCAACCATGTCGCTTGAATAGAGGGAATCATGTCAGAACTCACTTCCTCGTGCTCATCGTCGGAATCATCCTCATCGTCCTCATCCATCGCAGCGTCCTGAGCAGGGACGTCCTCGGCGACACCCTTGCCCTTACCCTTGTTCTCAAAGGTCTCCTCGGCAGAGGGGATAGTAGCGTTGTTCGAAGACATTTGGAATGTGATTGAAGTGAAGAAGGTTGAGGGTAATTGGGCAGTTGTGAGTTTGTCGCGGCGAGAAAGGAGGAAAAAAAAAGAAAAGTGGTTGTTATGCAAGGGGGAGCGTGAATGATGCAGCTCAAAACGGCGGCGAGCTCAGTCGGTTTCGCGGGCCCGGTGCTACCAACCAGGCTTTTAAGAAGGCGCATGCGAACCAGCCAGCCAGAGGCTCAGATCTGCTCATGGCAACCGGGCTAGACCAGATCTGAATTAGCGCCATGTGAGCACTCAGCTTCTGCCGGCATCACACGGATAGGCACGTGACCAGATCATCCCAAAGCCGAGACAAACAATGCATTCGTGGTACATAATTGGGCGACCATTGAGTCTGTTTGACAATGGAATGCTTGCTATTCACTGTCTCGGGCGTAAATCACCGAGCGAAGGCTGGTCCGAGGTGGGTAATATGCTGGATAGATCCTGGAGAAGGTCCTCCTGGTCCTGAAATCGAATTCGAATACATCAACCCGAGGAAACAAACTGAACGTACACAAGCAAGTCGAAAACGGCAAGGGTGCACGCATTTTTACATCACCAATTGCCGGCCTGTCACTCATATGGACGCAGATGGCCTTGAGATCTTGGTTTGGTGATCGATGGACACACATGAGAGCCATGGCACCGCCATTTGACAAGAGGCCATGCCGATATCCAGATTGAAAGTTGATTCCATTATTAATACATATTCGAATCGCACGTCTATTTGTCGCCGCCTCCAGCCAACGACATGACCACCATAATCGCCAGAACCCACCAGTACCTGCATCACCGTTAGCATCAAACACGCCCAATATCGATCCCATGTCCGAAACGTACTTTTGCAGGATACTCTTCTCCGGCTCCTCCCCAACCTTCCTGCCCTCGGGCGACAAGACCACGGGCTTGTTCAGCGCCGGCAGCTTGCCCCTGGCGGCCGGCAGCACCACGACCTTTGGGCCAAAGTCGCGCGTCTGCCCCGCGTCGATGCGCACGCCCTTGTACGCCGCGCTGAGCAGCTCGCCCTGCTCGTCCACCGACAGCAGGATGTTGGGCGCGTACCCCTTGGCGAAGTTGTCGGCGCCCGCGGCCGTGGTGCCCGCGATCCACCGCCCCGACTTGTCGTCGTACACGCCGATGCGCACCGCCGTCGCCGTCTCGGGGAGCTCGGGGGGTTCGTAGGAGACGACGCGGGACGACGCCAGCGAGGCTGGGTCGTAGACGACTTCGGCGAGGGGCTGGGGGGCCGCCGGTGCGCTGTCGATGGGTTGTACGTAGATTTGGACGGTGCGCTGGTCGGCGGCCACGAGTGCGGCGGCGAAGATTGCTGATAGGAGAGTCGTGACCCTCATTGTGAAGGGTTTGCGGATCGAAACCCGTGCTTTGTGGTGTAGATGGATGGGGTTGGCCTGCAACTTTCTGCAGCTGTTGCTGGAACACGACACCTGGAGCTCGCCCGGCAGTACTTCGGATAAATCAAAGGGCCCTGACATCAGCCATTCGTCGGTGATGCAGCTCGACATCATGAATGTCAGATTATCGTGCCAAGCGGAGAATATCAGCGAGGCAGCGATCGAGTCTCGAGGCATCGAACGCGATGCGGTTTCTTGATTGCAACTATTTCCCCCTGCTGTTGTGTGTACATGCTTCTTTGCTCTACCCTATGACACTGTCCCAATTCCCAATCAAATCATCGCCCCTGGAACCACCCAACGCCGGTTATGTGTGTATTATCATGTAAGATCCCTCAGAATGTAACCTGCTCTACCTTTGTTTTTGCGCAGTCATCTTTTTGGTGTCTGCTACCCATTCCCGGGCCATCCATGCCGTATATACTGCCCTCCGACGGATATCATTGTCGTTCCTGATGCTCCGCGTCCCCGTTGACTGCCTCTCCGTCTTCTTCTACCCCATCTTCTTCTACCCCATCTTCTTCTACACCGTCTTCTTCAATCTCGTCGCCGACTGACGACTCGTCCGAGTCGAGACAATACCCCGGAGTGCGTTCGACCAAGCCTTTATAATATGCCACGAGGACCTCCGGGTTTGGTACAATCTTCCAATCCACACGGTATAGAAATTCGAGCTCCAACAGTTTTAATTCGGCCACTCTCACGCCACCCACCCGTGCATACGTCGTATTGTTCCAGAACGAGTCGGATAGTCCCTTGGCCGCAACAGTGGCCGCGGTAATGAGAAATCGGTGAACGGTCAACGTGTTAATCGTAAACTCCGGGTACATAGCGCAGAGCCTATCGATATAGTACACCATTGCGAGCAACAGAGGCGGGGTTAACGTAGCGTGCCTGGCTAGGCGATGTAAGTAATCCCGTACGGATATTCCAGGGGCCGTTCTGTGCTTCGTGTCAGCGGCATCCAGCATCCAGCGCGGTCGTCGGTGGTACCTAGAGTGAAAGCGTGTTAGGCCGCCATTGGAGATTCGGATGGCGTCGTTGGTGGCTATCAATTCGCCCAGCATGTGCGCGATCAATTCGACCATGTCCTCGACGTGGCAGAACTCGTACTGTTGGGGCAGGACTTTGGGCGGAGAATCGGGCCTGAGGCGTTTCGACGTCTGAGACGACGAAGAGCCCGAAGAAGTCGTCCCTTGGGTCGGGGGACGGGGTGGTGAGGTTCGCCTCTTCACTGGCGACACCCCGCTTTGTGGCGGCGCCTGGCCTTCGTTCGCGACATGGTTTTGGGAGGGATGCGGGGCGGCGGCGGCGGCGGAGGGGTTCGCCGTCGGAGCGGGAGGACGAGGGGATTTTGCGGGTGGTTGCGAAAGAGGTTTTTGCGAGAGCGAGGACGATGACGGCCTTATTTGCGGCTCCATGGCGGAGGCCTGAAGGCCAGCGTCGTTTGCGACGTATTGCCTCGGGCGGTGGTGGGGAGGCGGGTTCATGGAGTCGACGGGGCACGAGTCTGATCGTGAAGAGTGTCGTCGCCCGATGGCGGACGAGTGTTTGTGAGGGGTTTGGGGGGAGGGATGCGCATAGCGAAAGGTGGTCGGCGAGGCATTGGCGGACGTGGTCAGGATGGGCGAAGTCTTCAACATGGTCTGCGGCGCATCGTCGAGCTGCCAGGGTGTAGATGTCGCAATGGAAGGACGAGTTGGCAGGGCGGGCGCGGGTAAAGTAGTAGTTTAAAAAGCTGGGAGCAATCGGGAGGATGCGACTCGTCGGGTGTTTGTTGTGCCGGGAAAGGAGGCGGCTCGAGATGGGTAGTGGTGATTTGCGAGGAATTACGAGAGGCTCGAGTCGTCAGTTTGCGTGATGTCTGAGTTGAGGTTCGCTAGATGATGGCTTGGTCGGTTTCATGCGGGCGCGATCCCGGACAAGACATTGGAAAGTGTTTGCGCTGTCGACCAAAACGTTCACCGAGCAAATCCAGGCTAAGGATCCGAGGGCTGGCTAGGAGGTGTGTGGCCGTGCCTCGAGGAGGCGTGTGTGGTGTGTGTGTGGAGGGCAGTGGAGGTGGCTGTATTATTCGTACGTGCACTGTCATTGCTGTTAGGCTGCGCCGGGACCTCCAGAGTTTGAGAGGCGGACATACCGGGAGCGCCTTATTTCGTCGCTGGCTTGACGGCCAAGGGCCTTGTTAGGTCGAGGCTTTTGTTTGCGTCTTCTGGTCCGAGTCTTGGAGTCGTCCGGCTCTCCCTCTGCGCCCGTCACCCGCAACGCAATGGAGGAGAGAGGAGAGAGGAGAGGGGAGGGGGGAGAGGGGAGAGAAGGAGGAAGAGGGAAGAAAGAGCCACGGGCTGGGTTCAGTCGCGGATTCGTGTGGGTTCTGGTCGGTAGAAGAGCGGCATCAGGGTATAGGTAGACCCCAACATGTTGGGTTTTTTCACCCTTCCCTGCAAGTGTCTTTCGTGATGCTCAGTGCCAGACGGTCCCGGAGCGCGGCTATCTTAATACTTTGCACCAACACACGTGTCGCTCCGGCATCAAAGAAACGGCGCACCGGGCGGCCACCGAACTGGCAAGTCCTTATCAATCCTCCCATGCACGCTGTTCCTTACCCCAGACGACAGCGCCCCAGACACGGCCAAGGCCAAAGGGTCGAGGGCCAGTCGTTGCAAAACGTGGACGATTGCCGCGCTGTCAGAGGCGGCTGGGCCAGAACCCTGCCAAGCCAGCCTGGGATACGCCTGGCCAGTCTTCCAGGGAAGCCCGGGTCACGGGACCTCGCCTTCTCGACCATGGACCCTTTCCGCATGGGATGGATGCAGCTGCTTCCCACGGCATGGACATGGAGTGCACTTTGGCCCGTCGCAGAGTCCGCTGCTCGTCTGGACTGATCACCAGCCGCCCATCCAACCCGGGAAATATGGGTCGACGGCGTTCGACAGGCCTTCCAGAACTTGCAATTCGCCCCCCCCCTGTCGACCGCCCGCCCGGTTTGATCACCGAGGGAAGGGTTACGATTCATACAAGCACACATCGCACGGATAGGTGCGACCGTGCTTCAATGCTCCCCGCCCTTCGGTCCTCGAATCGATGGAATAGGGCAGTTGTGTGTTGCGGATCGGTTCGCCTCATTTTGATCAGTACCTACTCTACCTGTCTTAACTAGAAGTTACCATCGTCACCCTCAGTCAAGACCTTCCCCCTTTTATGTCCTATCGAATGGATACAACTATCGACCCAGTTAAATCGCGTGCCTTGTATCGCTCTTCTCCGCTGCCCTCCACTCGTAGACGTGAGGCTAAATCGTAACGAGTGCAAAGTATGGGGATCACCCGATCTATAATTGTCATAGACCCGGTCAACGAGATAGCACGCCAGAGCCCTTATTTTATTTATTTCTCTCCTCTGTCTCAGCATGTTTTCAGAATTAAGGGTTAAACTCTCTTCTCCTCCGGCCATGTCCACTGTGCAATTTGCGTACTCTGATATGTCTATGAGATTTCCGATTGGTGCATGTTTACCTATCATTAGCGAGGTTCAAGATAGGGGAGATTTGCTTCCAAAGGAGTCATAGAGTTTATGCAGTCATGGTATTGTTAATGCCTCCTTGGCCTGACTTAATCTTTCAGATGTAAAGTTACTCTAGGCGCAATCTAGGAGTTTATACAGTCTTGTTCCCATGACACAGCAATGTACGAGCACCTGGTTACCATGAATAAGAGCCTGCTCAACTCTGGCATATCGGTTTGCGTCTAATAAGACGTCGGAAAAGGAGGCTCCCTACCTTTAAGGCGCTGGCTGTTTGTCCATGTCGAGAAAAAGACATGACACCTCGGTAGGATGTCAGGCAGCGGAACCAGGCTGGTTCCGTAATTTCTCAATATGAGAAGTGACTGGGCCTTGCCTTCAAACAGCACTTAGTGATAACATATTCCACTGCCTCCTGTACCATAAAGCTGTCCTTGACGCAATAGCCCAGCATCCCTGGCAGTTTTGCACATGTGCGGGTTCTGGTGAAGTGCGGAGAGTGGGGCAAGAGCTCATGATTCATCTCAAGGCAAATATTTGCAAGGACCGACAGACAGCCCAAATCTTTACGCTGATGTAGCTATTTCCCTCATGCAGTCTTGCCTCTCATAAGTAGTTGTGGAGCCCGTTTCTTTTTCTTACGCAACCAATTCTGCACCTCAAAAGTCGACAAAGAAAGGAACAGAAAATACCTGGCAAACTCAAGTGACCGCTCTGTCAAGTACAACAACGCCCTGTCAGCGATCAACATGTCGTCAGAGGAGGTCTAAACAACAAAAACATTGGATGTCTAAAAAGGCCCCTGGGTTTCACTCCCTGCCGTCATTCATAATGTGACAATTGTCTCCCCATGGTCAGGTTGCCTCGATGCTCCTGCTCCCACTCGGTCGGCTTATCGGGCGAATCGATAAGCCCAGACACGTGCCGTGCCGCTCCTCGGAGCTGCCAAACCTTGACGTGATCGACCTACAACGCCGCCGCGTCTCCAGAACGACGCCGTATCCACCGCAGTTCTAATGCCTTGACTGTGCATCAAAGCTCACCGTGAATACTTCCTTCAGGCATCATATTTTTGGATCCATCTTTTTTTTTCGTCTGCTTGCCTCGACTCTGCTTGCTTTGCTTCGGCCTCGCGTGCCACTTGCACCAGTGCAGTCAGCAGCTGTCTATTTCGTTGAAAATCACCCCCTTCGAACCACCGTCTTAATATTTCGTCCACCTCGCATCGTCCACGCCTCCGACTTTCCATCCCTTCTTCTCGTACACCCATCTTCATGGCTCGCCCACACAGCCCTCCGATCCTAACCCAGCTCCGAAGCGCCCGAACCTTGATAGAGCAGACAACCTCCCTTCGAGCTCTCAAGAATGAAATAGTTGGACACGTTCAGAAGAAGGAGCAATGGGTTGGCTTGGGCGTCCTGGACCCTATTGTCAGGACTCTGGCCGCAGCTCAGTCCCCCGTGAGGTCCAACGGAAAGGATGCACGGCTTCCACTGGCTCAACGGCTTTTGTCAGATGACGAGAAGGTTAGGCTACAGGCGCTCCAACTACTGGCCAGCTTCGCAAATGGTATGACGCAATCTTGGCATGAGTGTATCCTTCAGAACTGCAAGGCTGACACGGTAGAATAGGCGGTCCTGCTTTCCTCGCCCCCTTGCACGCCGCGAGAGCGCTCCCAGCGCTTCTGGCCAACATCTCGCCATTTACGAACGCCCCCCAGCTTGTTATTGCGGCCCTACGAGCCTTGACGGCTATCGCAGATGCCTCCGTCTTGGCTCTCCCGTCAACGCCGCTTGGTCTCGAGTTCCTGGCCGATGCAATACTTGCGCCTCAATATCTCGATTCCTTTGCTACTATGCTATCCATTTCGTCCACGAACCATCTTGTTCAATCCCAAGTCCCGCTCGCTGCCGGCCTGATAACTCGGCTTTGTCAAGAGGAACGGCACCAACGTGCGCTAGCGACATCTGGTATTCTTGATGCGTTGGCAACGCGCTTGGCGAGCGTTGCTGTTGCTCGTGGCCATGTTGTTCCTGGTGCTGATGCTGCGGCACACGCAGATGGACTATTGGAGGCCTTCCCTGCGCCAGCTCCAAAGGGATTCAAGGTGAGGCCAATCCTAGAGGCCATCTCTGCGATTCTTGGTGATTCCAAGTATCGAGCTCACAGGCTCATCAATTCGCCGTCGATTCTCGCCGTGTTCCCGGCCATCAAGTTTGAGCCGATTGAGGAGTTGATGCAGGCCAGACAAGATCCCGACTCGTCTGGGGGCGGGAACGTCCGGACACCACCCTTCACTGCAATGGAATACCTCCTGCCCATCAACGTGTCACGAAACTCGTCCAGCACCTCCACTTCCAGCTCTGGCGCCACGTCTGATTCACAAGCATCAAGCAGGTCTTCTTCAGACCAGTTCAACTCCGCAGCTGTCTGGAATTCCCCCCGCCAAACATCGGGCCGTCCAAGCCCGGACATCGACTCGGAAGAGGTCGAAAGCCCCTTCATCCCTTGGCTTGTTTACTTGGTGAGATCCTCGGACGAAATGGAGCGACTTCTTGCTTCGTCTATGCTCGCCACGCTCATCAAGGCTGGCGTAGGGAGCAAGTCGGTGAGAGAAAACACTCTCGGGCTCCTTGTCGTCCCCCTGCTCGTTACCATGATATCCAAGAACGACCAGGACGCCGCTGATGTAGACGAAATCGAGAACGCCACGAAACGCACGATTCTGGAGCGAGCACCGGTGGTCTTGGCTCGCATGATCGCTGACAGCGAACATCTTCAAAAGGCCGCTTCCGAATGCGATGCCGTCAAGGTTCTAAGCCAGCTCCTAAAACATGCCTACACCCCCGTCCAGGACGCGACTCAACCTCGTTACTGGACACCCCAGCCCGATGCCGAAATGATGGTCGAGAACGACGACCCCCTCGCCCAGCTCGGCCACGCCGGTCAAAACAGCCTCCTCATCCATCGACTCAGGGTACGCGAAAGCACTCTCAAGGCGATTGCGGCACTGGCAGGAGGCAAGGAAGACTACAGGAAGGCCTTTTTGGCGGAGGAGATTGTCTCGTATATTGTCGAGTCTCTCTCGGAGTTCCCAAGAAAACCCAAGACGGCCAAGGAGCGGTCTGACAAGTCCAACGACGATGCCACCAGACAGACAGCAGCGGCTGCGTACGGAGCCAACCCCCCGGGCGTCATCACCGCCGGTATCCACGTCGTCAGGATGCTGTCGCGTTCCGTCGCCATCCTTAGGACAGCTCTGGTCGATCACGGCGTGGCCATACCCATTTTCCGGTTCATGAAGCACCCCAATCCCGACGTTCAAATCGCAGCCACGGCGGCAATGGTCAATCTGGTCATTGAGGTCAGCCCCGTGAGAGAGGTAAGCTACTATTGCCACACGCCATTGAGCGCCAGCTGATTGCTATAGCTTCTAAACGAGAGAGGGGTCATGAAAGTCCTCTGCGAGCATGCACATTCCACGGTCCCGGCGCTACGTCTTAATGCTCTGTGGGCTCTCAAGCACTTTGTGGATGCTGCCAACCCCGATCTTAAAAAGGCCTGTCTGGAGGAGCTTGGGCCTGTCTGGGTCGTGCGACTCATTCGCGATGATGCAGAGGACTCGGTTTCGCAGTTTGTGCGAATGAGGGAAGCGACCTCGATGGACGCGGACGACGATGTCGACATGGAACCGTCCGAGGCTCCACATCGATGGCTCTACGCCTCGGACGGGCTCGTGCAAGAACTGGACTCTGCGAATTCTACAAGGCTGCGGCAGGCAGAGGACAAGCTCAACTCGGTCCGAGAGGCGGAGTCGAACGTGGCGCGGCGGACGCGGAACGACGAATTGGCAATCCAGGAACAGGCCCTGAACTTCATCCGCAACCTGATTGGAAGACCAGAGCCCGGGATGGCATCGGAGAGCGCCATGGAAACGGCGGAGATGGTGGATTACCTGTTTGCGAAGCTCGGGAAGGACGAGCTCTTTGAGATCCTGGCGTCGAAGCTCCGGCCCAAGGTCCTCCACCCATTTGCACGCCGAACGCCGGTGCCGGGGCGAGAAACGCGGCGGGTGCACCCACAGGCCAGGATCATCGTGCCGGCCATCTTCATCCTCGTCAACGTGGCGGGCAGCGTCCCACGACACCGGCAGACGGTGATTGCACAGACGGAACTCCTCAAGCTGGTGGCTCAACAGGCGTCCAGCAAGGATCGGGAAGTGCGGGTGGCGCTCTGCCATCTGATCATCAACTTGACTTGGCAAGAGGACGGGTCAGAGGCGCTCGCGTGCGCGCACCGGGCCAACGAGCTGAAGAAGCTGGGTTTCCACACCAAGATGGAGACGCTGAAGCACCAGGACGGAGACTTGGACGTGCGGGAGAGGGCGAAGACGGCGGCATGGCAGATGGAACAGGCCACCTAGGAGGTGAGGGGTGCACATTTGATTATGATAGTACCGGCCAATGGGTTATTCTAGCTACAAAGGGCGCTGCTGCTCATGGGTCTGGCGGTGAGGGGGGTTTGAGCACATGATACATACAAGACCTGACTTGGACATGCTTTTCCTCTTCAAGACGGACGCAGCCAGCCTCGTTGCACGGTAAGGACGTCAATCTCTCGTGATGGCATCAAGGTGGTTATACCCTCTAAGTTCTGGGCAGGGATTGCTTCGCTGCGCCCGGAGGTTCGGAGTTTATATGGCACTTTGCAGACTGCCGAAGCATGACTTTGGAAGTGGGCCTCGTGACTATATCGATCGATCTCTGATGATCCGCGGAGGGGGGATGGCAAGGCCGAGGCGGGCGATTGGCCGGGATGACAGGCGTGGTGCGGTTTCTCATGCCGCCGTGGACATGATGAAGAAGAGCAACTTTGCGAGGCGTTGTACTGTGTAGCTCTGCGAGATGGAGGGGATTCGGCCGAGTACGTTGGGCTACCCTGGAGCGACAGGGGGGGGATGTACATGTTAAAGTGCACAGCTGACGTCAAGACTTTTTTTTCAACTACACGCTTCGAGAGAGACAGCAGAGCATCATCCGTCCGCCTCGACTAAATACACCCTGGCACTCACTACGTTAAAAAAGAAAGGAAACGTATGGTTACCACCCTCCCCTTGTCCGCCTTTTTTGCCAAACCTCGTGACGCCAGAAGGGGGCTTCGGAACCCACGGAAGTTCTTGTTGGCGTGGTGGAAGGGAGGTTTTGGTGGCATGACAAGAAAGCCAGTCTGGCGAGCTTGGCCCACGACTCTAGGACTCGTTGGTATGTGCGGGTACTGGTAGGTAAGGTAGCATCTGCCGGAACAGGGCTGATGGATGTCGCGCCAAGCCTTTCCTTTCTCTGTTCATCGTTGGTTTGGTTTCTTTCCTTCAAGGTCCTCAGGTCTTTTCCCGGAGGTGCCGCGTCTTGCTGGCGAGGGGAGTTTTGCTGATGCAACTGTAGGCGAGGGGGAGTTTGCTAATGTCACTCTACAATGTTGTGCAAGCAATTGCAACTTTTGCCCGTGACAATATGGTTCTGGTTCGCAAGTGTGGATATCACAGTGACATTGAAGCAGAAGGAGAAATCAACTTTCTTGGCGGACCAAAGGCTCCCGCGTTCAATGATGTATTCGTTTTCGCATCCCCCATTGGACCCCCCCCTCGCCAGAAGAGATCGTCTTCCCTTTCACGTCATGGCCTGGGAAACCATGTGCCGTCTCCAACCAATGGCGAATCCGTCGATGCCGCGTCTTCCCGCATGGTTTTATCACGACATCATGCTTCTTCTTCCTTGGCCCAATGGAAAAGGTACCCCCCCATTCCCCCTCACCCAGAGTCCGACTCGGCCCAGTCGGCTATGACGAGGGGTTGAAATGGTGATGAGAGAATGATGCCGTGGTTCCCGCCCGCGGGGTGTGTGTTGCATCTATAAGAGACGATAAACCCGCCCTCATTCTTCCATAGGATGTGGGTGTTGAGCACAAGTTACTAGTAACTCGTCAGCCTTCCCGAGTCAAGATACCACACACAACAGAGCTCCTTCGAACAAGCACACACACACACACACACACACACAATGGCTGCCATATTCACCCGCAGCAACAAGGCCCTCGACGTCAATCCTCCCGGCGGTGCCTCACACCTCACCCAAGGAGGATCGGACTGGCTTTGGGCCCTCTGCGCCGTCTTCACCCTCTGCTTCGTACGTCCCTTTAACCCCCCTTGAACATCAGCACTGATGTACATCCCCAGCTGGCCTACTACCTCCTGAGCTTCAAGGCCCGCCACGGCGAGCGCATCTTCCACTACATCTTCACCATTGCCCTCTTCGTCGGCGCCGTCGTCTACTTTGCCCAGGCGTCGGACCTGGGCTGGTCCGTGGTGCGGACGTCGCTGCACCGCGGCCGCGCCGTCTCGTACCAGATCTTCTTTGCAAAGTACATCTACTGGGTCGTGGCCTGGCCGGCCATCCTGCTGGCCCTGGGCCTGATCAGCGGCGTGAGCTGGGCGAGCATCGTCTTCAACATCTTTCTGGCCTGGTCATGGTGAGTTCCTCTTCTCCTGGGAGCCTGCTGCTCACCAAACTAAACCACCAAACAGGATCATCTCGTACCTCGTCGGCGCCTACACGGCCACGTCGTACAAATGGGGCTTCTACGCCTTCGGCACCACCCTCTGGCTCCTCCTCGCCGCGCAAACCCTCTGGCGCGGCCGCACCTCGGCCACGCGCTTCGACTCGCACCGCGACTACACCCTCCTCGCCGGCTGGCTCAACCTCCTGTGGCTCCTGTACCCCATCGCCTGGGCCGTGTCGGACGGCGGCAACGTCATCAGCGTCACCAAGAGCTTCGTCTTCTACGGCGTCCTGGACCTGCTGATGCTGCCCGTCATCGCCTTTGCCTTTCTGTTCCTCGCCCGCCGCTGGGACTACAACAACCTCAACCTGCACTTTACCCAGTACGGCCGCGTCGCCACCGGCGGCCGCGAGGGCGTCTTCCCCGAGAAGAGGCCCGCCGCGCCGGGGACGAGCGTGCCCGCTGCGGTGCCTGCGGGGGGGCAGCAGGGCGTTGTTAATGCTTAGAGGCTTTGGAGGGAAGTCTACTGCCTCTTGCTCTCGAGGGAGAGTGTCGAGTCACTGAAGAGAAGTGATCATGTCGTGGAGAAGTTGACTCAGTGGATTGATCAAAGGTAATGGAAAGCATGAGAATATGACAGTGGGAAATTGCGTGGGACGGATATATACCCAAACTACTCACTCGCTAGACGATATGGGAAGCATATGGCTGGACATGACGGAATACCCCTTTGGCTTGTAATGTATAATAACTGCATCAAATAAATAATCACTCTCGTTAGTACAACATTTTCTGTCCCCCGTTTCTCAGCCTCCAATGGTTCAGACTCTCTCGTTCGTTCACTAACCAACCCGTGAATGAATGTAAACACCAATCACTTATGTGACGAACCAGATTAACCTCCCGCACACGCGTGATTCCGACAATGTTATAAAAAAACCGCCCTCCCACCACGGTAGCCCGGAGACTTTTTTGAACGGAACCTTTTTACCATTGTTTTCTTTTTGTTGGCCCGATTGGCTAGCTTTGTTCTAGAGCCGTGTCTTGTTTCATTCAACACCGCCACAAAAGCAACGAGAAACGTCGGGACTCGATTGGAGGCTGAACGAGCCGAACTTGCTTTTCTTCCTCTTCCTCTTCTTCTTCTTGTCTCCTCCTATTTTTGGGACACAATGGCGTTTGAACCATTGACAAGTGAGGCTGACGAAGGATTGAAAGGTCCGAATAGGCTGGGAATCGTCCTGGGAGTTGGCAACACTGATGGGCCGATTCTTTTGCACATTGTTGAGGGGCTCTCTTGTATCAATCTTTTTTAGATGCCGCTATAACTCGCGCATTATACAAAAGTACGGACGGCACAACTCCCGGTTTGCTCGTACCCTACACGCGTATGTGCATCTCCCAGCGCCCGCTCTCATGCACAAGAACAAAAAGGGACCCGATGCCTTTGACAAAAAAAAAAGGGACCCGAGGGAGGCGACAGGAACGCGCACAAGACGGTTTCCCCCACGTGGACGCTCGCTCGCTCTCCTCCTCCTCTCGCCCCTGCGCTGCGTGGTCATCTCTGGCCGCAATCTATCTGCGACACGACGGCGTCAAAGTTCGTCGTGTGGCCAGCAGCAAGGCTATTTCGTATTGCGGCTTTGCGTGTGACACGCTGCCGTGTGTTGGTTGAAGGGGTGGCTGCCACGTCCCCTTTGAATTTCCCTCACGCACGCGTCGGCGACTTGCGGGATGCGGAGAACGGTGAGATCGATCGATCAGCTCAATATCGGAGCTGCCGCAGACCGTCGGCAGCAGCAGACCGTCAATCCAACCTGGCTGCTGCTGGCGCCTCACCTCCCTCACAGCACTCCTCCGAGACATGCTGCGGACAGACAGGACACCACTGCTTGACATTGACGTGCCTGCAAGCCACACTGTTGTTTATTAGCCAGTCAGCAAGTCACGCAAAGCACTGCGCAGCGGGTGAACAGGACGACTGCCTGCCTGTCCGCTTGCCTGCATGCATGCGGTTGCAACGGAAAGAAGCAAAAAACAAATGAAGGGAAAAATCCAGAGTGAGACATGAACTGAGGTCTGCATGCAGCGGGCAACACAACGAGGCCCAGACCCAGAGCCAAGAGAGATCAGCACAAAAGGGAATGGCCTTGTCTCGCAACACTAGTCATGCTGCAGGTTTGCTGCCATGGACGAAATCACCGAGGGGGCACTTGGGGGCACTTTTGACTTGGCAGCTCCGGAAAGTCGGCAGTTTCTTCGAGTCCACGGCGAGGGAGGAGCGAGACATGGCGACGCCCGTTGCACTACATGTGCGAGATCAACGTGGCCATCACAGCCCTCGAAGCCAGCGAAACCCGTCTCTCGTCCTTGGCAGACGCCAATAGGTCTCTGGAATGCCGACGAGCAGCATATCTAGGCGAACCTTGACCTACTCGTTGTTGTCTTCTCGACATCGAGACTGACAGACTATCCGATGGCGTCTGTGTGCCATGTGCCTGCCGTACGACGAGGTACTGTAGCATCCAACCTGCAACGGCATCCAATGGCCAGTGCCGTCGTTCCCAGCCTGCATCATCAACTGGGAAGCAAACGTTCGGGCTGGATCCTGTCCAACCAACCACCATCTCTGGGCGTGAGCGGTGCGGGGGTTTGCAACTGAACTCGGACACCATTTCGTCGTTTCCACCACCACGAGATCCGTGCTGGTTGCCAAGGCGCCATGTCGATCACGGCAGAGGGAGGAGAGGGAATCAACATGGCACACAAAGACGAGACATGCGGGCGTACTGCTTTGAAGCCAACCGCCATATCGGCCCATGGAAATGAAGGGAACCCGACGATTCTAGGACCAGCATCTGATGTACCACGCTCAAATCGTCCGGGTCGCGTTGGACCAGCTCCGACAAGGAATTTAAGACAGAGCGTCGGCGGTTGAATGAGGGGATCGCTGGACAAGGCGTCGACTTGCGCTTGTTCCAACTCGCGCTCCGAGAATTCACGGCGCGTGCCAATTGGAATGCCCCATGATGCTGCGTTGGCGGTACCGAGTAGAGTACATGGCAACTGTCCTTGGAGGATCATCAGCAAGGACAAAGATGCTGTTGGCGACAGAGCAAGCGATACCCGAGCGGATGGAAGACCGTACCGTGCCGCACCCGTACCGCAAACAGGCATGTTGGCAACACTGGGTAGGCCAAGGCTGGTTGGTGGTGGCGAGCGAGTGAGAGACGGGTTGTTGGTCGAGACAGAACTCGGGCTCCGAGGTCTGACGCCGGTGGGGAATTGACAACTCGGTGCCCCGTGAACGAAGCCGTTGATACTGTACTCGGATACATCAAGATCGCCATGGCCCGGAGTGACCGGATTCCGTAGCGCACAGTGTCTTCGCTTTCGGCAACGTGAGCCAGTCAGAGTTGGACAGGTCTTTCTTGAACATGCTTAGGTCGTGTCTCAGAACAAGCCTCATGGATGACTGGAATGCAGGGCGTGAAGTCTCCCGTCATTCTCGACAGTTTTCGTTCTTGCGCCGCGTCCTCGGGCTTGGTATCCGACACACACACACACACACACGCACCATGACGTTGCTGTTTGCTCCGCGACGAGAGTTCCGCTTGGGACTGTCAATGCCCGACTTCGGTACCATGAATTGGACCGTGGAAGGGAAGCCTGGTTCTTGGATGGCGGTGGCGCGCCACGGGACGAAACAAGACACTGACTGACAGGAGAGCGGAGGCGAAGCCATGGAAGAGGCTGGCTGAAGGCTGCAATGGCCCATTGTTTGCTCCATCTGCCCGCCTCGGCCGTACTGCAGCTGTGTGTGTACTGTACTGTACCATCATGTTGGCAGACGGCGGGCTACGTTTTGCCCTGTGGCCTCCTCCTGCGCTATGCTGTGCTATCCTGCCGTGCTCTGCTGTGCGCTGTACATACGTCTGCTGTTGGTTAGCGGAGTTCAAATCTATGCATGGAAGCGTATCTGAACGAGACGGCAGGCTTCCATGTCCGTGGTACGCACGCGTCCGTCAATCGGAATTGCTGACGAGACATGAGACATGACAGTTGAGGGGACCGCGGCGAAACGAGGCGGCTGTAAGGGGAATGCCTGCCAGTAGGTGTCCGTCGTGCGTAGGGATGCGGCAGAGCGACAAAGGAGGCCACGGTGAGGAACGAAACCTGGTCGGAAAGGGCATCCCGTCGAGGGTGGGCATAATACCGAGCTGTGCTGCTGTACTGTAGACACGAAGTTATGCCGTGGCATGCCCTGTCCATGCTCGTGAGCGAAGACGTGACTCCATCTCACACAGACAAAACAAGGTGGGAACCAGACTCGCCCGCTGGAACGCTGCCCAAGACGATGCCCGCTCCCAGGGCACTGGGTCTCGTCGGGATAGGCTGGAGGCGCTGTGGCGAGTTTTGAGGATCAGCGGCCGGGTCAGCGGGCACGGGTTGTTGGCTTGTCGTCTGCAATTTGGAGATGGGTCGTCCAGTTCTGCTGCGCGCAAAGCGAGGTCGTGTTGGTGGCTGTGAGGGTTCATGCGGTCGCAGTTTGGACAGGGCAGATTAACGAGACTTCAATTGATGAGGTTGACGATGTTGATGTTCTCAATGGGGCAGGCACGTCCTGCGTGCTCCGTGCTCCATACTGTGCAGCTCTCTCCCCTCTGCGAATGCATGCCAGGTACCGCACGCGAATGCATGCCAGTTCCCTGACGAATCCCTTCATTATTCGTATTCCCGAGACGGGAAGAGTCGAGCCAGTGAATTCGTACAATCCTCAAGGGAGGCTACCTCCCTCCTGATGCACCAGCAGCCCCATGATGCAGGACTTTTTGCACCAGCGCCCGCTGGGAACAGGGCTCTGGCCACTGGCGGCATGAGAAATCCAAGGACCACATGGCCGCCGTTAGCTGTGAGGAAACCTCGCCGCCGGCCATGAAACGAAGGCGACTTTTCAAAAAGGCGCGCGCCTACTGGGGGACCCTCCAAGGAAGGATCAAATTGATTGACGAGGAGAGGAGCGCTTTCTCGCCCGGCAACTGTCCGTGGTTGGGATTCCTCGTCTCGTCAATTCTCGTCATTCTCGTCCTCGTCCAAAGCTCGGTTCCTCCTGCGGCGCAACCCAAGCACGGCATCTTAGCATTCCGCACTTTTTGGCGGCTAGAACGGAGTCCATGCTTCGATTCGAGATGAAGTGGCTTGGGGAAGAGGGGGGGGGGGCCGCCCCTTCACTGACCGACATGGCATCATGAAGACGGGCAAAACGTGAGACTGCCGATTGATAGCGGCCGGGACTCGAAGGCTCGAGCTTTTTTTTTTTTTTAACGCCCTAGCCTTCAGAGGAAGGGGAAGCAAACAAAACTCGAAGGCAAGATGACGAGATGGGGCGCCGTCCTGTTCGCTCGCGATGGGCCGCACAGTGCCCGCCCCCGGAAGGGTGGAAGGGGAGAATTTCTCCAACCGAATGTCACCAACCTGGAGCTCTCCTGGCACGGTGCGGTTCCCTTCAAACATGCACGGCCTGCAAGTCTGACGTTGGAAAGAAAAGGGGAGAGAGGAGGAAAGAAGCTGTTGCTGACTGCTGACCACCCTTTGACGTCCGTTTGGGTGAACCGCCAGGTCGGTACGAGAGGGAGTCAGTTGCAGCAGCTAAGGAGCGGCGTACGTCTCGCTTCGGCGCTGTGAGGGATGCCTGCCGCCTGAAGACATGTCCGTCGCTTGATGAGGCCCGGATGACAAGTCAGCGCTGCCAATGCGCATTTGCTTGCATGGGCGAGTGCGGACCTGGCGGCGTGGGACTGGTTGATGGCGGCATGGCAGGCTCATGGGGAGGAGGGACCCTTTTTGTTCCGCGGGCGCAAGCCTGGAGGGCCCGCGGCATGATATGTACATGCGAATGCTTGTGAATTATATGCCGACCATGTTGTGTTTCGCCGAGACTCGCTCTCAAACGTAATAGGCCTCTATCGGCTTCTTGCTCGTCTCGTCTGCGGTCCGTCTGGAGCAATTCCCTCTGTCCAGGAGCTGTCCGAAAACACCTTCCAGCAGAACGACGGGCCAAACTTGCGGCCAGGCGAGAGACGCAGTGGACCTTGAATTCGCGGAGCGTCGGCCTGTGATTCGTGGCTCTCGCTCAACAGCGACGGGTGGCGGGTGAATTCCGGCGGGACCAGGCATTATTGCAACCCATGGCTCCCTCTTGCATCGCTCGCTGCATGTGCATTGCAGGAGCAGCATCAGGCATATCCGTACTGCGACAGGATTGTACTTTGTGGACCATGCCTTGAGCAGACGAAGGCGTCAGGAACCAGAGCCTCTGCGCAATGGTCCTCGTCGCCTCGTCGACTCCCGCCATGCTCGCGGCACATTGTGGCAGATCTGCCCACGGCTGATAGCCGAACCGCGCGCACTTGCAGCCGCACTGTCTCGAGGAACGGTCCCAGTCTCCGACAGTGCACGCGAGAAGGCACTGCACACTGTGCCGGGCACTTCCAGAATGGAGAGAAGAGAAAAGACCGTGATCGGGTGACCGGATACGGACTAGTGCATCGCCTGGCCTCGAGGATCCCGCCGGCCGGGTCCTGCATCCCGCGTCACTCGGGAGGGACTAGTCCTCGGTCGGAAGTGCCCCAGGACCAACCATTCCCGACCTGGCAGGGCCTCCGGCTAGGGATTTAAATTGAGAATCGACTTGACCACGGAACGGGGGGACGGGGAGCGCGACGAGCGAGTGCGAGGGAGGAATTCTGGTGAAGCAGAATTAGCGACCAAGGGGAAACCAGACGTGCGCTAGTTCTCAGCACCAGCCAGGCCCTTCTCCGCGCGTCGGTTATCCGGTCGCGGTGCCATCGGTGCCGTCAAAAACCCGTCGGTACGTACATACCTCGTGCGCACTTTTGCCATGCTCTCAGCCACTACGTCAGCCTCCAGGTCATTTCTTTGTCTGCCACCCCACGAGCAAGTTATTCCGTCAGCAGGCGTCTGCTTCTTTGCGGGGAAGGGCAGGACGGATGGATGGGCAGAAATGAAATGGCAGGGTAACAAGTGGGTGTGCTGCACCGTTTTCGTTGTCGGCGCGCAGCACCGTGAATTTTTTTTTGCTTCCACACTTCTAACTTCCCATCGTCTCTGCGCCTCCCATTTGCCTCTCGATCTGATGGGCCGGGTTTTCGTCCGCGGATTCCAGGTTACAGCGCAGCGCCCTGGCGAGTTGGTGGGTGACCTTCAGCGCGCGAGCGGGCGAGTTCGTCGCAGCGGTTGGCTGGTATCACCGACAGGATCACCCCGGGCTTCGCCCACCCGACTGCAACCCGACACCCCCAGGCCCCCGGTCTAGCGCGAGACCGGAGAATGGAAGAGGGCTCAAAGACAATCAAAGGTCGGACGGAGCCAGTCGTGGGATTTCTTGGCGGGACCCCGTCGCGTGCCCGACCCCGGGAGATGCGTCGATGGATCGCTGGAAGCGACGCACCGGCGACGAACCAAGAGACGCCGTGGCGACGCCAGTGGAGGGATTGGGCGAATCTGAGTCGAGGAATGGGTCTCGAGCGGGGTCGGATGGACTCATGAAGGGAGTGGGAGGGTCGTGAAGCAATGCAATCGGCCTCTCCCCTAGCCTCAGGGAGAACAGACCCTGGAAACCAACAGTTCCATCCCCCGAGACCCCGGTCAATTGCTGTCCTTGTCAGCTCAGGCCAGGTCCGTCCAGCGTCCCTTGAGACTGGAGAGCGTGTCCTGCGCCCGCAGGAGACGCCGCAATTCCCTTTTCTCGCGCACGCAGCAGCAGCCGTCGACGTGACTGGGCTGACACCCCCCCCGCCACCCCTTGCCCGCGTGTGCTCCCTCGGGTGGTTTCGTCTCCCCGGGACCTCTTCCCACTTCATTTCAGTGGGTGCTCGTACCGAGTCCCAGGTGCTGGGAGCGGGAACTGGAGGGCATCAACCGCCGTGGGCAGGCAACCTCGTCGTTGGGAAACAGTCGGTGCTGCCACTCTGCTGGAAGCACAAGGGGGACCACGGGCCACACGGGCGGCCGATTCTTTCCTCTAGCAGCCCGTTCTCCGGTCCGGTTTGTCGCTGTTCGAACCGTCTGGCGCTGAGCGAGGTGTGACTGTGCCCCGGGATCCCGTATTCAGAAGGCTTCCGTGGCCTGTTGTCTCAACTATTCTCCTTCTGCTGGCTCTTTCCGCACCCCAGTCGTGCCTGCCTGGGGCTGTCGAGGCGCTGGAGGGTTCTGTTCGGTCCTTCCAGGGCTGTCAGCAGGCACGGTACTTCGGACAGAGTGTCCCCTCACAGGTATCCTTACTATCTCTCGTAAGAAAAATGGCAGGCAAAGCCCACTAAATCATTCCCATGGGCGGGCGCCGTCGACCTGTTGCCGCCACGGGGAAGGCAATTTGCGCCAGGCTAGGACGTTGCTGGACGGGGTGAGATCAGAGCTGTCTGACGGGCTGATTGGAACTCTGTTATGACAATGGCCCAATGTCGATTCTTCCCAGAATGCGGACTGGGGCCGCGCAGCGTCAAACTCAGATGCGAACAGAGAGAGATCTTGGGAGACGCCCAACGCTCACTCGATACCCGTCTCCTGGGCCGCGGACACGGGCTCTGCAGACGGCGAACAAGACGAAAAAAAGGTTCCATCTAGCAGCAGAGTGGTTGGTTGGCCTTCCCGGCCTCGTCCCTGCGAACTGTGCCCAACCCTTCCCTTTTTTTTTCTTCCCTGAGGCCATCCAATTGTTTCTGGGAGTGGAGGGGGTCCCATCCGTTGGCGTTAATTCGCCCGTTGCTCCAGCTCAATCCAAAAAGACGGCCCAAACAAGAAACAGGCGTGCGGGAATCCAGGCGTTCGAGTCAGCTGCACCAAACCCAGGCTCTCGGGCCATTCTGCCCATCATTTTGCCTTTCCACGGGTTGCGTTGGAATCTGGTGGACGAGACCTGGAGCAGGCGAGAGGAGAGGGAACTGGTCTTATTTTCGCACACCGTCTCGCACGCCTCTGCACCACTCTCGCGCCCCTCTCGCACCCCTCTCGCACCCCTCTTCCGTCTCCTCTCCGTGGCCCCCCGTTCGCTGCACAGCCTGAGTCCCTGGCTCTCGCTCTCTCCCCCAGTCCGCCATCCCAGCTCGGGTTTAGCCAGAAGCCCCCAGGACCGTGGACGCCCCCAGTGTGTGCCCACTGCGTCTAATCCTGGTCGGTACCTCCTTCTCCTGGGCCTCGTCTGCTCGTCCAGCTTCTTCTAAACCTCCGCCCCCCGGCTCCAAAGTCGCTCTCGTTCCCGTCCCCTTCCCACTTCATCTCTTCCACTCTCACATCACGGCTTCGTGACGCGTCGAGTCAACCAGTCCATAACCCTCTCGACGACTCGACTCCGCCCGTGGCCGTCGGCTCCTTTCTGTGATCGATTTGATTGACTGACTGAGGCTGCTTGGGTTGTATCGGTTTTCAAGTGTAAGTCGCCTCGACACTATCCAACAGCGACTTGATTCGACCCGACTCAATCGCAACCTGCAAATACTTCCGTCTTCGACTACTCGTCGCATACCTCGGATATCAACCGTGTCCAAATCGCTGCTGACTGATTGCGCAACCTATGAAGTCACCGTCCAAAGTCCTTCCGTTCTTTCGTTGAAGCGCTGTTTAGCGCCCGTTGCACAATTCTCCCTCGAACCTTCATACAACAGCCGTTACAATGGCGACCCCTTCGGCAATTCCCACCAACGCTCCGCGCGACACCGTCGCCCGTATTCACCGCGTCACTCGCGGAAACCGCAGCCTCTGGTATCAGATGACTGTTCTGCAGCAGCCTGAGCGAGCTCGAGCGTGTGGCTCTGGAATGAAGGGTAAGTGGTTGTAAATGAAGGAACCTGGGCGCCTGTCGAGCCTAGCTGTGTCTTGTATTTTCTCCCTTTATGCTGACTCTTAATAGCCAACAGCGATCGTCGACCCGTTGACCCTCCTCCCGTTGTCGAACTCCGAATCATTGAGGGCGAGACCCTGGAAACCGGCAAGGACATCACCTTCGATTACAACGCCAACTTCTTTCTCTACGCCAGCCTCGAGCACGCTCGTCCTCTCGCTCATGGCCGAGTTCAAACCCCTGGTGCCACCAACCCGCCCATCTTGACCGGTGTTCCTGCTTCTGGTATGGCCTACCTCGACCGTCCTTCAGAAGCTGGTTATTTCATCTTCCCCGATCTTTCTGTTCGACACGAAGGCCGATACCGCCTCACTTTTAGTCTATACGAGACAACCAAGGAAGAGAAGGACTTCGACCCGGAACCCACCACCGGAGAGCTCCCCGTTGGTGTCGACTGGAGGATGGAAATCAAGACTCAGCCGTTCAGCGTGTTCAGTGCCAAGAAGTTCCCCGGGCTCATGGAGAGCACTCAGCTTAGCAAGACCGTTGCCGACCAGGGCTGCCGAGTTCGAATTCGTCGCGATGTTCGCATGAGAAAGCGCGACGGCAAGGGTGGAAGCGGGTATGAGCGTCGTGAGGAGAATTACTCTCGCCAAAGAACCGTCACACCCGCTGCCGAGGACCCTCACAGCATCCGGGCACGATCTCTCAGCAACTCGAGCGAGCATCGTGTTCCTTACCCGGAGCCCCAGCGCAGGCCGTCCATTGCCGAGTCCTACCCTCACCCGCCCCCGCCGCCTCCTCCTTCCTACGAGTCATCGTCCGCGGGATCCCGTCACCTGTCGTTTGGCGACCCATCGGCTGCTCAGTACTCGGCTCGCCAGTACCCGCCTCAGCCTCCTCAGTTGACACCAATCTCGACCAGCGGCCCCTACACTCCCTCAAGTCAGTCGCCGTACGGAAAGCCCGATGGATATGGATTCCCCAGCCGGAACTTGCCCACATCGTGCCCGTCTCCCGCACCAATCAAGCAGGAGGCCTACGAACGCCGCCCATCAAACGGCCACTTTGTTCCCCCTTCGCCCTCGGTTTACTCCAACGACGGCTACTCTCGCCGCGACTCGCAGCACTCGTACCCCCCCACTCCCATTTCCGCGCAGCCTCCTCGTCCTCTCCCTCAGATTCAGACTCAGCCCCCAAGCTCAGGGCAAACGCAACTGCCTCCCATAAGAATGCCGTCGTTGATGACGTCGACGCCGCTCCCACCCATCGAGGTTGGATACGATCCTCTGACCGAACCTGCGGCCCATTCTACAGGTGGCAAGCGAAAGCACGAGTCTGTCTTCTCTCAAAGAAGGGTCCATGAACGACCGCGTCTCGGCCGCGCCGCCCGTCGCCTTCCTCGGCCCCGACGAGGTGGAGGAGCTCGAGCGCCCCGTCACGCGGTCGCAGTCAAAATCGAGGCCCGTCAGCGACGACTGGGCCGACAAGCAGGTCAAGAAGGGACGCCTGGGACACGTCTGGGAGGAGGTCCGCGGCCGACTGGGATTCAGGAGGGACGAGGACGACAGGTCTGCTCGGAAGAGGGACCGCAGCCGCAAGGGAGATAGGGAGGATGGCCGGCGGGAGAGGTCGAGGCTTAGGAGCCTGTCGAGGGGGAGGGACAGGTCTCGGAGCAGAGGGAGGGAGAGGGACTCGAGTCTGAAGCGAGACCAGAAGAGGGAAAAGGAAAGGGAAAGGGACAAGGCACAGGAAGACAAGACGCGCGATGAGAGGCTGAAGGAGGAGGCCCAAAAGACCGACATGCCCACGAGGGAAGAGATCTTGGCCAACTACCACAGCCTTGTCGCTACCGGCTTCTTCACTTCTCATGCCATCCAGTCCACTCGTCAGCCTCCTCCGGGGACAACTGTCAGCGGATCAGCAACCCCTTCGGCGAAGACGACTCCCCAGCCTCACGCCAACAACTTGAGTGCGTCCCGGGCCCCTCACCGATCGACTACGCCTCAGCCTCATCTGGCGACTGCGCACCGGTCGACTACACCTCAGCCTCACCAAGTGACTACATACCGGTCAACAACTCCTCAGCCTCCTCCAGCAGTCACTCTCAACCGATCCACAACTCCATCGGCCAAGGCGACCCCAAAGCCCCAAGCTAACCACTTGGGTGCGTCTCGAGTCCCTCACCGATCGACCACTCCCCAGCCTCCTCCAGTAGCCATGCACAACCGATCAGCAACTCCTTTGGCTAGGGAGACGCCGAAACCTCGGACCAACAAACTGAGTGCGCCTCGGGTCCCCGGCCGATCAACCACTCCTCAGCCCCCTCCGCCTCGAGCTCCCACGCCATCCGCTCGTCCTCGATCGTCATGCGCCAAATCCCCGTTGTCACTCAAGAACCAGCAAGTCTGGGAACCGCAGGCGGCCACGTACGAGGAACTGGTCGCTGGGGGCTTCTTCTCGCCGCCCGTGCATCCGCTTCTTCAAAAGGATCTGCCTGAATCCATGATCCATCCCCTTCTCCGCAAGGCTTCGGCTTCACCTGCCGCTGCCGCTCCAGCCCCCGTCGTCTACTCTACCCGATCGACGCGCGACTACCTTCAGCTTCCAACGGCACATTGGAACACCCGAACAGGGTCTCCGTCCCCATCTCGCGTGCCCTCTCCAGCACCTACCCCCGGAAGCGTCTCGTCTAGGGGAACGAAGCGTAACGCTGTTGAGATACCCACAGACGACGAGGACGAAGAGAATCATGTATATGATCCGCCGACACCCAAGAAGAAGCTCCGGAAGACGGTCTCGCGCGACAATGGAGCGCTTAAACCCAGCGACAACACACCACGTCGAACCATGGCTCCGCGTCGAAGCATCTCCGTCTCTGGCATCAACAACAGCGCCCGCGAGTCAAACAACCTTGCTCGGCGTGTCCTAGGCCGCCTCCCCGGGGCCAACGCGCGGAACAACGCGAGCACTCCTGATCACCAACGACCAGTGTCGCGCAGCGCTTCGGGCGGGTCAAAGCAGCCGTCCGAGTCGCACTACTCCCGCGTGCTCCGATCACGAAGAAGCGCCAAGGACGCCCTGCGCTCTGCCCAGAACGCCAACCGAACGCCCCAGGTCCCTGGTATCCCTCACAAGTTTGTCTCGTGCGAGGATCGCGAGAACGGTGCTCCCTATCTCACCATTCACTTCTAGTCTCGTTCCACTGGCACATCTCCGCGGGGTGTCCTTTGTGGAAGCGACTTGCGTGGGGAGGCCTTGGATCTTCGTGACAACTTGAAGCTTCGACGACAACACCGGAAGCAAATGTGGCATTCTGGGGAGTTTTTGACAAACACTTTTGGTTCTCTTGGACGGCTGACGGCGGCTCACGCATTCACGATTATGTTGTCTCATTTCAACAACCTCGAAAAGAAGAAGAGAGAAAGGCAAGTCTTTTTTGTCTTTGATGTGGCCATGTTGAAATGGTCGGCTTTATGTACGCGTGCGGGAAAACTTCTTGTCCATGATGGCAATGTGGCATGACACTTTGATGTATTATGTTATGATAATGCCTCCTGTTTTTTGTTTTTATTCGGCATCCCCCTCACTCTTCGTGAAAGAGGGGTGGTAGCATGTTTCTGTATCTTGGATCTTTGCGCTTCCCCTTTCTTCCTTTTCTTGCTTTCTGAGATGGAGGGGGGGGGGGGCTCTGGTGGACATTGGGAACTTGGGACGAACTCGGGAAGGAATCGGTTTTTGGCTGGGATTGATAGGTTCTTTCAGCTTGGCATCTTGGCTCGGCTTGGCTCTTAATGGCGGCCTCCTCGCAGGACATGGGATGGAAACAGGGCGGAATCTTTCTTGCCCCTTGCTGGATTTGTACTTTGCTGCTCTAGTTCGCTGGGAGAGAAATGAATGGAATCGTTGTCTCGTCACCTCATCGACCGAAGCCTTCGAGTGGATGAAACATTCCCCCATCACAAGTTAATGGCAGTCATGACTCGAGAGCTGGCATGCGAAGAGTAAAAGTATAACCACTAAACCTAACGTCCATCAACTTTTACCTCGTACCGTTTGGCTGCCTATTGCTATTATGTACAAATCCTGTTGCCCGTACCGGAAAGAAGGACTCTCCGATTCCCATTCCTCTCTGACACCCCGTTGCCATCCCATCTGTCATCACCAAGCCAACGAAGCCATACTGTCTGGACAATAAAAAGAAAAGAAACCAGAAACCAGAAACAAAAGAGACCTCCAGCGAGGCTGATTTCCCCCTATATATATAGTTAGTAGTTCCGCCTTGAGACCCATCGGCTCCCTCTCTATCTCTTTTCCCGTGTAGAAGGCGCACCAACCAAGCACACTCTCGACTATCAAACACCAATTCCAGCGCGCTGCGTTGTCGCTGCCAAAAATGCAACCGAAAGAAGAAGAGTAAAACAAGTAACAAGAGAATGGTTAAGCCCACGAAAGGCAGCTCTGATAACGAACAGACCTTAGATCCCATCATGACAGTAAAGACAAGAAAACGCCTCGTATTAGCGAGAAACCAACAAAAAACACAATCATCAGATCTCCCTTACACCTCCACAATCCTCTCGGGCAAGGCTCGTTGGATGAACTGTTGGCTCTTCTTGATGCCGGCTTGTAGGAGGGAGCGGGCAAATGCCCAGGCGAAGGGGAACAACGAAGGGAAGTAGGTGTAAACAGCGAGGGCGACCATGACCAGCAGAAGAGGAATCTAGCATCTTGTTAGTTTGACAGGTATATTGACCTTTGAGCCGATGACACTTACCCAGACGAAAAACAGGTTGCGATCACTGCTGAGTCTCTTCATCTTCACCTCGTGCGCCGCAAGGAACTGTTCTTGCTGTTCCTTGGTGATTGCGTTCTTCCGGCCAATCTTGAGAATACTCGGCACTCGCGTCTTGGTCTCTACCGCTTCGGATGTCGATGGCTGGTCATACAGCGTGGCACATTTCATATCAGCCTCGGCTTCGCATGCGGCCTGAGCGGCAGATGCGTCCTTCGTCTCGACATGTTTCCGAGGGAAGAGCTCGTCGTAAGCAGGGGGGGCGTTTGCGCCAGTCTTGGCCGTGGCCCAGTCCCCGGATTCTTCGCCTGCCGAGTTGGGACGAGTTCCCGACATGCCAGGCATCAGCTGTTGCATCCGTTGCTGAAGTGCCTGGTAATCGGGCATCTGCGGCATCTGCGGGAAGTGCGGCAGGTTCTGGAAGTGTAGAGCCATTGTTTGCTGGAATTGCTGGAGCTGCTGCTGGAACTGGTCCTTCAGCGCAGCAGCAAGCGCCATTGCTGGAGGGGCGAGGTCCTGTTCAAGCTCGCCCGTGTTCTGGCGACGGAGATTTGGCCGCTCACGCTCTTGTCGGAACACGCTGGGTCGCCTCATGCTCAAGTAGGCATCCGAATCCGAATCCACATCCTCGAAGTCTCCTGATGAATACTCAGGGCTTTCCTCGCTGGAGTCGTTCAACAATGGCTCTTGGTGAGTCTGCACCTTCGTCATGGGTTCCCACAGTGATCGCAGGGACGTGGCGCTGCTGGCTCGACTATGCAGCGAGCCACCGCTGCGAGAGCGAACGTGGCGCTCTGAACGGCGAATGGCGCGGAGAACGCCCCGAGATTGAGCTACGTCGGCGGCAGTGAGACCCGACAAGCTTCGGATGGTTGGGTCGGCGCCGTTGAGCATCAATCTTCGCACGATTTCGGGGTGGTTGTGGATAGAGGCCACGTGAAGAGGAGTGAAGCCGCCCTTGTCGCGAGCGTCAGGGTTTGCGCCCCGAGCAAGCAGAGCAGCCACGAAGCGATGATAGCCAAGCGAACAAGACAGGTGCAGCATGGTGTGGCCCGTCGACATCCTAAGGTCCAGGCGGGTTCGATGAGTGCTATCATCGAGATCGACGAGATCCAGGCACTTCAGAAGCTCCGACTCAAGGTGGGCGTAAGGGGCATGAGTAAACATCTGGCCACCCGAAGACGCCGAAGACGGGCCAGCCGATGAACCACCAGACCAGCCCATGGCCTCATTGCCCAGGATGCGTCGAGCCAAGGTGTTGATATCCATCATTTGACCAGACATCTTGTGGCCGATGATGGTCAGGGCAGTCCGAATAAGCTTGTCTTCGTTGTCGTCGATGTACTTGAAAGTGGGAGGCTTGCTGGGGAACGCCTGAGCAGCTGTCGCATTTTGGTGTTTGAAGGTGACTGGAACGTCTCCCGCAACGGGCGACGGAGGTAGCAGACAAACAAGTGAAGATTCACCCCAGTAGGTGGTAGTCGTGGCCTTGTGGTCGCCAAACCAAACATCCAGGCCTTGGAAGAAGGCGGCCCCGAGGACCGTCACCTCGATCCCTCCGACCTTGGGGCCTTCGTTGGGAATGATCTTATGAATAACCGGAGGCGGGCGGGGTTGGCTAAGAGGCATAGGTAGCGAAAAGATGTTGGCCGTCAAAGCCTGGTTGAACTGCTGCTGTGCAGCACTGGTGGCGCCGTTCCTCAGGCCGTTGGGGCTCGGCGCACGGCTGGGGTGGTTTGAAGTAGGCGCCGAGTACATGTGGGCCATGGCCAAGTTGTCCATGCTCGCAGAACGGTTGTTGCCGAAGAAGTTCGAGTGATCATTGCTGGGGGTGGGAGGCCCAGTGGTAAACATGCCGTTGTGCTGACCGAAAAGGCCCTCTGTTTGCAAAGAGCCATTCAGATTCGGGGTGAATGGGGAAGTGGTGGTAGGAAGCTGACTGCTCGCCACCTGAGATGGAGACGGAGAAGTATCAAGACGAGTCATGGTAAGACCATTAGGCACCCTCGACGAGCTTGACTTTCTCTTCTTGGTCAGAGGGCCTCCGAGACTGGGGGACGCGGGGCGAGATAGGGTTCGGGTCGTGGCCGTGGGAGTTGTCTTTCCAGACGAGGAATATAGCACCTGGGAAGCCCGGTGATGCATGGCCGAAAGATCGGTATTCGATGGTGACAGCCCAAAGTTATTCGTCGAAGCAGGGATGATACTGCTACTGTCCATGACTGGTTGTGGAGGGTTGACTGGCGCGGTAGCTGCAACCGGAACATCGGGTATTGAGGGCGGCATCTGAGGGGCGTGAGCCATTGGGTGTGTCTTATGGTCATCCGTAATCATGATCGGATTCGACATGGCTTGCGCGATGAGTCGATCTTCGAAATCTTTGATGGTGAAGATGACGTTGAACCCCATCTTCTCGCCATGGTGTCGACAATAGCAGGCAATGCGCATCGGAGCATCGACGATCATGACAGAATCTGGCCCAGCCTCAACTTGGGAATTAGGATCCAGCACCTTGTCAAATGGCTGCCACTCCTTGACCTCCTGCGTATTGAAGACGACAACACGTCGTTCTTCGTCCTGACTCCAAAGCTTCTCCTCATCGGGCTTCTTGATCTTCTTTCTCGCCGCCCGCTTCCGCTCTCTGGTAATACATCCTTGACAGATTCGTACCTCTCCACCATTGGAGGGAGAATTCTCCTCGTCATCTGCACTAGGAAGGAAATCTTGAGAGTGAGATGCAGCTCGTTCTAGGGCCCTCTGTTTCCTCTCCTGGGTGTCCATGGCGCTGGTACAGACCAGCGAAACGAAGAGCTCCAGCATCTCAGGAGACTTTGGGGGTGTAGGTTTTGCGAGCAGCTTGGGCTTGGAGATTGTGTGAGCGGGCAGGTGAAGCTTGGTGACTTGGGGTGGGAGATGCGTCAACGTCAGCTTGATCGGAATCTGTGTCTCGACCCTCGACTTCAGGGGGGTAGGTAGAATCTTGAGCTCGCTTTTCCTGCTGAAGCCATATGCGGGACGCGTAGTCGCTGATGTCTGTAGTGGGATTGGGAATTGAAGAGTGTTCGGCACGCCGTCCAGAACTGAACCAGCCGCCGCACCGTCCAAAGTAGCAGCCCACAGCGAGGCGGCGCCCATGGAATTTGAGAAATCTTGGCCTGAACTAGGAGAGGGCGAGTTGAAGACGGCTGGGGAACCATCGTGGCTCATGACGATGTTAGACATGGGCGAGACCTCGCGTGACCCAGCCGTGCCAACCCCATTCATGGACGACATGGTGGAATATTGCTAGTTGAATTCGTTAACGTCAACCGACACGACGATGAAGGCGAGCAAGTTTTACATACCGAAGCGGCCTTCTTGTGAGCCTTGCGCTTGCTTGACTTCTTGGCGTGGTCGAGGGCTGGTTCGGGCTGCATCGTACCATACGTGTGTGCAGTGGCCATGCCTACATCGGGCGAAGAAGAGCTAGCTACGGCGTCGGGTTTCGGCTCCGGACTGTCGGAAGGGCTCTCGAAAGTAAACGGGTGGTTGTTGAAGGCGTCATCCTGTTCGAAACAGTACAGGCCATCGAGGGACGAGGCGCCGTCTTGGCCAAAGTGATAGCCGGTGTCGTCGTAAGGTTCATACTCCGGGTTTCCCCAATCCATCTTGACATCTTCATCGTCCATTGTTAGATCGGCGGTGTTGACGGGTGCCTTGGAGGAGGTAGGGGTGCAGGCACGCTTCGAGGATGACTCGGAGGACGAGTCGTGGTAAAATCCGTTGGGTGAGTCGGGGAGGGCGCCTGTGGATAGTTCCTGCTGTGGGAGATATGCCTTGGGATCACCGGCGCCGAGTGACCCCAGGCTCTGGAGGGTATCTGGGCTATTTGAAAAGTCGAAGAGGGTATTGGAAGCAAACTCGTCATCAGAAAAGTCGTTGAACTCGCCGCCCGACACGGCAGCACCAGCGATGAGAGGGCTGCCGGGACCGGTAGCGGCGGATGTCATGACCAGCGGAGCAGGGCTGAGGTGGCCCGGAAGGCGCAATGGGGTGAATGGGAAGTTGCGGGTGAATCAAGGCAATTGAGGTCGGTGTCGCAGCTCGAGGTTCACAGTCGGTGATGGTGTCGTCGCGCGGGGGGGGAGTCTGGAGAGCGCCGGCGGGACGCATTAACAGGAGGAGACTCGACGGGAGAAGAATGTGCGACAATGCGATAATGGGAATTCGAATCGTCGTCGTCGCAGGAGTTCTCGTCGCTTCGCTGCGAGCCCTAGACAGCCACGCTCATCGGGTGAGCAAGCGTCGGGTAGAGGCAGGCGGTGATGGATGGGGGAGGATTCGAGAATAGCAGGTGGCAGACGAGTGCGAAAAATGCCCCTAAGGAAGGCCCAAACGCACGCGAATACACTGTGGGTAATTACCTCCTGTGGCCAGGCAGGTTTGTCAGAGCCGGGGGGGAAAAACAAATAGCGAGGGCCGGAGTCGACGCGGCAATGACAGGTTTGAAACCGGAGGTGGCCTTGGATGACGGATCGTGTATGTGTTATGCAAGATGAAGAAGAAGGACGGTGAGCAAAGAACGAGGTCGGTGTGAGGAGCGAGCCTGTTCGTCCGGTTTGGATAATTTGACGAGAGAGGCAGGGAGGCGATTCGTGGTTTACATAGAGGACCACTCTCAAACAAGACTTCGAGAGGCGAGACGAAAGGGACCAAGACGGGACGGAGGTGTTATAGGCTAGTTGAGGTGAGTGGAGTGTCGTCCCCTTGCAGCTTTTGCTCTTCTAGTTTCTCGGTGGCAGCTGGAGGGCAGAGAGTTTTTAAAGCACGAAGTTGGTATCCGGACACCGTACTTGATGATATGCATTCGTACGTGGCTGTCAAACGCGCAAAATACTCGCTAGGTATGAATAGAGCTCAGAGGTGCTGACCTGGCGCTGCCGAGACGGTGTGGGCGTGGAGAAGCAGGGCGAAGAGAAAGGACATGCTCGCGCAGAGTTACGTATTTCCGCCGCCAGAGAGTGCAGTGTGTGCGCGCAGTCCGATGGAAGACTTTCTCCTCGCAGCAGAAAGATGGAGGGATGGATGGGTCAGTCATGGGCTTGTGCTGATGGGGGAGGAGAAGAGTGGGCCGAAGAATGTTGGATCCACAAAGGCTGTGGGCTGGTGGGCTTCTGATTTGTACGTGCTCCATGGCTCCATCCAGACCGGGCCCGCGACCCCCATTCGCCAGGCGCATTTCTTCAGTGGCGGGGATGGAGCTAACGCTCTCAAATGGTTACAGGGCGCACAGTGCCATGGTGACTTGAGATCCAGGTGTGTCCAACCAAGGTCGCAGCGTCGGCGTGGCGGGCGTGGCGGGCGTGGCGGGTGTGGTGAGTGACGGTGGGTCCGACCGTCGGCCTCGTTGCTTCGTTCCAATTCACACTGTACTTGTGAGCTACCTTGGCTGCGGGTCACACCGTGTTTCTTCCACGCCTTCACGGCCCGAATCCAGCTCCAGAGCCATGTCCTTTTCGTCTCATCTCAGACCGCCAGCCCTGACATTGATGGACCGAGATATCATCTCAACCTGAAGTGCTGATGCCGAGCTTGCATTCTGATGCCCATGTCTACAAGTCGATCAGTACTGTGTCTCGAATCGCGTCTTGGTTTGATTTCTCATACCAAGCAATTACTTCGTATATTGGTAGTCTCAGTACAGGTCATCAGGGGAGCCAAAGGGGTTATCAAGCAATTTGGAGACTATTGGCTCAAGCTTCTTGAGGACATCTCAAGCACGAACTACTCCAGAGGCCTGCCAGGCACAGTACTAATTAAAAGCTGGCTTAGTTGGTGTCACTGCTTGAACACAGGACTCCCCGAGGCAAGTAGGTTCAATTTCAATGGCTCACGACGGTGGTCCCGTGGTGTATTCCGGTCATGCCTCTTCGCAAGTAGCAGCCATACCAAATTAAAGCAAGTAAGTTACTTTTGTGCACGGCAAGCATCGAAGGTGCAAAGCCTTGGGGGGGGAGGTGGGCGAGGAGGGGTCCAAACATGGATAAGAGGCAGCACACACAAATGGACATTATTACGCAAGCTCTTCTATGACTCCTTCATCGTGCTGCTCGAGACAGCTTGTCCAATATCTGCCATTCTTTGGCGTCGGACATTTTATTCGTTCGGCCGTCGGATAAGCAGTCCAACAGCCCACGGCGGATCACGGACTTCGGGTCCCCGCGGACGTAGTGGCCAACGTGCATAGGTCCCGTCGAGGTCGACACTCTCCCTACGGCCATTATCAAGACAATTTCCAAGAGGAGAACATGCCAATGCCTGGGTGCCAAGTACCGACTTACGAGGCTCATGCATGCTCCGATTCCTTGACCGCCCTCGAAATGACACCGTACATGCTGTACAGACAACAACACAATGTCTTGGTCCCGGCTGGTGATTGAAAGGCCCTTGGTGAAGCTGGCTTGACGCATGCTGCAATCCAACGTGCTGAGTGGGGATTGATGCGAGGTGTTGCGATGGCACTGTACGGGGCACCGTGCTGCGGCTGTACCTGCCCCCGCGACTGAGCCGCCAACTCCCCTTTCCCAGCAAGCAGCAGGAGCACTGCAACTGCAGCCTCCAGGCAACCGTCCCGTCCTCAAGTTCTCAACAATCTCGACTTTGACACGGAGCAATGAACACCCCGGTAACAATATGCAGGAGTCGCCTCAACGCGTGGTGAAGACAAAACCCGGCCGCTTCTTTGCACAATCATCGACCGGTAAGCAGACCCTGAAGATCCAGCTAACTTGATTGATCGCCCGCCCCCCCATTCCTCTTGAGCTTCGTGCTATTGTCGGCTGGGCCATCAGAGACAAGAAGTCCACCAGGGCAGTGCCAAGGAACAAGCCATTGTCGCCCGCACAGAAGACCCCAAAACCACCCCCAGAAGCGCTTTGGCTGCGGAGACGCCCAAGGTCCAGCTCCAGCTGCTCCGAGCCTCCGACTGATACAGTAGAATCGCCCATTGATGACAGTTGCCTCATCCCCAGTGGCTGCAAAAATGGAGCCTCTCGAAGAGTCCAGCTGCCGACCCTGGTCGCTTCTCCTCCGCGCTCTCAACAAACTGGGCACTGCCTCTCTTTAGATGCCGACCGTCGTTGCTTGGATCATCAGCCCTTTTGCAGCTCCCGTCATACCCGAAACGCCGGCCCTGCAAACTACCCAGCCAGACCAGGCCCTTCTTTGCTGAATTGACATGCGAGCAGCGACGCCGATCTTCCCCGCCTTTTCCGAAGCTCTCCGGCGATAAGTCAATCGTCTTGAGGTTGGGGAAACATTGAGGACACAATGTCCTCGTCTACGTCGTATCAATGAGCTGCGTCGGAGGCTCGGAACGAAAGCAGTTGCCGTTGCATCGCGTTACACCCAGAGAAGAAACCCGGTGAAGCAGGCAGACACTTGCGCATTCGAGGGCTGATCTCATCCCACAAAATGGCATTGCTTGCATTCCTCACCTTCGCACCCTGCCAGAGCTGCCCTACGATGAGCCTGCAGGAAGTGCTTATCGTGCGGCATAACGGCCACCAATGCCTTTCGATTTCTTATCCTTAGCTTGCGCCTCCCGTTTCCCTAAATAAGCAAAGCATCACTGCGAGGTAACGTGCTTACACCTTGTTGCCTCCATTTCTCGTTGTCATATAACGGCGGGCCATCAGAAAGGAAAACAACTGGGGCACGGAGAAGACAGTCCAACAGCTTCATAACCGGTTCTTAGATCCAATCAGCCACACACCACTACCACCCCCAGCGCTTCTCGGCGTCCCGGTTTTTGCTCTGGCCCTGCTTTCCCACAAGGTGCGAGCGCATCGATATGGCGCCGCGTCCTGCAGGTTTCACCCTTCTTGGCTGTGTCTCGCTGTTCGTTTCTGATAGCTCGACAGAGATTGACAAGATAGCCGAGAGCCATACCACACGACCGTTGCGGTGTAGCTGTGGCGTAGCAAGCTCTCTTCCAATGACCACTTCTGAGACATGGCTACCGTCAGTGGTGCATCACGTATCAAAGGGCAAGATTACACAATCCAAACGGTCCTCGTTCCGCTTTGTCAATGCCTGAGCTTGAGCTATCCAGTTGACACCTCTAGACATCACTCAGGATCAGATCAGCCACCTCATTTACACACGTTCCACGACGAATAATCCCATCAGGATTAAAGCCACCAAAGCCATGCGAAGCCAATTCGACCAGACCACGATGTCAATGGCGCCATTCCCGCCTCTTCCAACTCGCCCGGGTTCCTCCTATCACAAATCCACCCTGATGATTTCATTCCCACGACCAATGCATCACGATGCTGTCTCAGAACTACATGGCTGCGCCGCCACCCTAATGCGACATCCCTATCCCGATTGCCCTCTTGTCTCATTTGGTATCTCCAACTCCTGCAATTTCAGTTGCCAAGTTGCTAGGTTGCTTGCGGTGCCTATCAGTATCTGCTACGATAAGTGCGTGTTAACTACTTGGGTTCCTGGTTACACGAGACTGCTCTGCGCCACTCCCCCAGAGAGGTAAGAACTGGGACGAAACGAGACATCAAGAAAACTAAACCTATACTGGAAGGCCTTGGTAGTGTTGCCACTCCATGGAGTGGTGTAGGATCCGAGGAAGTGAGGATACGACGTCGGCCATCACTCGGCCCAGAACTAACATGATAGTATCCAGCCATTTTCTCTTACCAACGCGTCCAGAAATGCACCTCGCCGAAACGTGCAATTTGCAATCTGTCCTCGAAATCAAGTCAACCACAGAATTGCGAATTAAGACGAGAAGTCATGGAAGAAACCGTCTCCGCTCCATTGGTCACTTCGTCATGTTGACGTACTAGTCTTCGTCCGTTTTTTTCTTTAACCGGCTTATCCTGGAACACTTACCAACCCCTCACACCATTTGCTCTGCTATGCCCGAGTTCGAGACTACAAGTTGCTGTCACTTGTGAGACACGTTTATCCGCTTCGAGACATGGTCGTTGGCCTCCAGGCGGGGTGGTTGACAATGGCTTGTCTTGGTTTCTCTTATCCGCCCTCGGATTCTAAAACAACTCCCCTCCAATCTAGGACTACGGCCCGCCCACGGGCGCTCCTCACCGGTCTCGAGGGAGGGTTTGCCTGGAGCGGTGCCGATCGATACAGCCGGGCCGACGATGGAGATGCGGCGGCTTTAGCCTCCGAGCGGCGCGAATAGGGGACGAAGGCGAAAGCTTGAGGGGGGTTTCGCGGTGGTTTTCGTGCATCCCCTAGACAAAAGTCTAATTGCTCAAGCCTCCGAGAAGCCAAGGCTTTTTAGTAGGTCGTTTTGAATTTTTAACTCATGCCCTGAGGCGAGGGGTTCGGGCACAGCCGGGGGAGGGGGATAATATGGTGGCATGGCGACACCAACCTCTGGCCATGGCGTTTTGGTGACGGGTAAATGGCAGGAAACCCTTTCGACAAAGGACCCTTCCTTCGGAGTCACAGCATACTGCACAGCAACCAGGGGAGACTGTCAGCGCAAAAGGAATGGAGAAGATATCCGCCCTCTGCACATGTACTTCAGTACGGGTAGTACTCTTGGCTGTGACAGAGACTCACTCTATGAGGGGTTTTGTCTGGAAAGATGTCGATGCGACCTCGTAATCGATCATGATGTCTTTCATCCATCGCATTGCCAGACGACGGATTCAAGCCACATCTGAGCACGTTTGGCCACCTCCTGGATGGAAGCTACCGAACTAATCGATCCGCACTTACCCAATCAACTGATAAGGCGAACTCGTTTTTCGTTGCCCCCCCCCTCCCCCCCNNTTTTTTTTTCCCCCCCCCCCCCCCCCCCCCGGAAGACATTGACGCAAAAAATACGACTTCGTACTACAGATTGGTAGCTTGCCAGTAAGTAGCCGAGAAGCGATAAGGAAGCTCCCTCCGTTCGCACGAAACCTTTCGGACAGGTTCCCATTTTACCCCCTCCTCCCAGCCGCCAAGCTACGTGCTGTTTCGTATATGCTTGTCACCATTGCTTGGGGGTTTTTTTTTTTTGCCCCCCCCCCCCTGTTGGTTTGTTCTTCGCGTTTCTGTTCGGAGCCCGGAGAGGGACGACCAGGAAGCTCGGTGTGCGGTAAACGGTAAACGGTAACTTCGGGGCTTGCCGCATAGCCGTCGCGGAAAACGCCAAGGGCCTCGTGGGAAACGAACGAGGAGAGTTGGAATTGGGTTTTTGCCATGATGGCCCTAACCAGAGGCCGCGCTGGGAAATATAACCAACCCCCCCCCCCCCCCAAAAGTTACATCAAGCCACCCGCGATAACCAGTTCGTAAACATACGAGACTTCAGAATGGTCTCGAGACATTGAACTCGAGTACGTGATGCACCTCGCGGTGGTTCCCACACCGAAGAGCTCTCAGGACCAAAAGTCATGATTCGTCGAACAAAGTCTCTAGGAAGAATTGGTACAATAGATCTGTGCATAACAGATTTCCCATGTCCATAGTCCGATCTCGGCTCATGATACATAATGAAACCCCCCCCCCCCCTCCAAAAAAAACCCTCAAAACTCGGCAGAAATGAGTACCACCTTACGCGTCGTGTCCATCTACAGTCATAGACTCGTAGGCACCAACGACACGGACAGACCCGAGAACATGATCAAGTACCTACACTAGGTAGAAGAAAAGAGGCAGGAAACACACGAAAGAAAAGGGGGGAAAAAGGACATGGGGTAAAAAATTGCACACCCGTAATCCATACATGACCGCTAGACTCCTAGCTCTTAGTCCGAAGAATCGAGACGATGAGAATATCAACACGCGAAAGCAAAAAGTGAGGCTCGCAGGGAGGGCTTCGCGGGGGGGGAGGGGATGAAGAAAATCCTCCCTTTCCCGTGTCTCGACGCTCCTTGCCTGTTGTCCAACCATATAAACAACCTGAAATGTCCTTCCCCAGACACGCATACGTACGTACGTTGCAACCATTGTTGCCCATTTTCAACTCGTAAAACCCATTTTCAGACCCGTTCCCCGTCCATGCTCGTGTGGTAGTGTTTTTTTTTTTGTTTCCTCCCCCGTTTACATCTTTGCTCCCGCGACGGCCAGCTGGTCGGCGGCCGCGTTGCCGCGGTTCGTGGAATGACCCTTGACCCATTGGAAGTACGTGTTGGCGCCGGCCTTGCTTCGCTCGGCCATCTTGGCCAGGACCTCGCGGATGATGTCCTGGTTCTTGACCGACTCTCCCGCGTTCGTCTTCCACCCCTTCAGCTCCCAGCTGCTCGCCCACTGGGTCACGCAGTTGATGGAGTAGGTACTGTCGCTGAAGATCTGCACCGTCTGGTCGAGGGGTGCCACCTCGAGCGCTCGGAGTACCGCCATCAGCTCGGCTCGCTGGTTCGTCTGGGGCTCGCCCACCAGCCGCTCCGACACGTTTCGCGGGTCGTTGGTGCCGAAGAAGACGCCCAGCCCTGCGCGGGACCCCTTCTGTCCGTTGGCCAAGCTGCTGCCGTCCGTGTATATCTTGAGGATGTCCTCCTGGGGACCCGTTTGTACGGGGAACTTCTTTGCAGAGGGCTTGGCCTTTGGTGCAGGGACTTCTTCAGGCATGGGTTCGAAAGTGATGGGCTCAAGAGCCTCCTCTCCCAAAGCTTCGATAGTCTCTCGGCTGCCGAAGTGCTTGATGTAGGCCACAGCTTCTACGCGGGTCGCAAATCGCTTGTACTTGGGGCCTTTGACGCCCTTGATGGCCTCGGAGGCGTCCGTCCAGTCGGTATAGATGCCCGTGGGGGAGCCCACGGCAACGGCGTAGAATCTGTCCGGCTCGTTGTTCGACGACATGACCTTCCTACCGGCGACGAATGCCTCTGCATCCTCTCTCGAAGTGAACGACTTGACTATGCACACATCAACCGTCAGCATTAATTCCCCTATCTGAGCTCGGGGTGGAAAAAAAGTACTCACAGACAGCTCCCTTGAACCCGGCGGTTTGCTTCTGACAGTCGGAATAGTCGAGATAGACGCCCGGGTTGAAGCCCGCCCTGACGGCGTAGAACTTCTGCACGTTGTCCATCCTTCGCTTCTTGGAGGAGCCAGAAGCGGCCGTGCCGACCGTGCGCTTTCGGTTATTCATATGGAAATCGTCGCGGGTTTGGCCTCGTCGGTGGTGGAGATGATGGCCTCTATGAATCTCAGCGGCGGGGTGAGTAGCGAATATAGAAAAATCTAGAGCGTCTGGCCGGAGAAGCCGCCGATGCGGCGCCGCGAGGTTTATACGCCGCGGTCGGGGCTGGATGGGAAGGCGAGCGAGGGCGAGGGCGAGGGCGAGGGACGGCCGGGGTCTGTGTCGGAGAACGAAGCTGTTTGTGAAGTTATTCACGGCGCCGATGGCAGTGTTCGCGCGAGGCTGAGGGGGGCGGACGACAAGTCAAAGGAGCCGCATGACGGGGAAGGGAGGAAGGGAGGAGGGAAAGGGACCGATGGGCTTGCGCATGTATGAACAGGAAACTAAAGCAGGATTTCTTTCTTTGGTTTGTCGGTCTGAACGTGGGTTACAAAGAGGGGGGGGGGGGGGGGGGGGGGGGGCNNGGGGGGGGGGGGGGGGGTACCCGTCGGGCGGGCAGGAAGCAGAACGGGCAGAGAAGGGCCGGGACAGGGTTGGGGCGCTCAAGGCGGTGTTGGGTGCCGCGTAGGGCAGCTGCTCACTGCGCAGGAGGGACGGATAGCGAGGTGCTAGCAGAGTAGGGGGGTCTCGTGGGAGGCATCCGTGGTGGTGGAGGTGACTGTAGCCCGTAGGGGAAACATTTACTGGTGACTTGAACCAACAAAGAGGGGCCCGACCCAACCTAGGCCAGGGCCCCATGCCCGCATTGCCGTGAAGCAATCCATACAATGCCGCGGTTACTGACCCAGAGCCGTTTTGCTTTTTCTGACCTCTCCCTGAACATGTCCACCAAGGCGACTGTTTGAAATGAAAAGAATCGGTGTTCCTACAAAGCAATAAGAGCTGGCTAATCCATGACTGTCTTCTTGTCCCGGGCCAGGCGGCAGTGACCATTTCTGCTTCTGCTTCTGCTTCNNCTTCTGCTTCTGCTTCTGCTTCTGCTTCTGCTTCTGCTTCTGCTTCTGCCTCTGCCTCTGCTTCGTCTATCAATACCACTCCGCCTCCCGACCCCAATTCCTCCTCCCTCCTCGAGCTAACGCTGTTACACAACCAACGATACCCCAGTCCTAAATCCGTTTCCGGGGCACAGAGACCTATCTAAACTCTCTGTATGTCCTTGAACCAATGCTTCAGCTCCTGGGAGACTCGAATAGCCCTCCTTGTCAAGCACCGGGGGACATCCGTCTTGTCGTAGCCAACTGCCGCTTGTCTTTGCCAATGCCCTTCCGCTCCTATTAATGCGTCAATATGTAGCGTCCGTACTTCTTGTCGTGTCTGTATGGGCCAAGTATTGCGTCCAGTTCCTTGCCTGGCGTTCGAGGGTGTCGGAGTCTCGTATGGACCTCGGAGGTGGAAATCCTAAACATGAGTGGTGGGGTCAAGAGGAGGCAGGTTAGGAACGTTCTCACGCTCCCATTCCCATGCCATCAAGCTCCAGTTGAGCTCGCGTCTCCAGAATAGTCCCAGTCCTCGTCCACCTCCATCAGGACGATCATCTGAGCTAAGTCCTCCGCTGCGAGGCATGTGGTTGCAAAACACGGCTCTGCCCATACGGGAATGGAGTATGCCCATCGAGCAAGACACGCAGGGCTCGTGCGTGACGTACAGCTCCAGACTGTGGCACAGGTATCCGTCCCTGTTGGGATGTTCCTGTACGAAGCATTGCTTCTCCAACTCGGTCAGCGGAGCGTCCTGGAAAGCGTCGTATTCGAGGTTCGCCACAACAACGGGGAGCTCAGCCGCCCGTCTTTCGTGCCGAACTAGTTTTTGGGCAACCATGCTGATTGCTCGTAGCACGCAGTGCGTCATGGGGTTGGTGCTGCCGAGGAGGAGGCTATTGGACTCTTGATGCCAACGGGCGTCTCCGGCAAGCCCGACGAGTTCGGCCTTGCCTCCATCTCTTTGGACGATGACGGCTCCTATCGCCTCGCCTATTCCGGCTTCCTTGGCCTGGAGAGCCACACGATGTGCCAGCGCCATCCAAAGAGAGGCGTCTTCCTTGATCTCGTCGGTTCCACGAGCGACCATACTAGGGTGAGGGCCGAGAGGGTTGTTCTTCCGGTAGACCGTTGGCCAAAACTGTGATGACCACATAGCTGCTTGGACTTGAGACGTCGGGGCGAGCAAGGGAATGGGAATCGTGGAAATGAACACGTCCTTGTCGAGACCGTCGATACCGGATACAGCACTGATTATGTCCTCTCTGTCAAAGTCCTTGACCTCCCCGATGATGATGTAGATCCAGGTCGACTTTGCAGTGTGGATCTGGCGCCCAACGGGGCTATCATTCATGAACTGAGTCTTGAGATGGGCAGGGAGGTCGGCCGGTTTGGAGCATCTGCGAAGATGAGGTAGGGGATTAGCGCTAGCATCAGGTCGCATGTTCCGTAGGGCTCTAAAGTGTGTCAGTGGCCACGGTGGGCTATCTCCAAGTCATCTGGAGTCAGGGGCAGACGAACGTGATGACATCGTTGGCCTGCTTGGTGGGAGCTCTGGTGATCCATGCCTGCACAATAACATGGTCCTGTCTAACTTCCTGTGTTGTCTTGAGGGGGATAAGCACTCCACGACGAAGATGCTTAGGGCTCAGGTCGTCGACCAAGGGGTTTGGGGCAACCTCGCTGGGCTGTCGTGCCTCGGGCTTGGTCGCTTGTGCCATTTCCCCTGCCTCCTGGGCGGAAACCGATCCGCCGACGGCCTCGGCGGTAGTCATCTCGTCGATGGTGGGTGATCGTTGACCGGCTGTTCGATCTGGATCTGTGCCGCGGTAAGTCATACAGTCGGACATGGCGTTGTGCAACTGACGTACCACTCGGCTAAGATAGCACCTGCGTCTTTGGCGCGCTTAGCTCGTGGCGATGTCCGTATTTCCGATTTTGCGTGGCCAGATTATCGATCTTGAGAAGATGCGAATCCAAAGAAGAGTTGACGAGGCTAGTTGTTAGGTTGAAGTGGATGAAAGTCGATGGTCGATGGAAGCGGGACTTCGGCTTGCCAACTTAAATCCGCATGAGCTGGTGACGAAGGTGATGCAATCGACAATAGAGGGCAGGAGCTGGTCGAGCCCACAGCTTTCCTGCTTGATATACGTGGGAGTGACCTCCCCGATCTAGGTTCAGCCGCGGCAGGGAGTCGTCCAGTTCTCGAAAAACTGCCACCCTAGACACTTGCGTCTAGGTATTTTCGTTGCTGTGCTGTACCGTCGTACCTTCAGATTGAGGGCTAAAACAGATGAGGGTATCGCTGGGTAGGAGCTTTGGTGTTTCCGAGTGTACGATATCAAGGCGGTGTTGTTGTGGTGAGCGTGACGGATGCCTGAGGGGATGCAGGAAGAACCCTAATCCGAGTCTGCGAGTGGCTGAAAGATGTCAATAGGCGTGGTAGGAGTCGATGCAGAGCACGAAATGGAAGACGATAGAAGCGTGGCACAGATTGCGAGAAGTGCGATTGGCACTCTGAAGTTGCGAGCGTCAACAATTCATCCGCCAGGCACTTCCAAGTTTGCTGTTGAACAAACAAAGAAACTGTGCAAAATTTGCTCCTCTGCGAATGCCGTGCCGATTTGAAACAAAGTAAGGTGGCAAGAAGTGACTCAGGGAGTAAACTGAACCGGAGGATGAATATGGGTTTGGAGCCTTTTTTGAACAAATTGTATTGTTTATTGTCTTGCACGGTTGACTATCAGATTGACGATGGTTTCTCTTGAGTGGATCCATAGTGTGGCTGAAGATGAGCTCCAGCCACATGGATTTGACAGGAGGTGGATCTTTCACTGGGAGTCTCCAATCAGAGACGTCCTCTTCAGCAAGCAAGCGGCCACCACCTCCAAATGAATCAGCCTTACTTGAGAGTTCCTCTGACACCTGAACAGTTCATATCAGAATGGCAAAGCCTTCAGGAGCATTACAAATTACCTCAGATCAACAACAATGGCATGTCACCCACACTCTCAAGTCTGGCGAGAATCTCCTCCCCCGGATTCTACCCCGCCTTGTTGGTCGTCTCAACCTCGCCTCCATGCTACGACAAGTCTCCCTATCGCGGCATTACCCATTGCCTCTTGTTTCGATATCAGGGAATTACGCAGACGATAAACGACAGAGGTGCTCTGACTTCGCCTCGTTCCATCACCCAAGCCTCGTTGACCAACTCCACGTGAGATTCGCTGACCGGAATCCGTCATGGTCATCCTCAACATCCGCCTCGGCCTCCAGCTTGGCCTTTGAAAGGGAACAGGTTACAAGTCATGCTCAACCCCGCCTTCCCCACTCGATGTCGAGCCCTGTCCAAGATCCTCCGTCGGACTGGCAATTTGCAAGATGATGGGGTGCTTGAGCTCGCTGATATAGGCAACTCCGTCCTCTTTGCAATCCGCTTCCTCCCCGCATCGACACTATGCCGTCCCGTCGCGCCAGCGAACCTCCCCGCCTTCCCCGACCTGCGGAATATTGTGGGAGCGTGGCATGTGAAGTATTGGGGAAAGGCATGATGTGCTGCCTACCTGGGATGGATTTCGGCCATTGAAGCCCAAGCGAGCCTGGACACACCACGGAATTCGATGGCCGACGGAGCTCAACTCTGGTATAGTTACACGGATCCGAGGCAAGCAAGGAACGCAGTCCGTCACCAACAAGTCGATTGCTGATTCAGAAATGCACGTCGGCCGACAGGACCGATGTCCAACTGGGTCACACCAAGACCCAACATGCAAGAGGACAGTAATACAGGAGATGCCAATGGACTCGGGGCGCCGGACCCTTGAAACACATGTCGGGGCATATCAGGCCCGAGTATCCAAAAACCGCCGAGTGATAGGTCCACTAATTACGACAGTGGGTGGCACAAATGTGAGATATTAGCCTGGCCTGTGATATCGAATCAGAGACATACGTCGTGCAGTGCCGCGGGATGTCAGCAGGATGCATTCGAGCGAGGCAAGACACCTGGCAAGCACAACAGATAAGTCATGGTTCAGCGGGAGGCATGAAACGGATGCCCCTGCCGTTTACTTGATGCTCTGAGAAGGCTGAGAGGTTGGCATGGAGAGAGTGGCTATTGCGGGTTATTGCTGACAAGGACTGAAAAGTTGACAATGGTGTACGAAGTCAGCAGCTGAAAGCGTAATGCTTGCGCAGTCTCACATGATGACACTCCCTCGAATCAAAGGGGCAATCGCGATTCAAGGCAATGGCCTATCGGGACTCCTCCCGCGTGGATTGAGGCCAGACGGGGCTTTGAGCCTCTGAGTGTGGTAAATTGACACGACGGGGATGGCTCCGCGTCAGAGCACGCATCCTCGAGAAAAGAAGTCAAAAAGGAAAAAAAAAGCACCACGGCAAAAGCAAGTCCGAGGATATGGTTCGGCTCGTGTTTCCTTTCTTCTCCTGTTCTTTTTTAGTCCGGGACGGCAGCGTCAAGGCTCCCGGGACTCATCACACTCGTAAGGTTCCCGGCACGTCTTGATGCCTTTCTCGAACGACGGTGGACGGTCAATGCTCCGGTGAGGCAAGGAGTGCAGGGCAGTACGGCGAGCCAGCTCATTAGGTACGAACGGGGAACGAGGATTAAGCATGTTGGATGCTTGCCAATGGCCTTTCAATGCCTGCCGTCGTTGCTGGGCCTGCAGGCGTGGGCGATCAATGAGATGGCGAGAAAGCTCACATCCGCCCAGCCTGAGCCCATTCTCAAGGCGCTTTGGAGAGTGACTCAGAAACTCGCCAACGCGGCGCCCTGGGTGTCAGTCTTACGCATACCTCAATGTAATTTCATTAACCGCAACTCAGGATACTCGCGCCGAGGTGGGGGATCGGTGCATGGTTTTCCCCCTTTCGTCTTTTTCCCTTCTGTCTCGTTTCCCCGCATCAGCGAAATCGGACGTCGATGCGAAGTGGATGACTCTGATATGAAGAGGTTCCAGCCTCTGAGGGCTTCCAGTCCCTGAAAAGAAGGTCGTGGGCCGCAGCAATAGCGCGCCGACCATGCCTTTGAGGAGACGGACCATTGAGCTTGACTCGATGTGGCATATGCAGACATTAAGGCCACTGCCGTGCGGATGGGGCCAAGCATGAAGCAGAGTCTCCGAGGATTGGGATGGGATGGATCTTGGGCCGGGATGCCCTAGCTCGAAGGGCAATTATTACTGCGAACAGATTTTAGTCGGGAGCATAACTTTGTCTCGTGCTGGCCGGTTTCGCCTCAAGATTAGAAGCGCGTATCCGAGAGAAGAATCGTATGTCAATGGGGCTGTAATGAAAGAGGCAACGTTGGATTCGAAATGATGATCAATCTGGAGCCTTGTTTCTCCCACGCACCCAATGCCCTCCCTCCCGAGCGCCTATCAAGCGAAAGGAGACGGAGTCGAGTGCCACGGCGAGCGTCTCGGTGAGTTTGGGGGTCGACGGGGGGGTTCCATGGCCCAGTCGGAGCCAACGCTTTGGATGGGCTCATGCCATGGGCTCCCGCGCCACCGCGGTGACCCAGCCGGGACAGGTAGCTGAAGCTCCGCCGGAGAAGGAGTTTCCCTTTGGGATGTGGCAGAGAGGCCAGCGAATCCAGATTCGAGGCATCCCGGCAGGCGGCTGACTCGGGGCGAATCCGATGGGCGGCGGAAGTAGGCTTCCACGACGCTGGGATTGCGCTTGATGCCTTGCGAGGCCCATGATCCATGCGATGCCGTGTCATGACATGCGATGCCATGATTTGGATTTGGATACGGTACTCAGGAATTAATTCATGTGGAAGGGACCAGGGCAGGGCGGGTGGGCATTCCGTGAATCTTGGGAGTAGGGGCCTTTGGGCGGAGGATCTTGGGTTGGGACTCGATCTTGCTGCAGCTGGGGCCGTGTTCTCATGGAAACGAGCCTGGGAACGAGCACGAGCAAGCAACAGAGGGTATTCTTAGTCCGGGCATCCGAAAGGTATCACGAAGAGCCATCATCATGCGAGCACTGCCAGAGCTTGAATGAGCCGCAACGCACAGAGGTAGCATCAGACATGTAACAGTCATGTACAATGATGCAAGGTCGACGACGGAGAGCAGGCCGGTCGACGACGGTGGTGAGGCTTGTCGATGACGGGAAGTACTTGTCATCGCCTCCCAGTGCTCCCACCCACCACCCATTTCGCGAGACACATGCGCTTCTCTCTTGGGACCACGCGGTTGCCCAACTCACACGGGCAAGGCGCCATGGGATGGACTAAGAAATCAATGGCGAGCGACGGAGACGGAGGGATCATCTGTAGTCCGTGGAGGCTCGGTACAGACGCCTTCAAAAAGATGGCATGTGCCAGGCCTCATACAGGTTTTCCTTCACCTCCGCTCCTCGAACACCGCCATCGTGTCAAAAAAATACATTGAAAAAATGAATGAACCCTCCCGTCTCTGAAAAAGGATACTTCGGCCTCAGCCATATTTGCATCCACGTCGACGGCGCGACAAGGAAGACGGCACCACAGACCACCTCACATCACCTCACTCTGCCTCATCGCTCTCCTGACCAGGACGAGCACCCCCGTCAGGGCAACCGAGAGCCCAAGCAACGGGCCTTGCCATGGGCGTTTCGACGCGGCCGCTGCAGTCGAATATAATTTCCAGGCTGCCTCTTTTCCCTTCGCGGCCTTGCAGGGACAAAGAATCAAGAAGAGCAAGTCATCGTCGGTGACGAATTCAACCATACCAAACTCGACTCAACTACGAAAGGGACCGTCGACATCAGCATCAGCATCAGCCATCAGCCATCAGCCATCAGCATCGCACAAAGAAAAAAAGTACCGAGACGAGGGACATTTACATATTACACCGTACACGCACGCCAAGTATTACGACCTGCAGCCTGCGGCAACACGAAACGTACCTACATACGTACCTTGCCCAACAACGGCACTACGCACATGCACGAGCTGTGAGAGGACTTTTAAAAAAAGAAATCTTCATCAGCGGCGACAACACAAAAAAGAGACCCGGACCGTCAAACATACGAGTGGAGGAGAGTTCCTGCAAACCCTCCAACAAACTCAAGAGCCAGCCGGCTTTTTCTCCTGTCCTCCCGTCCTCCCGTTTCCCACAACCCATCACCAACTCTCACGCCTCAAACATATCTATCAAATACTTCACCTTTCCCCTCGTTTGACTCCTCGCTTCCATCAACTTACACGCAGGCGGCCAAAACCCTGATTGCACCAGCACCAACGCTTATTTCGTCCCAAAAACAAAACCCCACACGCACAATCGCTGCATCGCGCAGCTCACATTAGCGCGGCACCTCCGACCCAGCGCGCTACGACTCCATCCCACGGCCGACGTGCTGCAAACGACGGTACGAAGCAAGTCGCACGCATAGCGCCGACAAGGCCACCGAGCGCCCGAACGCCCCGAAGGACGCCGCCACACACAAACGAGTCCAGCTCGCCAGTCTCATCCCACTTCACGCCCACGCCTCGCCTCGCTCATCCCCGCTGCTAGTCCCAGCTCAACGAGAGAGTTGGAAGCGAGAGAAAGAAGCTGTCGCGCCCAACAACAACCACAATTCACATCCTCCCTCTCTCTGCACACCAGAATCAACCCTCCACCAACCGACTCCAATCACTCGCCAACCCTCCCCCATCTCTTGGTCCGCCGCGCAAGTTGGTGGCCCGCTGAAGCTATACCGTGGAGTCCACTGGAACCCACCTGCACTCGCCCCCTGCGGCCCACTGCGCCCACCATCACGGCCACCTTCACCCAGCAAGCCGGCTTCGCTGGGGCTGTAATCCTTGCCGCTGGATTGGACGCCCATCCACTGTGAGTCTCTCCACGGGAGTCATCGAGCAGGAAGCGGCCTCCTCCTCAGCGCTGTCGTCCACTAACATTGCGTTGCGCCAGGGTTCCCAGGGCGTCGACGAGCGTGCCCAACGCCATCTTTCTCGAGGGCGCCTCTCCCTTGTTGCTCAGATGCCTTCAGCAATCCCGGTAACGCCAGCTGGTAAGTTGCATGAGTTGTTGTCTCATTCTTATTTCTTGCGCCCCTCGTCCGTCGTCATCATTCTTTTATCTATCCGTCCCATCCTCAACCCAAAGCGAACAGAGAAACACACAAAGTTGTCTTTGTCTGATACCCATTTGATCCCCCATTGTCACTCGTCACCCTTGTCTCTATTTTATACGACGTACCTTCCATCCATCAGCTCCCCTGGTCGCATCTGCGCCGTACCTGCCTCTGCTACATACCACCTTCCACCTCTTCAATATCCTCCTGCCTGCTCCTTCCATCTCCTCCTTTCCTCTCTCCGCTCGACATCAACATCAACCTCGACAAAAGACACAAGCTTACCCGATCCTCACTCCTCCAGCCGCTGGTCGCAAACAATCCAAACAGTCGGCCCTGGCCAAGCTTGTCATGCATAGCCTCCTTGGTCTTTCGCCCAAGACGTCGCCCAGGTCGTCGCCAAACTCTCCCGCCGCCTCCTCCTCGACATCCACAGCAGTCGAGTCCGATCCCAACTTCGCCGTCCTACCTCCCCCCGTCGACGATGAGCACCTTCCCCCGCCTCACTTTCCTTCAATGGCCGTTGCTCTGCGAGGCCTGAGCGACCTGACAGACACTCCTCCCTATGCGCGCAGCGTCACCTCGACCGCGCCCAGTTCGCCACGCATGTAAGTTTCTCCCATTTTTCTGGCGTCGCAAACGTCACATAGCTCCCGATCTCGGTCTCGGTCTTCGTGGACCCGTGGATCCCCTATTAAGCAAGCGTCGCGCTGACTCATGGAATCCAGTCCCCCTGTGCGACAGAACTCGGGCAGTCAAACCCCGAGAGTGCGACCCCATGCGACGACGCTTAACATCCCGGGAATGACCCGTTCCAGGGTCTCGCCCGACGGAAGAATTCCCAGACGAGACGTTGCCTCCAAGCTCGTCATTATCATGGTCGGCCTGCCCGCGCGAGGCAAATCGTACATCACGAAGAAACTGCAACGATATCTGTCGTGGCAGCAACACGACTCGCGCATTTTCAACGTTGGTAACAGGAGGCGCGTCGCTGCGGGGCGCAAGGTGCCTGTGCATCCCAAATTGCTCCCGGAGCCTAGGCACCTTGACCCTCCCGTCCGCGCCGCTGCTGCAATTCTTCTGAACGGCGTTCCCGCACCTCATGATGAGACTCCACCGGAGCAGCGAGAGCCCGAGTTGCTTGATCTCAATGATGCCGAGATCAAGGAAAAGGATGAGATCGACCAGTCCGCGGACTTCTTCGATCCCAAGAACGAGAGCGCTGCGGCGATGAGAGAGCAGGTTGCCATGGAGACTTTGGATGAGCTGCTTGACTACCTCCTGGTTCATGGAGGAGCTGTGGGAATCCTCGATGCCACCAACAGCACCGTCGAGCGCCGCCAAAACATCGTCAATCGCATCCAGCGCCGAGAGCCCAAGTTGGGAATTCTCTTCATTGAAAGTATCTGTCACGATCCCAGCCTGCTCGAAGCAAACATGCGCTTGAAGCTGTCTGGTCCCGATTACCGCGACAAGGACCCCCAGCAGTCCCTGGAGGATTTCAAGAAGCGAGTTGCTGCTTACGAGAGTGCGTACGACCCCCTCGGCGAATATGAGGAGCAGCATGACATGCAGTACATTCAGGTTTGTTTCCCAAGGTTTATTTTCGCCCGGTCAGTTTGCTAACCAGCCTCAGATGATCGATGTCGGCAGAAAACTGGTGCAATACCGTCTCAAGGGTTTCCTGAGCAACGGCATCAGCCATTACCTCGCGAGTTTCAACCTTGCACCTCGGCAGATCTGGATCACCCGACATGGCCAGAGTGTCGACAACGAGCTGGGCAAGCTGGGTGGTGATTCGCCACTGACCGAACTCGGCCACTACTATGGCCAAGCGCTGCACAGATTCATCACCCACAAGCGCAAGCATTGGCTTATTGAGCAAAAGAGCAAGCTCGCCCAGGCCTCGTTCCCTCCCCTTCCCGGGGACAATACCCCGCCATACCCCGAAATGAACCGGGACTTGGACAACAAGAACTTCTGCATCTGGACTTCGATGCTTCAGCGAAGCGTGGACACGGCCGAATACTTTGACGCCGATGATGATTACGACGTCAAGAATTGGGAGATGCTCAACGAAATGAACGCAGGCCAGTTCGAAGGCATGACATATGCAGAGATCGCCAAGAGTCACCCGGAAGACTACCAGAGGCGAGGCAAGGACAAGCTCAACTACATTTACCCTGGCGTTGGTGGCGAGGGCTACCTGCAAGTGATCAGCCGCCTTCGCGACATGGTCCGAGAAGTTGAGCGCATCGAAGACCATGTCATGATCATTGGGCATCGATCCGTCTGTCGGGTCTTGATGGCCTACTTCATGGACCTCTCCCTCGCGGACATTACCGACATGGATGTGCCCCTGGGTATGCTCTATGCCATTGAGCCCAAGCCTTACGGCATCGAGTTCCACGCCTACAAGTACGACGAGGCCGAGGGGTGGTTCAACGAGATGCCCAACTACCGACCCCAGAAGCCCTCTCGCGGTAGTGCCTAGGTCAATGACCTAGCCGCCGCTCACCTTTTTCCTCCGGATACTGTCCGATTTGTACAACACTTCAAACCCCATTTTCAACAACCTCGATCGTCCTAATAATCTTGATCATGGACAACTGGAACAACTTCCCAACTTTTTTTTTCATCGGCGTTATACGGACACGGCTTCATGATGCTACGCAACTGGGAGACTCTCACATATCAATGGAACGGGAGGGGCGACATAAAAAAGACGGCGGCATGGGCGTTTTCCGTTCAATTGATACAGAGATACCTCCGATTTCGTAGCACGACTTTGCGAATCGGCTTTTCCTTTACATTTCCTACTCGCAGGAGTTTATCGGCATATGATTTTTGGTACGGCTCATGGGAATGATGCTTTGCAAGAACGAGTCAGCTCGGGCTGCGGTCTGGTCTGGGAGTACAACAACAAGTGTACTTGGCCTACAACTAGAAAAGGGGTACTCCATTGGCGTTGTTCTTTTTCACGGTCCCGTCTTCTTCACGTCTTCCTTGCCGACAACGGCGGTTACAAAAAAGGGGGAATACTTTCAGGGATGGTATAGAAGGCCAACGTCGACGCTACGCATGGCGTCATTTTCTCAACATGCAAACAGACTGGGCAATATGCCCCTCTTGCGAATCGTTTTTGGAGGTTATAGGGATCTTTGCTACTTAGAGCTTTGAACAATGTAACTCATTTCTCTCCAACTGTTGTCTGATGTTTTGTGCGAAGTCTGTCAGTGAAGCCTGTCCTTGAGTGTCGTCTTGTCGACTGTTTACTTGGAAATGCGGTTGTTGAAAGAAAACCTAGGTCTCTTGAGGTTTCTTTGTCCTGTATTCAGAACTCCAAACATGGTATATCTGTACCGAGCTTTTGACTACCCTAATGTAAACCTGAACGCCATGCCATGCCATATTCAAGCCCATGTACGTAATAATACCCGGCAAGCCCAGGCAGTTTCCCATCTCGAGACATTTCCTCCACGTCTGTGACCATCATCAAACTCCCGCATTCTTTTTACTTTTCCCTTGCCAAAACCATCTTCTCCCTCTCGCTCTTCCTCCGCTCAAACTGCTTCTTGGAGTGGCGGCGCTCATTCTCCTCGCGGCGCTTGAGGCTCTTGATCTCGTCGGCCTTGATCTCGCCGGCCTTCTTGAGCACCTTGGGCACGTGGCGGTGGCGCTTGATGCGGCGGATCTCGGGCATGTGCTCGAAGCGCTGAACGAGGGCGTCGTTGTACTCGAGGGCCTGGCGCTGACGGGTCGACTTGATGCCCTCACGGTGGGAGGCGTTTGCGCGCCAGAGGCGGACGTTGCCGTCGTCGGAGCCCGAGAGGACGTAGCGGGCGTCGGGGGTCCAGCGGGCGGCCATGACGCGCTGCATGCGCTTGGTGTGGTAGATGTCGCGCGAGTGGCCGCGGTCGCGGTTCCAGAGGCGGACGGTACGGTCCCACGAGGCGGTGACGAGCTCCTCGCCCGTGGGGGAGAACTCGACGTCCATGACGGCGGCGACGTGGTCCTTGAGGACGTTGAGGGCGCGGTCGAGCTTGCGCATGTCGAAGAGGTAGACGTTGTGGTCCTCGGAGGCGGCGGCGAAGTTGAAGGCCTCCATGGGGGACCAGGCGATGCGGTTGCAGGCGAAGCTGAGCGTCGACTTGGCGACGGGCGTCGAGGTGCGGAGGTCGTAGATGACGATGGAGCGGTCGTTGGAGCACGAGGCGAGGACCGACGTCTCGACGTAGTTGAAGGCGACGTCGGTGATGGTGTCGATGGACGTGGGCCAGCGCAGCACCTCGGGAGCGGCCGTGTGTCGCTCTAGGTCATAGATTGATATCACGCTCGAGGCGGCGGCGAAGGAATTCTTGGATCGGTGGTGCGACAGGCTGGTAAAGGCGCCGGAGCCGAGCCACGACGAAATGGGCGCGGCCTCGCTGGGCGTGTTGTAGGGGTCGAAGAGCTTGACGGAGCGGTCGGCGCCGCAGGTCAGGAGCTTTTGGTCCCTCGTCCACTCGAGGCCCTTGACGATGTTCTCGTGGGCCGTCGCATGCCAGATCTCGTCCCGGTCGGCCAGGTCCCAGACCTTGACGACGCCGTCGCCGCTGCCGCTGGCAAAGTGCTCGAGAGAATTGGGGTCCTTGGCGATGGAGTAGACGCCGTCGACGTGGCCGCGGCCGAGCTGGCCGATGAAGGGCTGCGCGTGCATGCGCTCGAGCTTGACGGCGTTGAGGGCGCGCTTGTATTCGCGGGCCCGCTCGAAGGGGTGCAGAGCCGAGTCGAGGTTGCGAGGCTGCTTGGTCACTTCGGACCCGGCCGCCTGTTGGGACGCCACTGAGCGGTTGAGGGCCTTGATCTTCATGGTTGAATGTTGGTCGTGTTGAAGACGTCGGGGATTCAATCCATGGCCTATTGGCGATGGCGGGGATTTTTTTTTTCTCTTATCGGTTTGGTTTTCGATAGAGCTACGCGAAATATGGGTCTTATGCAGGCCGATAAGAGACCGGATTAGTAATGTTCCGTAACAAAGGAATGTTTTTCGAGCGAGCTTGAGTCCTGGTCGCATGCGCTATTCGACTGGAGCCTCTTCCGCAGGCTCGCCAAAACCTACCTCCAGCGGCCTCCAACAACGCAAAGCTTTCTTTGTACACAACACGCACGTCTCCCTCAACTTGGTTATCGAAAGACGCGATCCCGATATTGCGCGCAGCCCCGAAAGCAAAGCGACTCGACCCAGCGCGCATCCCCCCTTCCGAGACCCGTATTCTGCGCGCGCGCCACTCGACCACGATGGACGGAATGAACTACGATCCCATGGCTATGGACGGGGAGCCCGAGCAACCCCAAGTCAAGATCTCAGCGGTATGGGAGGCCCCTTCCTCTGGTGCCTCCTTGTAGTGAGACCGAGAGTTATTGATGTCGTGTGAATTCTAGGCCGACCATACGCATGTCGATTTTGAGCTCTCCAAAACAAACCTCTCCTTCGCGAACGCTCTGCGACGAGTGATCCAAGCCGAGGTGCCGACCATTGCCATCGACCTGGTGGAAATCGAAGTCAACAGCTCCGTGCTAGCGGACGAGTTCATCGCCCACCGCCTGGGTCTCATCCCCCTCGACTCCAAGGGAATCGGCGAGCTCAACTACTCCCGCGACTGCGACTGCGAGCAATACTGCGAACAATGCAGCGTCACCCTCACCATGCACGCCAAGTGCACGACCGACGAGATCATGAAGGTGTACGCCCGCGACCTCATCGTCGACGGCCGGCAGGCGAATTCCCTGGGAAGCCCCGTCATCAGAGACCCCGATGGATACGGATGCTTGATTGCGAAGTTGCGGAGGGACCAGGAGCTCAAGATTAGCTGCATTGCCAAGAAGGGCATTGCCAAGGAACACGCGAAGTGGATGCCAACCTCTGCCGTTGGCTTCGAATACGACCCTCATAACAAGCTTCACCACCTGGACATGTGGTTTGAGAACGACACCGACCCCGAGGTCGAATGGTAAGTCTCATCGGCGCTTTGCTTGGCCTGCGCGGTGTCGAGGCTAACTGTTTGCCAGGCCCAAGAGCAAATACGCACAGTGGGAGGAACCTCAACAAGAGGGCGAACCCTTCGACTACGACGCGGTCCCCAACAGGTTTTACTTTGAGGTGGAAACGTCAGGGAACATGGAGCCCGACCAGATCGTCGAAAGCGGCATCCGCGTGCTGCAGCAGAAGATTGGCGGTCTCCTCAAGAGTCTCGACCCTCGAAAGTACGGAGGCGACGAGGCAGCCGAGTTTGACGGCCCGCGAAGTCCCGATATGAACATGGACGGCGGCACGACTCCTTGGGCTCAGGACGGTGGTGGCTACACCACGCCCTATGGCGGTAATACGACGGCTTATGGCGGAGGGATGACGGCGTACGGCACGACGCCGTATGGGCAGTCGTGGCAGTGATTGTGCGGGCGTTTTTATGACATGGGCAAAGGGAAACTTGCGACTAAAGTAAAGGCTGGCTTGGGGTTGATGGTCCGGATTCTGTAATAGTAGTATAAAACATTGCGCGGTCATCCAATGGAATCTCTTCCGCGGATTTTGGGGAGGTCAGATAGAAGCTGCGGAAACGCGCAAAAAAAGTTGATACCAAGAGGAACAGAGACACAAGGCGTATCCAAATCCCAGTGATATTCTTGCTATAATATTCTAGCTACGACCTGCGGGTGTCCATCTTCCCTTCATGTGCTCAATGATATGCCAAGTTCAAAGAGGGGAGATCGCAATCCCCCTATGAGGCCCAGAGATCCCATTAACGCCATCATAGATGCAAACCACCTCTCTTCGTCTCGCTCTCTATTTTGGAAAAAGCAAACGCCATGTATGTGCCCTTGTTTACCTCTCCGGTCTATATGCCCGGTCTACAGCTTCTTATCCTCTATGCCCTGCACCCGGCGGTAGGCCTTGCGGTGCATTTCTAGGAAGACAAATGTACAGATGGTTTGACTGGGCGAAAGTCAGTCGAGTTGCTGCGAGAGGGAAGGGATAAAAGGATATACGTACGGTCCAAGTCGGAGGAAACTGGGCACCCATCCCTTGAACACCCACATGAGGCCGTCTGTCTTGTAAATGTCGCCAATCAGGTGCATGACGCCGTGGCTTTGCGAAGAGGACATGACGCGCGTCTTGATCACGTCGATGGGGCTCGTGATGGTCGCGGCGACCAGACCAGCCAGGAACGAGGCGGAGAAGTGCGTCGTCAGGTTGTCCTCGAGCGGCGTGTACTTGAGCAGCAGCCTCTTTGCGACGTCGTAGCTGGCGAGCTGGCCGGCCGTCATGAAGGCGGCGCGGGTGGCGTTCGGCAGCCAGCCGCGGAACCAGCTCCGGGGGCCCTCCTCGCGGGCCATGCGCGCCATGCCGTCAAAGGCGTGCTTGTAGTTACGGCGCTCGGCCGGGGGCAGAGCGGCGTCGCCCTGCATGCGCACGTTGAGCACGTCGGCAAAGTTGCCCGCGATGCCGCCGACGAAGCCCGAGCCGGCGGCCATGGCGACGAGCATGGGGAAGGCGGGCTGCTGGCCGTTCTTGGCCACCATGCGCGCCTTGATCTCCTCGTAGATGCCGAAGCGGACCGTCGAGTAGGTCATCTGGCGCAGCAGCGAGGCCGAGATGCCGTTGTAGAGACCCAGGGGGCCCGAGGTGCGGAAGATGTGGACGAAAGTGCCGCTCATGCTCTTGGGCGCGTTGCCCGTGCGCGTCTGGAGGCGGACCTGGCGGGATGCATCGTTAGCACTTTTTCCTTGACGGGGTGTAAGCTGGGCGGGAGGGAGCTGCGAGAGAGAGAGAGCCGGTGTACCTTGACTGCGGTGGAGCACAAATGGTTAGCGAAGGTGTTGCGCCTTTCAGAGATCGGAACCGAGATGGCTCGGCGAGCGGACGAGACATACCGAGATCCAGAGGATGGGTGACGCAGGCGGCCATGCTGCTGGCGCTTCCTCCGAACCAGAAGGGGTACCTAACGACGGCCTTCTTCTGCTGCGGCTCTTGGGCCTTGGCCTCGACGGGCCGGGCGGGCTGGGAGTACTCGGCGCTCATGGTGGGAAGGCGACAGCTCGAAGCTTTTCTAAGGAGCGGCTGCGGATATGCTCGACATTCCCGCAGAAGGAGGAAGAGAGAGAGAGAGAGAGAGAGGGAAGGGGAAACGAGAGGGAAGGATAAGAAGAAGCGGGGTGAATGAAGAACAGGTGCTTCGGTTCCGGGGTCTGGAGAGAGGTCCGTTCCTAGGCGGCTGGTGCATGGGGAAGTGGTCAAAAAACGTGGGTTGAACTGACGATATTTTGGAGGGATGAGATGGTGATTTTTGGATTTTCCGGGGGTCCGGCCGCGGAGAGCACACCCGCCGACAGGGGATCGTCAAATGCACGGCGCCGGGCGGCCGATGGATGGGAGGCGTAGGTGTGCTGCTGCTGGCTGCGTGTTCCCCTGGATTTTTCGCTGCTTATCAGCCACTGGAGAGCGACGCTGATAAGAGAACTTTTTAGTGGAGACGCCGGCCCGGAGGTGGAGTGGAGGGGGTGGGCGCCAAGTTAATCCGGCAGAGCACCACCACTTTGACGGCCAAATCGGCTGAGGGTCAGCTTTTTGTTGCGTGCGAAGCTCAGCATACAACCTGACCGAGGACGCATTGCACCAGCCATTGGCACCCGGCACGCCATTGATCTGCCTTGGAAGCTGGCTGCACGGCTGCAGAGCGCTGTCAACATGAGGGTCCACGTCGAGGGCACCCGCTGTCTATGGCGCAATTCATCGCGGCTCCTCGAGGTGTCCCGCTGTGCCCGAACCTCGGCCTTGCTGCGACCAGCTTGCGGCGTGAGACTCTACTCGGCAAGTTAGTCAATCGCCGACTGCTTTGCGATAGGGTTGCTCTGCTGACCATGTTTTCTGTGTGTGCGCAGCTCTCCCAAACCTCCAGTCCAAACCCAGGTCCGTGACGATCCAAGGCCAGACCATTCCTTCCGATCCCGCATGGTTTAACGTCCCAGACAACGTCCTTAAGGCGACGTCACGGAGGCTGCATCTTCAAGATGACCATCCCATCTCCATCACCCGCCAGATCATCCAGTCCAACTTTCCTACGCCCACCTTTAAATACTACAACGAATTCAGCCCTGTTGTGTCGACAGCCCAGAACTTCGATTCGCTAGGTTTCCCTCCGAACCACCCTGGACGAGCCCTCTCGGACACGTACTATCTCAATAAGGAGACGCTCCTTCGAACGCATACCAGTGCGCACCAGGCCGATACGTTCCGCGCGAACGAGAGTGGCGGGTATCTGATTGCCGCCGACGTCTACCGCCGTGATGCCATTGACCGGAGTCACTACCCCGTCTTCCACCAAATGGAGGGTGCCATGTCCTGGGACCGTAACGAGGTTCCGAATGGCGATGTTGCCGCTGCTGTGTGGAAGGATGTCGAGAATCTGCCCAAGCACGACATTCAAGTCGACGACCCCAACCCTACGATGCATCCCGAGCGAAACCCTCTCCAGGATGCACACCACTCGGCCGAGGAGGTGGAGGCAATTGGCGCTCACCTGAAGAAGTCCCTCGAGGCCATGGTTGTGGATGTCTTCACCCGGGCAAAGGTGGCGGCCATTAAGGAGGACCCCAACTTTGTGGACGAGCCGCTCCAGATGCGGTGGGTGGAGGCCTACTTCCCCTTCACCAGCCCTTCGTGGGAGCTCGAGGTTTACTACGCGGGCGACTGGCTTGAGGTTTTGGGCTGCGGAGTGGTCAAGCAGGATCTCTTCATCAATGCGGGTGTCCCCTCACGCCTTGGCTGGGCCTTTGGAATCGGCATTGATCGCATTGCCATGCTCCTCTTCAAGATTCCGGATATTAGACTGTTCTGGTCCCAAGATAAGCGATTCTTGTCCCAGTTTGAGGGAGTCTCGGGCGATCTTGACAAACTCAGGCGATTCCAGTCCTTTTCAAAATATCCTCCATGCCCCAAGGATGTGTCCTTTTGGCTGAGCCAGGCGTCGGCGGGCGGCGAAGGAGAAGTGGTGAATTTCCACGAGAACGATGTTATGGAGCTCGTCCGCGACGTGGCGGGCGACGTGGTCGAGGACGTTCGACTCATCGACGAATTCACGCACCCCAAGACGGGTCGCAAGAGCATGGCCTACCGCATCGTCTACCGCAGTCTGGAGCGTACACTCACCAACGAGGAAGCCATCGAGTTCCATGAGAGGGTCCGCCAGTCGCTCACGGAGAAGCTGGGCGTCGAACTCAGGTGAGGCTCTTGGCGAGGCTCTCACGGGGTGCGCTCGACGCCTCGGCTGCGGCAGACGTGTTGTTCTCGTCTACGAGGTGCAGCCTGGGGGAGACAACAGCTGAGCCGCAAGTGTGGAGTGGCTAGTGAAGCGTTCAAGCGGAGAAGCGAAAGAGTTGATTCCCAGCTCGACAGAGCAGGACCCCGACAGCCCCCCCGGGCTGACAGGCGCAAGGGCCCGGGGGAAGGGGGCGTGTAAGACGCTTGTAGATGGATTAGAGCGGCGGCGTTGGGTGTTGTAGATGAGATGAAAGGGACGCGGCCGATTGTATCACCACCTGTACACTACCCTGCTTAGCCTCAGCCTGACTGTAGCATGTCCAAATGATGTCCTGATCAAGACTCCTCCGTCCAGGTAGACTGAACTTCCGGAAAAGCTAAGCACGAAATGCGCCGGAGTATCGACGAATGAAAGTTGCTGCGCCATGTTAAGAGGCCTCAGTGGGAAATTATCCAGACGAGAAAAAACGAGGCCGAGCCACGTTGGGGGGAAATATCGTTGCCACCATGGCTGAGAAAGGTGAAACCGGAACGCCCTTTTCAGCTTTGATCTGTCAACGGACTCGATGGAACGTGGCTTTGATCTTCAGACGACGATGCCTGGTTTGTCATTGATTGCTCGGACTTTGCGGGTTCCCACCAGCTCGGGATCGACGCTACCGTTTTTTTTTTCTTCATTGCAGGCGCAGTTGGTGTGACGTCTCGTCGGGAAATGAGGCGGTGCTCAGCCACAGAATTGGGGGGTTACCGAGTTCGCGGGTCTGGTGGGAAATGACTGGCAAAGGCCTCCGGCAAATGTGGAGAGGGGAACCTGTCCTGTACCCCTGTGGCTGGTTTCGGTGGCGTTTTCTTTTTTCTTTCTTTTCTTTGCGCTTGTGGTTGTTGAGGATGGCAAAATGTTGACGTCAGGACGCAGAGGGCTTGGAAGCTCGTGGCTTAGGAAGAAGGGCATTACGAAGGGGCGGCGGCGCCGGGGGCGGTTTGACGAGGCTGCGTTGACGGGTGAGGCGGAGGATGGTTCGTAAGTCAGCTTCTGACTTGGCCATGGGGGAGAGAGCGTAAACACCTATGGATTCGCTGGATGTTGGTCGCGGTTGTTGGTCGTTGGGTGTCTCCTGGGAGCTTCATCTGCACATGTTGCTCGATCTTCGTACGTGCATAGGGGATACAGTAGCATCCGCCGTCTTGATGCACTTTCCGCAACATGCACTTCGTAAAAGTGCAGTCCCCCTTGCGGTGGCTCGTCGGCTTGGCAAGCACTCTGGGGAGTATACGTCAAAGTTGTCAGCACTCAAGAGTCACCAGCTAGTACTCTGGCACGGTCACTATTTGATATCGAGGTCTGATGAAACGGCCGAACAGCTTACATGCTGACTTGACCTGGTCGACTCTGCCGGGTAGGCTTCCCCCTTCCCTCCAAGGCACGGGGAATCCATGTAATCACTCCGTGCCCCGTACTCCGTAGACAGTCAGCCATTAGCTTCCGCGAGAACCGCTTAAGAAACACCCTCTCTCGATTGACGAGCCCTTGTTGACCAGCCTGTCAGATCTCATTGCGGGTAGTCAGCATCCGGTTCAGGAAACCCCCAGGCACCCACCACCAAAGTCCTTTCTCGTTGACCCGGTGTTTGAAGGATTATGCACGAGCCTTGGCAAGTCTGGACACGACTGTTTGCCGGGTCTCCCTATTTGGCGAAGCCATCATGATTTGAAAAAAAAAGAAAGGAGAGGAGAAGGCTTGGTGGTCGGATGCCTAGGGCTGGGAACATGCGGACTAGGTTCTCAGCCCCCCGAGATGGCTAGTTGAGATTAATCTACATATCTGAGCCTCGGGACATCGGACGGCGAGAACTGTAAGAACACGGTGTGTTGGTTGAACCGTCTCCTAGAGCTAGTGTCCCCTCCCAGGCATATTGAAGGCGAGTTGTCGTGGGCGAAGTCGACCGAACCCTTGAAAGGATATACAGAGAGCCAACCGGATGGAGAAGGCGTGTTGGCTGTCACAATCCTATTCTGCCATATGACAGTGGATATAATGATCCATCGACTGCGAGAATCTGCTCGAGGGTGAGGAATCATATGGTGTTTTGAGGCGGTGGAGGGGGGAGTGCTGTTGGGCCACCTATTCGCATACCAGCACGACGATAATGAGCCTTCGCAACTACACCGCCATGGTCATTTTTACCCCTCCCCTGACGACATGAAGGATCACGGGATATGCCAACCTCTCATCTCGTTCCCCGTGCATCTACCTACCTAGAAGGGAAATCATCTTGTCCATGGATGTATCTTCACAGCCACGCTCGGGCGAGCAAGCGGCAAATCATGACGAACAGCTCAACCCTTTGGTCTCCAGAAAGCTGCCGCGATCTGCGCAAATGGCCACACTTGGCCCTCTTGGCGATTGCTTCCCAAGTGAGGGGAAAGCTCTCTGTTATGAGCTGTTTTTTTTTGCGGTATGGGCCAAGGAGACAAGCTTTCCTCTTGAGGACCCGAGAGTCCGAACACAGCCCCCTTGGAGTGATGCCGTGATGCTGTACAAGTGGGATGGGCAGATCGGAAGCGGACAAGCAAGCTTGTCGGTGGCGCACCTTCGTTCTTGGCGATGCGAGGCTCTCAAAGGAGGTGTGTTAGGGTGACATTTTGTGACAATGCTGTTTGTCGACGTGACGGAGGTCAAGGAGGGCTCGAATCTTGCTGCGGACGTCGCGGACGGGGGGGCCCAGGCCGAGTCAGATGAGACGACGACAGCTTCGAGAACAGGGCTGGGCCTGGCTTTGGGAGGAGTCAGTTCTGATGGTCTTTGCTTGAGACGGACTGCTAGTTACTCGGCTAGGTACCTACAGTAGGTGAGCATAGCATGCCAGCCTTTGTCGCTGAGTCAAGAAGTGTTGAGACGAGGTGCTGCTCCTCATCGTCCTCTTTTCGCTCCCCCCCTTTGAACACAGCCCTCTCAGTCATCAGCATCAGTGCCCAGAAAATACGCGAAGCAGTCGAAGACCTTGTTCTCGATTGACTCAACCTTAACTTTCTTGGCCATGGAGGGGGCGGGAGCGGGAGTCGTCCACAAGGGAAATGATTGACGAGGGCGAAGCCAGTGGTGGCCACCTCGTTGAAACTCACCATTATTTCTCCCTCTCGCCTTCGCCGTCGCCGTGGCCGCGGCCCCAATTCGTCCCGAGACCCGAGAGCGAGGCTCGATGGCCAACCCACAACCCGACGCCGACGGCTGCACAGCGTCGAGAGACGGAGAGGACATCGTAGGCGCCGGGCATGGATAATGCGAGGCCTCAGGAAGGATCCAGCGCTGAACGAGGCTGCTGAAGGAGCCATCACAGGCGCTTCCCTCGCTGCTGCTTCAATGGCTGTTTCCGCGCTGGTGCTTCAGCGGCCAGTAAAGACCTGGAAAGAGCGATGCTCCACCGTAACCGCCTGTGATCGGCCAACTTGACCGCGGGCAGGTGCCAATCGAGGCCGCCGCTGCACCTTCCAAGTTCCGGATGCCCAACAACTCCCCTCATCCATCCACATTCTGTTCCCTCCTCCTTTGCACAGCCTTCTCCGTCGTTGCCAAACCACCAGACCACATGCACCAGTGCGATACGGACATTACGAATACGTCTTGTATACGGAGACGTTATCCAAACTCCGATCCCATCGAAACTTGCCGGGTCCACTCCCTCGCCGTGCCCGCCGCCGTGTGTATCGCCCTCTGGAGCCCTTTGAGCGCTTGGGTCGACAAGTCACTCGACGCCGTTGCGAAGCTGCTCCGGTACGCGGCCACTGGGCGCAGTCCCGTTTGCATTCCAAGTCATTCCGCCCCCCACTGAAAAACCTTTGGCTCCGGTCTTCAGGGGGCCCTCCACACAGGCACGCGCACACCACGCCCCCCCTGTCTCCTTGTCTTGCGGCTTGTTCTCTGGCGCGCTGCTGGCGTAAGGTCGCAGGCTGGGGCGAAGCTAGCGGGTCAGAGCTTTGGAGAGGGGGAGGCAACATTGGTCGTCGCCCTGCGTGCATAGACTACCACACATATAACTATCCGAACCGGCCGCCCTCCTCATCTTTCCATCTGCAACAACCAACAGCTGCAAGAACTCGAAAGCACAGTTTGAACAAATATCAAAGAGTCTCCGCCCACAAATCACATTGCCCCCAACACAAACTATCCGCCAACCTGACTTGGTAACCTCAGTCGCCCAGCCTCTTCAGTCGCCGACGCCGGCACACCTACCGACAGCAACCTTTGCTTCTCAATAACACATCACAATGTCAAACAGCACCTCGCCACGGGCCTCGCGCTCTTCCTCCAACGCCTCGCGCCGTTCAAACCTCTCCCTCGACCTCTCCAACCTGCCACCCGTGTCCCTCCCTACGCCTCCCTCCAACACCCTCCTCTTCACAAACCTCGATGACGTGGATATCTTTTTGCCCGAGAACTTGCAAACCATTCGCGACTTGATCTCTCGCAGCGCACCCATTCACTCATTCGCCCCTCTCAAGTCTTTCCGTCGGATCATCATCTCTTTCTTCGACGACGAAGCCGCCATCAATGTCCGCCAGGTCTGGGACTCTGAGCTCCTCCTAGGCCAGCAGCTCAGAGTGTACTTTGGCCAGCACACCCCTCTCAACGCCCGCGACGAGCACCTTGCCCTTCCCGATGCCGGCAAGCTCTTCTTCATTTCTCCTCCCCCCAGCCCCCCTCACGGCTGGGAGGACCGCCTTGAGGATGCCCCCAACAAGCTGGTCCACGCCGAGGACCTTGCAGATGCCCTCGCCAAGCTTCACCATCGTCCCGAGGCCTTCGACACCTCGTCCTCCCCCGTGACACCTCCTGACTCGGCGCTTCCCGGTCGCACTCGTTCGCGCTCCTCCACTCTCCTCTACAAGCCCACGGAAAACGAGAACAAGTCTATGCCTGCCGTCTTCGTCGAGGATATGACGGACGAGCCCGAGGAATCCAGCCCGATCGAGGACAAAAGCATCAAGGCGCATACCGCTCGACCTCCTGTGGAGCTGATGCAGGATGCTTAGGATTTGAGAGGCACGGAATCCGGGTGGTGAAGGTCACACAGCGGAGTATGGCGGGATCAGGACTCGACTGGGTATTTGGCGTTTCATGGCTACATTTTGCGCAACGGACGGGTCGGGTGCGACAAACAGGGCCGTGTTCCATCTTCAAAGGGGCACGAAATGCATTGGGGGGGTTTTTCTTTCGCAAATCAGGTCATTGTTGTTTGAACCTCGACTGCTTCATTATCGCGCCGGAGTTGGGAAAAAAACCAAGAATTGTTTCACACGCCTACAATTTTGCAGGCTTCTTTGTCTCGAAGGGGTTTCGGCCATGGGTAGCCTCGACTGGGCTGTCCTTGTTTACGGACGCTTCAGGTATAATAGGTAGCTGGTCTAGCAGGGCCGCGATAGTATTACCACTGCAGTGGAAATACGAAGAACCATAATCCAGAACCAAGACTTTCAATGAATCCGTGCTCTGTGCCAGTATGTGCCGAAGTTGCGAATGGTAGTAAGCAACCACCTCAGCGTCTTATGTGATCCTTGCCTCTCCTACTATTTCTGTCCGAACAATACGGGTTATACTTGAAGATGGGCTGCTGCTAGGAGCGACGCCTAAACCTTGGTTGTAGACAGGACTGTCCAGTCTCTATCCACATGCTCGCCTTGTTTCAACTCAGCCGCAAGCCCGGCTCTCACGAGGGAAAGCTGGCCACCCATTCCCTTAGCCCAACCTTCGCAAAACCTGTGGCTCGGCCACGGTTGACGACAACAGTGAGCGCGGCACAGCCCAGAGCAAGCTGGTCACGCCCGAAAAGCACACGACACCCACCGCCGCCGTCAGCCCGACGACGACGACGGCGGCGGCGACGACGAGGAGCACAGCCTTCACAGCCTTGGCCGGGCGCTCGGGCGCTGCTGACTTGTCGACGACGACGACGGTGGCGAGGGCGCCCAGCTCCGTCAGCTTGCCGAGGCGGGGGACGTACTGGAAGTCGAACTTGGCAGGCTTCCCGAGACCGCCGACGGTCTTCTTGGTGATGATGCGGTGGACGAGGTCCCTGAATCTCTGGCGTCGTACGGCGTTAGCCCTGTGGATTTTGCGTGACAGCCGGAGATATGCAACCCAAAGGATAAGAGAGGTGAAAAGGTGGGTAGTGGAAAGATGAGGGATGGTTTTGGAGGGGTTTGCGCGAGTAACTCATGAGACGGGTTTGTGAAGAAAACGGCCCACTTACCCGATCCACGCCTTGCCGCGCAACAGCCGGCATCCAGGGGTAGGTGTAGCTCAGGAACATCAAGACGAGGCACTGGACCCAGACGAAGACGCGATAGTACCAGCGGGGCCTCTCGATCCCCAGCGCGCCCGCCAGGACGCTGCCGTTGAGCTGGTAGGCCTGCGCGACGAGGAGCGCCCGCGGGGCGTGGAAGGGCGGGATGTTGGCTTCGGCGGTCAGGATGTTGTTGGCGAGGATCCTCGAGGTGCGGGAGGGCCCCATCTCCATGGTCATGACGGATTCCATCATGGCCTTTGCCTTTGCCGGCGTGGTCATCCAGTCCACGGGCGCACCGAGGAGGTACCCCGTCCATCTCCAGAGTGCAATGTAGTCGGTAATCTGCTGCTCCGTCAGGCGAATGCCCTGGCGAGGGAGAGCCATGTAGATGACGGCAGTCGAGTAGACGGAAACGGTTCCAATGCAATGGAGGTCGTTGATGGGAACTCCCCACTCGTCAAGGTCAAAGTAGCCCGGCCTCGCGTGCTCCAGCTGCATGAGGCGGCGACGGACTGAAGCGTGGAGGAGTCGAACCCTCACAGAAGACACAAACCCCTTCCCGCCGGGCTTGATGGAGTCAAGATCCTCGATGACTTCCATGAAGTGTTGGAGAGTTTCCAAGAGGCGACGTTGGGTGACTCGGACCCCAAAGCCTCCCGTTCGAGACAACGTCTCGACAACTCTCCAGGCGCCCATCCCGCCCAACAACGACTTGTATAGAAGCTGTGAAAGTTGGAAAGGAGTCACATGCTTTTCAGGCTTCGACTTACCCCTAGTAAAATCTGCACGTTGAATTGGTACACAACTCGCTGACCTCGTCCAATCTGTTCCCAGTCAACCCACTCGGGAACGGTTGAGATCTCCTTCCATAGTTGGCCTAGCAACTGGTCGGATCCTGCATGCTCTTGTATCAACGCATACAAGTCTCTCGAGCCCTCTCCGGACCCGTGAGGGCACTTCCAGGACTTCGACTTGGGCGGGGAGATCTCGTCGAGACGATCGAGTGCATCGGTCGCGAGCTTGTCGTAGGAGTATAGCAGAGGGGCGATTTCCGACTCGGGCTTGTGTTCGGCGGTCCAATCGAACTTGTGTCCCCAGATGTCCAAGGAACGGTTGATTGGGTCTTCCATGGTAGGCATTAAGAATTGCAGATGGCTTTAGGTCTCGGGGAGAGAAAGACCTGACCAAGGACACTTTATACGAGTACCTGGGCTCAGAGCCACGGCCTACTCGGATTCTTGGGAGGGATTGGCCTCGTATACCAAAAGGTAACTGCGCGTCGTCACTCCACCCTCTCGACCCAGGAAGACTCGAATCTTAGAACAAGAAAGACCTCATGGTACTGTTGGCCATGGCATGTTGGGCGGTAACAAGGAAGGCATCCCCACTCGAGGACGGGGAGAGACAGGATGCGGAATAGGTCTAGGGGTTAGAGATGTGGCGTAGGCTCGCATCGGCGCCCAGAGAGGGTGCATATCCCGTCTACCAGGCCATCAGGTCATGGCCGGGAGACATGGGAGAGCCTCCGTCACCTTCTCGAGAGGGCAATTGGCCTCGTCTCGGTGTGTAGGATTGCGGAACCGTTCTTCTATCCCCATATGAAGACTCGGAGCCAGTGGCATCAGAATCCGAAGAGAGGGCAGCCAGTAGGAAGAGCGGTTTCTTCGGACACCTCCTCTACCGTTCCGCTGCATGGTGGACTGTCTGGTTTCCGCACGAAATGAAGTTGAGCTGCAGGTTGGCGGCACCTCTGTGGGCCAAGGTCACCGCGGTTAACGAGTGTCCGAAGCGAGACCAGGGTAGATTTCATGACTGGCTTCGAGTGAAGTCTTCGCCTCGGTGAGAGGTGACGGGAGTTGCAGATGAAGTTGCTCCGGTGTAAGCAATGCCGATGGCCAAAGCGGCTTGGAGATCGATTGATGACGAGGGGTCCATGTTACTCCAATTGAGATCGAGCACACCAAGGCCGAGACTCTGAGGTTGGTCATGGCCCCAGAGACCCCTCAGGTGCAAAGGATCGGGGTTACGTACTCTTTGAGACGTCGGAGTGGTGCCAGAAGGGAATTATGCGGATACGCCCATCCTCCCAGGATACGCGCTGTGGCACGATAAAGTTCTGAGAGCGTGGACTGACAACAGTTGCCATGCATTGATCAATCATCCAGACGGAGAGCTCCCTTGGACTCGCGCAAACGGGTGTGGTGGGTTTGTTGGCGTCGGGGCGTCCCGCGGTTAAGGTACAGAAGCGGGAGGGTTCCTCCATCGGAGGTCGGCTTCACTTTAGTCCATCTAGCCTCGAGTCAAGACCCACTTTACAAGCCCATGTCTGCGATAGCGCATCTTGGTTTGCAGCAGCCGCAAATTCGTTCAACTTTTTTCTTCTTGCTGCATCCTGCCCACTTGCGCTGAACTGCCCATCATGGGCTGCATGTGTCGTGTTACGCCACTGCGCTTCTTCATACAAGGGCTTTCTCAAGTTCACAGGCTTGAGAATGCGTCTTTTCGCCACCTCCGCTTTCCCACCGCATCTCTTGCCTACACCCGCCAGCTCGTGGTCGCGCGACAGTCCCGGTTGCTTCATGTCTCGCGAATCCTCAATCAGGACGCCACTGTTGCCGAAACTCCCTCGAAGGGACCTTCAGTCGAATCAACCACGGCTTCTTCAGCTACAACCGAATTGCCCCCGGTAACAGAAAACCACCAAGAGGTCGAGACCGTTTCCGCCATTGCGAAACCTGTTGAAGTTGTCGAGCCGATCGAGGCCATCAAATCGGACACGGCTTCCTCAGCTGCAAATGAAGTGCCGCCGGTAAAAGAAAACCACCAAGAGGTCGAGGCCGTTTCCGCCATTTCGAACCCTGTTGAGATTGTCGAGCCGATCGAGACCACCGAATTGGACACGACTTCCTCGGGTGCAAACGAACTGCCGCCGGTAAAAGAAAACCACCAAGAGGTCGAGGCCGTTTCCGCCATCGCAAAACCTGTTGAGATTATCCAGCCAATCGAGGCCACCGAATCTGGACTGCCCGTCTCGCTGGTCAAGTCCACTGAATCTGGGTTGTCTACTGCGCCGATCGCGTCTATCGAATCTGCTCTCCTTACCTCGCCGGATCAAATCGAGAAACCCAACGAGGATTCTGCTGCAACCGAGACGAGCAGTGAGAGTCCTATCAAGACGAAGTCCGACAAATATCTAAAGAAACCAAAATGGACTGCCGAACGAAGGGCCGAGGCATGGAGGCTGAGACGTCTTGCCGAGAAGCCCGACGAGCCTGCGAAGAAACCACGCTGGACTGCTGAAGAAAAGGCCCAAAGAGGTAAGCCGAAAGGCAGCGGCAACAAGTTCGACAAGCGTGTGAAGAGACCACGTTGGACCGATGAAGAAAAGGCGAGGGGGAGCAGGCTGAAAGAAGATCGCCCGAAGTTCGAGAAGCGTGTGAAGAAACCACGCCGGAGTGCTGAAGAAAGAGCAGGGGCAAGACTCGGGGACAATGACCAGAGTGGCGACAAGCCGGCGAAGAAGCAACGCTGGAGTGCTGAAGAGAAAGCAGGGGGGAGCAAGCTTGGAGGCAATGACCAGAGTGTCGACAAGTCTGCGAAGAAGCAACGTTGGACCTCTTCAGAAGAAGGCCAAGAGACCAGGCCGTGGAAGTCCTATGACGGCTCGAAACCGACCAATGATGCCAAACCTCTGCCTAAACCTTCTAGAGACCCCATGATCGAAAAGCCGGCGCAAGAGAAGCCCGCCTGGAAGGTGCAGAAGGAAGCTTTGAAAGAGAAGTTCCCCGATGGCTGGAAGCCTCGAAAACGCCTTTCTCCCGACGCGCTCGCCGGCATTCGCGCATTGAATGCTCAGTTCCCCGAGCACTACACCACCTCGACCCTGGCCCAGAAGTTCGAGGTCTCGCCCGAAAACATCCGTCGCATCCTCAAGAACCAGTGGCAGCCGAAGGCCGACGAGGAGAAGGCTCGCCAAGAACGCTGGTTCAACCGCGGCATGAGGGTCTGGGATCACCAGGCGGCGCTCGGCATGAAGCCGCCGCGCAAGTGGCGCCTCGAGGGCATCACCCGCGAACCGGGCTACCACAGGAAGCGAAATGCGGCCATCAAGTGGAACCGCAAGCTCGAGGAACACGACGATAGGGAGGTTCGAGCCAACATGCGCAGGCCGCACTCGGGAGAGGCCTCTTCGGGGAAACCTTCAAGAAGTCCTCCTTCGGGGCAACCTTCACGAAGTCCTCCCTCGGGCGGACCGTCTCTGGACAAGTTTAAATTTGACTAACGCCTGACACTGGGCTGGGGATATTTGTGTATTTGTATGATGTAACGATAGAACGAGGCATGGCTCGTGTATTTTTATAGATGTATAAACTCAACAATGTATAGCATGTCTGAATAATGGTATAGAACTGGAATTCCATTTTGCCTCGCTCTGCGTGTAACTCGCTGCCTTGGAGGGTTGGGAGTGAAAAGTTGAAAGCTCATAACAACGGGCTGCAGTTTGCATAAGTAACTGCTCGAGCTCGCATGAGCTTCCATCCCAACAATGAGATTGGGATGAGATGAAAATGAGACGGAAGGATATATACTCACCGACCACTTGACGCTCCATCAAGTGTGATGTCGACCCTTTGGGCGGCTCTAACTAGTCCCCACAACCCAATCACAATCAAGGGGGGGCAGGGTTCTCCGGCGCTTATTCGTCGTCTCACTTCACACATGCAACGAATTCAACTTCAACCTCGTTTCACACCCTTTTTTTTTCGCCCTTTCGTCCATCTCCCCCCCGTGTCGGCCACGATCGTTCTTGTCTTGCCTTCACCTCGCGGAGTTTCCGGGCAATTCCTTTCTTTCTCACAGCCGTCCTTGCGCCAGTGCGCTTTTCACGCCCGTGTCAATTCCACCGTTTACTCTTCAACCGCCAGACCTTCTTCTCACCATGCCCTCACCAACGGCGTACCGCTGCCCCCCGCAGCGCGACTCGTGGTTCGCGCCCCTCTCCGTCGACCTCGTCCTCAAGGTGCTCGACACGACGCTCCTGCACCCCTTTGTGGCCTGGATCATCCCGCTGTGCTTCCGCGCCCAGACGGTCAAGTGGGAGGCGCCGCCCATGGTGGCGTCGGTCGCCTGGGCGGCGCTCCTGACGCTGTGCTGGATGGCTGGCGTCGTCAACCAACGCCTTGCCCACGGCCTCCCGCGCGACGTCGACCTCGGCGAAGAGGTCATTGTCGTGACGGGCGGCGCGAGCGGCCTGGGCTTGCTGGTCGCCGAGGTGTACGGCATGCGCGGCGCGTCCGTGGCCGTCTTGGACGTGAGGGACATGGAGAACACCGAGGCGAGGGGCGTGACGTACTACAAGTGCGATGTCGGCGACAAGGCGCAGGTCGCCAAGGTGGCAGAGGAGATTGAGAAGGATGTATGCTTTCCTTGTCCGCCTCTGTTCTGGTATCTTTACTAACTTGACCTGAAGCTTGGCACCCCAACAGTCCTCATCAACAACGCTGCCATTGTGATTGGGAAGAGCCTCCTTGACCTCTCTCTCGACGAGATTGACAAGAGCTTCTCTACTAACCTCTTGGGTCCCTTCTACTGCCTCAAGGCCTTCCTACCGGCCATCATCCGCGGCGGCAACGGAGGCACCATCGTCAACGTCTCCTCCGTCATCGGCACCGTCGGCGCCGCGCAGCTGACCGACTACGCGGCGGCCAAGGCCGGCATCTCGGCCCTGCACCGCTCGCTCAGCGCCGAGCTTCGGGAGAGCCACCCGGAGATCCGGACGGTCCTCATCACCCCCGGTCAGATCAGCACGCCCCTGTTCTACGGGGTGCAGACGCCCAACAACTTCATCGCGCCCGTGGTGGAGCCCGTCGATGTGACCAAGGAGATCGTGGCGGCTATCGACAGCGGGAGGGGCGCCACGGTCGCCATGCCCCTCTACGCGCGCTGGATCGATTGGTACAGTGTGCTCCCCGTGGGCGTCCAGGTCGTCGTGCGCGCACTTGCGGGGGTGGATAAGGGCATGAAGACCTTTATCGGCCGACAGGGTCGGGAGCCTGAGAATCAGAGCTCGTGATGGCTTGGCGCAGGCGCCATGCGGAGCTGAACGAACCGTGTAACAATAGCCTTGTGATAGAACCACTTTGGGCATGCAAATGTTAATGTCAAGAGACGGGATAGATGGAATCTCATGTAGCAAACTTATTGATATGGACAAAACCTTTACGTCAGCAATCACCATCAATATCATATCAATCTCGCATGCAAGCTTATCCACATGCTTGAAGCTGGATCGAGATAGGGTAGCGGACGGCTACAGCCTTGCCTGAGATTCTGGCAGTTGAAGCTGAGGTAACCCCCACGTAACCCCAATCTGAATCGGTTCTCTGTATCAGCGGGGTGGCGTTTGGAAGAACCGAACCAGCGGACCAGCCAATTATGAAGAGTCTTTAGACACACTGCATGCAGGTTGATGCGGCAATGTGACCACCAAGCCGTTGTGGGCGGTGAAGTCGACAGTCGAGAAACTGCCCGATAAAGGAAGCCAAGATTCAAACAAACTGGGGTACGGATGATTGTCCGGGGGAGGCGTTCCAGAAGGGATCGTGCCCGTGGAAGTGGATGAGACTCGGTGCCAGGACCAGGAGGCGACAGCGACGTCGACCAGCATCACACCGAGTTGGTGAGTTGGACTGTGGGCAGCTGATGGACAGTCTCGACGAATCGCTTCGGAACCCGGCCGAAGATATCACAGACAACATGCAACAGATTGCAGCAAGGTTATCCGTTCGAGGCCCCAGGCGGTCCGATAACTAGCGGCGAAGGGCGTCGACGAGTTGACATACGGATCCACGCCACTCCACACCACTCAAGACGCAAGACGGCGAAGAATTGTCGTTGGTGTGAGGTGCGTGGGGTGACACGAGTGGCACAAAGGAGTGTGACACAGACAACAGGAGTGCATGCTGGAGATTCTGGTGGCGGTTGGTTTCCGCACCCCCTTGGTACGCAACGCATTGGTGACGAGAATGGGCAAAGAACGACAATTGTGTGCCGGTTCTTGCAGCGTTGCGGGCGCTCTGATGCGAGACGGCCGCTGGAGGACCGGATTTGGCACGGGTTGTGTCGGCCGAGGATTAGACGAGAGGGGACCTGGCAACTGTCAAAGAGGCCGGGCGACGGAGGAGTGACATGGACGGCTGCGGACGACGAGCTAGAGGCAGAGGGAGGGCCAGGGTGAGAAAGCACTTCACCGTGGATGAATCCTTGATCCATCACGATCCCCGGCTCCCCGGACAAGGAGTCGAGGACGTGGAGATATGAGATACCAGACCAACGGTTCGCGCGAGTCCCACCTCTGTCGAGACCCGGGTTCGTAGTCAGGGACGTAGAGAGTTGGCATCAGAGATAGGACAGGCTGTTTGACCTAGGGCGAGATATGCTTCTGAGGAGGACTCGACCAGGAAGCGAAATGCGGGATCGGGGTGGAGGGCTGGGATTTGGGCGGGGAGCAGGACACAATGAGCCAATGCTAAGTTAATTAATAATTAGCCTTGGACAAGGGTCGGTCATCCGGACGAGGGTCTCGCATGAGGATCAGGAGGGGTGAGGGAGGGCGGTGACATTGGACGAGGGAGGGCTCCGTGGACGATTGAGAAATTGGGAGAATTCCAAGGATATGTCGGAAATACCCAGAGCTTTGCGCCCGTTGCGAGAGGGGTCTTATGACGAAAGAAGAGGGTCGAGACGAATGGATGAATTGATTTGGGATGAAAGTGAAGGACGAAGGTTGAAAGGTGGAGATGGAGGGATGGTGGGGTTCAGGGCAGCAACGCCCGCAAAGCTGCAGCTTGCGTCCCTCGACATAGACGGGGATGCCTGTTTGGGACTGCCAGGGAGGGGAGGAGAAATTAGAAGCTGAGGTGACGCTGGTTCACGTATCCGTACATTTTACACTTCCACTTGTTTGACTCCCCAGTCTTGGCGGTTCGGAAGACATCGAGTGCGTCGGTGATGAACAGTCTAACAGAGCAGGCACGCGACACGCGACACGCTCCTTCCGCCTGTCACGTCGCACAAAACCAATGCTGGACTTTTGCACTAATAATCAAGCCTGCAGGTGGCGAGAATCAGTTCCATGGCTTGGTATCCCACCAGGAACCCTTTTCAAAGACGTCTTGAATGAAAGACATCTTCTCTGGAGGACCCATTGACGAGAATGCAAAGTCGTACGTCTGGATGTCTCGAGCAAGAGACGCCTCGTCATCATCAACGCGCACGGCATGAAAATGTCTCGACTCAATTTACGCCCTTCGTCGCTCCCGCCCGCCGGCTCACTGCATGATCCTTATCAGCGCCCGTCGGCTCGGCTGCACACCAATCACGACGCCACCAGCAGGGCCGCCACGCGGACATCCCAGGCGAGAATCCCGGCATCCCGGTGTCCCAGTGGCTCGTCGCCAGCCCTTCCAGCGGCCCCCGGTTGGCTGCGGACAGTGTGGACGGGCGGTCGGCCCCCTGAGGTCCAGGCGTGCGCCCTGAAGACTCCTCCTCCCCAGATAAGCCTCATCTGCTAGTCTCCAGTTTCGTCTCCATCCTGACGGATCCCCAACCGTCCCAAGCCCAAGCCGGACCATGCTTGGCAATGCTTGCCCATGCGTGCCATGAGGCCAACCCGAGCCACCCCCCTCTGCCTGCTGCTGCATGCTTTTCTACCGACCACGGCACACCCCATGAACCCTATGAAAGCCCTCCAACTCCCGTCTTGCATCTCCCCTGCATTCCCTCTCCTACAGCCTCTCGCCAACTCACGCCTCTCACGCCTACGCCTCTCCCTCTGCTCAGCCTGCCCGACGCCGTTCGCTCCCCTCATCCGCGCGGCTGACTCGGACAGACATCGCCAGTCTTCAGCCTTGCCCTCCACGCCTTCCGCCTCACGTCACCGGCACCTCTCAGATGCAGTCCTAAATCGCCGCAATCCTTCCACAGCCACCGAGGACGAGCCGCGTCAACAATGGGTCAGTGGTGGGTTGACTCTCGCATCGAGGCCGCCCTCACCCGGCCCTTCGTCCAGAGCCAGCTCCTCCCCGACGAGATTGAGCGGCTGGACCGCCCCGTCGCTTTTGGCGGCGAGGACTTGACGGAGAGGACCTACTGGGAAAGCCTCTGTCACGACGCCCCTCGCCTCTTTCTCATCCTCGTCGACCTGGGCGTCCCCGACCAGATATTCGGAGTCATCGACGACGGCTGGGATGACGCCGAGCTGCCCATCGCCCTCGAAGACGTCGATCGCCTCCAGCTGGCGCCCGCTCGCGATGAACGATTGGACCGAAAGTTTTACCTGAGGCAATTCCACTACCTGCTCAAGCCTCTCTCGCGCGGGAACCATGTCGACTACACGGAGCACGAAGTCGTGCCCCTCGATGTCGTGGAGCGCCCTCCACTTACAGCCCACAAGTCTCACGGAATTGAAAAGGTCAAGCTACCAAACGTCTCGGGAGCCGTTTTTTGCCGCCGGAAGTACCCTCTCGGACAGACATCTGGTTCTACGCCAATCTCGCAATTCCTGGAAGCCGTTCAGAGCATCAAGGGCCTTCAGAACGAGCATTTGGTTTCGTACTGGGCGTCGTACACGCAAAAAGGCTGCGGTTATGTGCTCTTTACTCTACCGCATGACTACTCTCTCAAGTCATTCCTGGCAACGACGCCATCCTCGTTCAAGAGTATCCCAAAGAAGGACCGCAGGGAACTCGTCATGAACTGGATCTTGTGCCTCGTCGACACGCTCTGCTACATGCACAGCAAGAACCGCGCCCATTCTTGCATTAAACCCTCGACCGTCCTCTTTACCAGCCAAAACCACATCTTCTTCTCCGACTCGACGCCGCTGACGCCCAACGGCATGCTTCACCACACCGACAAGGCCTCGTTCGACCGCGAGCGCTACGACTATGCCGCGCCCGAAGAATGGTTCCGTTCGCCGGGACCCTCGAGCCCTCCCGGGAGGTTCATGAACCTGGGCTCCCCGTCCACCCCGCCCGAGGACGGCGGCTTCAGCATCATGCGCAGCTACGACCTTGCCGGGTCGCCAGCCGGCATCATGGTGGCGCCCAACCCGCAGCTCAGCCACCAGCAAGCAGACATCTTTTCTCTGGGGTGCATCATCTTGGAGCTGCTGTCTTTCCTCGTGAAACGATCGTCGAGCAAATTTGCCGCGTTCCGGTCCGCGAAGCACAAGACTGCCGGGCGTGGCGGTGCCGTCCTCGATACCTCGTTCCACAAGAACCTGGGGCAGGTCGAGAGTTGGATGTCCGCCTTGGCCAAGGAGGCTTCGAGGAAAGCGTCGGACAAGGACGGCGCCTACGTCTACCGCGGCGTCAGCTCGATGCTCCACGTCGTCACAGGCATGCTCTCGGCAAACCCATACGACCGCCCACAGGCAATCGAGGTGCAGCAACGCATCTATCAGATCTTAATTGAGAACTGCCGCATCGCAGAACCGCACTGCGTGCACCAGTACTCGTCGGACCTGGACTACGCGCTGGGCCGGATGCACATCCAGACGGCGGGAGACGCCGTGGTGGGCAGGCCGCCTCAACGAGGGAGCTACGGGTACGGCACGCCTCGGTCGTTCCCGCACAGTCGCAACAACAGCAGTGGCGGGTACTCCCAGACGAGCAGGACGACGTCGAGCAGCGAGGCTGATACCGAGGCCATGTACAACCCAGGCCCGTCGGGCCCGCAGCGCATCAGGTCCCAGGGGCATTGGGCCATGAACCCTGCCTACCTGGCCAACCCTGCCATGAACCAAGGGTCCCTGTACGCTGCAGGCCCGTGAGGGGGAACAAAAGGCGGCTTGGCTTATGACTGGATGAAGGACATGTGGTGTTGGTATTTTGCTTGGGACCTTGCGGGTGGAATATTGTCGTCTCTCAAGACTGGAACTGGGTAACTTGGATTTTTCTTTTCTCTTTTTGCAACCAGCGCATGATCCTGGGCGGAGGGGGGTTGAGGCATCTACTTTTACTGCGACAGCGTGACGGTCATGGGATGTATCATCAACAAGGGGCTGGCTGGGTGCATATTCACGACGGCGCGAAATTGGCAAACTTCAATATGACGAACGAGATGTATGCTAAAGGGCGAATTTGATTCGGGACACCAACGATGCAGTGTTGATGAGTGATGTCTTCGAGTACACCTCGACCTTTTGATATCTCAGTGCTCCCTACCCGATGCTCTCAAAGGAGGTTGTCGTCCTCCTACATGCCATCCAGCCCGACAAGCTATTCCTCGTCGTCTCGAACCAGAAGAGACAACGTTCCCCGACCCGCTGGCACCGTCTGGCGGTTGGCTACCCCGTCTCTCACCCATGCACAGATGGCAAGCAACACCTAAGCAATAGTCTCCTTGTTGCGCAACAGATCCCAAGTGGGCTTGTCCAGGCTCGCCGTCTCCACGTCCTTGTACCGCCCCTCATCCGCCTTGCGCCCGACGAAGCGCCTGGCCGCCTGCTCGATCACGTCCCACTCCAGCACCGACGTGCCGACGCAGCCGCCGTCGTCCCGGATGGCCTGCACGGCGGCGGCGACCCAGCTGCGGCATCGCCAGTCCGCGTCGCCCTGCACGAGGGCCACGCCGCGCAGGACGGACGCGAGGCGGTCCTGGTCGGTCACCTTGGCCACGAGCACGCGGCCCAGGAGGCTGGGCGAGTTCTTGACGTTGGCGAGGGCGCGCTCCTCAAAGGACCAGCCGTCGGGGCTGTTCTTGACGTGGTAGCGCGTGCCGGGGACGGCGCCGCCGCGTTCGGACTTGGGGCCGACGAGGAGGGCCCAGTGGTACCTAGGAAGGGGAAGGCAAGTTAGTGTCAAGTTGGCTTGGGGGGGGGGGGGGGGGGGGGGGGGGTTTTTGGGGGGNNGGGGGGGGGGGGGGGGGGGGGGGGGAGAGGGAGGATTCTTGGGGGTCTGGGAGGTGTGGTTGCGTACCTTCGCTCCCCAGTTGGGCTGGGGGAGCTGGGGTAGAGAGCGACGTATAGTCGGTTCTTGTTGGACACCATGACGGCCTTGGCTTTTGGGTCTTGTGTAGATGGAATGGCTTGGTGTTGACAGGAAGCTGTAGGCTTAGATGTGTATGACTGTAGATGACCTCAAAGGCAGGAATCTCGAGGTGGAAATGTCGAGTGTTGTCTACAAGACTTTGGAATCTAGACGTGCTCTTGGATAGATTTTTATATCGACATGACGGACCAAACGCATAGTATCGACCAAACCACCTGTGGTATTCTCAATGAGAGTGCGTTTACAAAGGAGAATGAATCCAACATCAAACGACGGGCATTGAAAGAGCTCGACGTGAAAGAAAACGGCCATGATGCATGAGATTCCGGCCCTCGATCAAAGCCCCTTGGGTGCGAGCTGCAGTGAGCAAACGACTCCCGAGATGCACCTTGACGGCGCTCACGACCAGTCCACTGCCCTCGTAATCGGCAGCTTCCCGTCCCGGCTCAAACTGGACGGTCCTCGCGTATCCGGCCTGTTGCTGAGAAAATGCACCTCACAACCTACCTCCCCGCCGCCGCCGTTGACACTCTCCATGTTCAAACTCTCGGGCTAGGAACCTGGCGAGGAACGCCTGCCATGGGTTCAGAGAGCGGCTGGGCTTTGTATTGTAGGTGTATACTCCTAGGTAGCGAGAATACCACCCCGCGACTTCCCAGTTGAAACGTTGTCGACGGTCTGGGCGCTCCACGATGCATCTCACCAACACGACAAGCCCGTCATTCGATTGCTCGACCGATCAGATCAGCCTTGGCTCAAGTCCTGGTCCTCGATGCTCTCCATGGCCATGTAGGCGCGACCCTCGCAGACGAAGGCGCTGTGGATTCTGGGAAAGGGGGGAGGGTGGTCGGAGATGGGACTTTCATCGTCGCGGCTTTGGCCAAGTCTACGTGACGCCTTGGGTCAATAATAGCTTCTTCGAGACGAGCGTGTAACTACCTCCGGACAACCAGGGCCAGGCAGTGCTTATGAAGGCCGACAAAAGCGATGAAGCGGCGGGATGGGGGGTCGTTGATGGCCAAGCCCCTGATGATATGTTGAGCAAGAGGGGTCAACACTGGGTTTGGGCACGTTCGAGGACGTCGCTAGGCTGCATTCCGAATGGGAATGTGCCGCAGTCGAAGAAGGCGTTGGGGAGTCTTGACACTCAGAAAGCTCGACGGCTTGTGGTTGAATCACGCGGGTGCTTGCGAGAGGAACGAGGTGGTTGAAGCGGGATCAACTCGACTCTTGAAAGAGCAGAGGGACATGTTTATTTAAACTCGGGCATCTAAGGAAGAGAAAAGAAGAATACTATCGGGACTTGATGCCTTCTCAAACGCCCGACTGCGATGTGTCGACGGAGGAAGAGGTGATGTAAGAGAAGTCAAAACTCTGAATTACTTGGGGCTTGGCTTCTCACATGGCAGTAGCCGGGACACACCCAAGCACTAACGACTTTGTACTACCTCAGCTGCCCGGCGAAAGGGAATACTTGACCACCAAACAGGCCAACTGTCGTTTCCGTTCCTGCTGGCAAAGTGGTAGAGCCTCAGGAGCATTGACGATCCAATCTGAAACGGGCCAGACGTCAAGTAAGCAAGTTTTGATGACGTCTGATGAGTGAGCCTCTCTGCCTGGAGGGACCTTTGGTGGGCATTTTGAAACGGGCGGGGGTGGGATTGCATTGATGGCTCGCATGTCAGATCCTTCGGTGCACGCTACGAAGAGAGAGAGGGCAACGTGATTTTGCGACGGGGGATGGAGCTCTTGTCAAGACCAAGGCCAATGTCGATTTCGCTCCATGCAAGATACAGTAGATAACCATTCCGAAGAGCGAACCACTTACATCTGCCAGATCTATGCCTCGTGACGACACGCTTAGACGGAAGAGTGAATGCCATGCGTTAGGATGGGCGGGGTGTGGCCCGAAGTAGTAGTTCTTATCTGAAGGATGAGGCTAATTCCTCGAAACAAGAGATGGTGTGGCACACGCAGGGAGCCGAAAAGAAAAGAAAAAAGGGCTGACAAGCTGAGCTGCCCGAGCTCACCTTTTTTGCGAACTGCGCCAGGAAAGGCCGAGGAGGAGGTGGGGGAGGGAGCTGGAGGAGGAGATGCGGAACGAGAATGAAAGGGTTTGGCTGGCTGAGGAGGGTTTGGAGATGCTGCAGGCAGGCAGTCAGCTCGTATGGACGGGGTACGTCATCAGCCATCAGTCATCACGCAATGAGGCAACGGCAGTTGGTCGTTGGGCGGGATGGATTGCTGCGCTGCAACTTCGTACCGGATGGAAATCGTGGAATGTGGGGGGTGGTGGCTTGATGAGAGAGAAGGCGGTAATCGCGCAGCGGGTTTCTTATTCGTCTCTAGCTTTTGATTTTTTTCCTGCAATGCACGTTTTTTCTTCTTCGAACCGCCTGAATATTGCATGATGCTGCATACATAGGTACGTCCCCCCGTCAGAGAACTCCCAACGACAGGTTCAGGTACAGCGACAGGACAACACACAGTGGAGGGCATCGACAGCTAGGATGGAGGCGTTTGTGGCCCCAAGTTTCGTTTTTGCGGAGGCTGAGTGCCCTGTCTGGCCGAGTCTCGACCCTTTCCTCCTCGGCCTGTCTTCCGAAATGTTTCTGCCTTTTTTTTCGCTTCCCAGTTTACGACGGGGCCAAACATTGTGGCCTGTTCGTAATTATCGACGGAAACCGGCACAGAACTGTGGAAGTTGCTCTCTCTCCATCTGTCCAGCACCCAAAAGTCCAAACCCAAATATGCATGCAACCAACGCCATGCGAAAAAGCAGGGAAAAATGACAAGTCGTCAAGACTTAGACTACGACGCCATTCTCCAATCAGCGCGCCTCCTTCTGAAGAACGGCGGCCCCCCACTCGACGGCCTTCGTAAATCAAGGCGAACACTTCTTTGCCAAAAAGGCTGAAGCTAGATCAGGCTCTGGGCCACGGCTACGGCTACGGCTACGGCGCCTTCAGGCTTCACGGACGACGGGCCCCAAGGAGTCGTTGGCCGCTGGTCGCTGGCCGCGGGTCGCTTTTGCAGGCTGCAGATGGAGGCACGTGTGTGCATATCCGTACACATCCATCCATTTGCTCCATTCTTTTCCCGGCCCGTCGAGCAAGGCTGGCGTTACTCGAATGGACATTTGTCGACGAGGAGAGAGAAAAGACCCTGGTCGAGGCTTTAAGCACACATGGTGGATCACCTCTTCACACCCCCCGTCCCCTCCAGTCAGTCTCTTAATTAATACAATGGACATCATCTCCTCTCTCGACTGACTCCTGATTTCCCTCCCTTCTCTCTTATCCTTCCACTTCTCGAACCGGCCCCCAAAACTCCTGTCAAACCAATCCTCCCGCTGGCTCGCCCTCTGCTTGCGCGGCCTTTCCCCCTCTCGCTCGTACTGTCGTACACACACCCTCGTTTCAACCTTCTTTTTTAACCCTCCTCAATCGCTTCCGAGGGGACTCGTCATCACCAACCCACACCCAACCATTTGCCCAGAACCATCTCTCCACACAAGCGAACCCCCCCCCTTCGCTTGCACTGTCGTTTCCGGTCCGATAATTCTGGGCTCTATTTTTTTTTTGGCCCTTCATCCTTTGCGCGTCCAGCTGAGCCTCGCCCGTCGCATTAATTCGACCCTGCCTCACTCAGTCACACACACACACACCCCCCACAGCACTGCCTCGACAACAATTCGGTCAAACGCCAAAAGGGAAGCTTTTGCGACGACGCTCGCCTCGTTGGAGAACTGCCGAATAGGCTTACTCCTGGCGCGGCTGAAAAAGAAAGAGGAAGCTGGGAGAGCCTAGCCTGACTCGCTTCCGGAGAGCTTCGAGGCTATCTTTTTTCTCGCGCGCTTCCATCTCTCTCCCCTGACTTATACGCCACCTTCGTCCGTCGACCGGGTTTTTATTTTATTTTTCTTGGACATCCAATTTCACCTATTCAAACAACAACAAAACTTTCCATCATAATCATGTCGAGAGCCATGCGTTCAATATCACCACGCTCGAGCCTCGGCGCATTCCTCTGCGTCCTTGCGCTCCTCATCAGCGCCGTTTCTGCCGTCGACAGAGGCCCCGGCGTCCACCCGTCGGGCAACAACCGGCTTATCAAGGCCGATGCGTCGCCGTTGCAGGTGATATCAAACGGTATGCGCCCTACGAAACCTATCCCCATCACCGTTTGCAAAACACACCGGAACTAACCTGGAACTTCCCCCCCAGGTATCGCCTCCCATCTCCCTCCCCGTGACCTCGCCGCCGCTGCAGTCGACGACGCAGCGTCCACGGCCACGCCGCGCCTCGTCCAGAAGCTCACCCTCGCCGGCGACGACGTCGCTGCCGCCGCCGTCGGTGTCTTCAACGTAAAGGCCGTCGCCCACGTCGGCATCAGCTTCTTCCTCGACCTGGCCGCGCCCACAAACTCCCTCGTCAGCTTCCTCGTCGGCAACGACACGGCCAACCTCTTTGCCAAGACGGCGCCCGCGCGCCATGACGACGACCACGCCTCCGACGACGAATTGGCCTTTGAGCGCGATGGCGCCGCCGCCGCCGCGTCTCCCCGTCGCAAAATCGCTGGCATGAGCGTTGCTCTCGTTCTTGTCATGATCTTCTTCACTGTCTGGATGTGAGAAAATCTCATCCGATGTCTAATATCGCCTTTCTTTTCAGGCGACCTTTTTTTCTTTCTTCTTTTCTTTTTTCTTCTCTCGAGATACCCAACCGTCCCGCGGTTCATACGGGCTGGAAGTACAAACGACGGCGTCAACCTTGTTTTTTCGGGCGTTTTTCGCGCATAGATGGATCTTGGATACAACTTTTTTCTTCTTCTGCTTCACCGAATCGGACAACAGAATTTTCGGCACAGAATCGAACCTCGCGAGGCGTGGTGTTTTAATTGGATGTGCGGACTGGATGGATGGATGAGATGCTGGAACCATCTTGGCCAAACTCTTAATGACTTTACTGAGACGACAGACGACATGTGACGGGAAATCATAGCAAGGGGTGACTTTGGACGATACATTTGGCGGCACGGATGAGTGGCCTGGCGGAACGCTTGGGGGCTACGCATCGAGTGATTACATAGACCAAGCCTGGTTGAATATATGGGCTGATATCGAACAATCAAGAGTCATGCTCTGACTCATCTGAACATGCACACGATCCTCGTCTGCCTAGCAGTGTCGGAGTGTTCATAATTTCTGCCAAAGAGTATCCAACTAAACAGTCATCACCAACACAACACCAGCCAGCACCAACGGGAACGGGCCGAGGACACGGTGACGTCGCGGCAGCCCCTGGACCTGGGGTGCCCGACCTCCCCAACTCGACAGCATGTTTCGACACCGACTGTTTGGTCGGGGAGTTTTCTTCTTTTGCTCGTGTGTGTTGTCAGAAAACCGGCACATTCCTTCGGCTTCCAACATCCTCGTCTACCCCAGTCTTCTCCACGCGAGCCCTTCGGCCCAATGCAGCTGAAGCCACCTGTCGGAAACATTCATCTGGGAAGCATTGGTGCCCACCGGGCAGCATCCGCTGCCGAGGCCGCGACCGCGCCGGGTTGTGTTGGCAGTGCATTGCGGTACGTGCTTCTCTGGGACGGTGCGGACGTCCCTGTAAGTGCAGCAGAGAGGTTTGGGCGAGGCCATTTGATTTTGAGCAGACTGCCAGGGCGGACAAGATGTCCTGTGAGTCGTCAGAGTCGTCGCCAAGCAACCTCGAAAGCCCATGGACAGGATCGCATACCGGCTTCAGGTGCGAGCCGTCGAGGCGGCAGCCGCGAAACGGCGACTTGCATCGTCCACGGCCCCCCTTTACTCGAGGCAGCCGTCTCCGTGGCCAGAGCCGAACAACCCGGCCTTCCATTCGGCCCGTCCCGGCCGTGCCCTGGCTTTCCGACGACGGTGGCGGTGCCTGCGATGGCGATGGCGAGGATGGCGAAGCAGACGATTCCAACGGCTACGAACCGGGCGCGGTAGTCGCAGCGACGGCCTCTTCTGTCCCAGGGGCTGGGCGTGTGCGTGTGGCATTGTGTTTTGTTGATCATTCTAGGGATTGGGAGGTGATGGGAGTTGTCGGTCTTAGGTGGTAGGTAGTAGGGCGAGGCGGACTGGGCGAGGCGGTTTCTAGGTATGGAGATGAAGAAGTGGTGGTTGCTAGACGAGGGTTCTCACATGGCAAGAAGTTGAAGATATTGGAACTCCAATAGAGATTCGGGCAGGTGCATTCCGTCTTGTCCCACTACCTTCCAACAAAAGCGGTTTCTGATTACTTTACCTGCCTAGTACCTACTATGCCCCAACGAATGGACACTTGCCATCTCTTCTCTAGCCTCTTCCTAATATGCTCTTAGTGGTTTGAACCTTGAGCATCACAACAAGTCCCCCGGCGCCGAGGGCGAGAGATCCAGCATAGTACATGGCTGGACGATACGCCTGCAAGCCGTTGTCTGCGCCGCCATAGTTCTCGAGCAAATACCCTGCGATTGGTGCGCCCTATAAACATGTCAGCGCTGACACCTCTGGGGCGAGGAGATGATATTGACCTACCATTAGATATCCTCCCGCCCAACCGGTCACTATCATGCCCATCGCAACCGAGACTCTCGCAGACCCAAAAGTGTTCCCGACGACAGTCGGCATCGTGGCGAAGAACCCTCCGTTCGAAGCGCCATTGACGACCACGAATACGGCGAGGGGGGCGAGCGTTGTTGACTTGGGCCACAGCGCGAGAATGCTCAGAGCCGTGAGCATGAGAGAGCAGAAGAGCGCGTTGATGGAGCCAAGCCTGTCGCAGAGCATCCCGCACATGATGCGGCCAATGGCGGAGGAGAAGTTGAACCCGGCAAGCAATGCCGCCCCCGTGCTCGACGACAGTCCCATGGAGCGGCTGTACAAGGGGATGAAGAAGGGCGGGACAAACAAGGGGAACGTTCCCGTGGCTCCGATGAGAAATACTAGGAGGAAACCCGGGTCTTTGAAAAGACGCCTGCCAAGAGATTAGTTGCTGTCCAACACGGACTGAAAGGCCCTACCATTCTACAAAGCTGGCAGTTCGGATAGGAGTGCGTTCTCGGATAAACCAAGCTGCGGGGAGCCCTGTGGCGAGTGTCGCGATGCCGAGGATGCGATATGCCCAGGCTGGACCGAAACGCTGGATCAGAGCATCCAATCCGTAGCTCGTGACTGCGCCTCCGAGACCTCCCCCTGCAAACACAATGCCGTTTGCGAGGCCGCGTCTTCGGCTGAAGTACTGCGCTGGAGTAACTGACACCGTCTACAACATGTCAGCGAGTTCAGCTTCCCAAGGCACAACGACGTACCATGAAGCACAGGCTAGGGAAATACATTGTCAGTAGCCAAGGCTCTTTTCGAAAACACTGGACACTTACCTCAGTCCCAAGCCCAGAATCACCCCGCTCGTGAAGAACATGCCGGCGACGTTCTTCACGGCGAAGCTACTCGTGATGGCCGACATGCCCAGGAAGAAGACGCCAAGCAACGCCGTGCTCCGGGCCCCTATCCATCGAATCACGCGGGCATTGACAATGGCGAGGGCGCTGATGAGTCCCGCCGACAGCGAACCGACAAAGGCCAGCGTCGCCGGCGAGGCGACCCCCTCGGCGACGAGGGCGTCCTGGATGACGCCCCAGCTGTAGCTGGTGCCCACGAACCACCAGGCCACGGTCGCGCAGGCAGCCACCACGACCCAGCCGTGTCCGCCGTCGGGGACGGTGCTGTCCGCGAGCCTCGAGGCTTCCAGGACGGGGTCTCTGTTGGTGGCGTGGTGCGGGGGAGGCCGAGGTCGCGGGGCGTCTCGTTGGACGAGGGTGCTGGGTGGGTGCAGGTCATTGAGGCGAATAACAGTGGAAGTGGAAGACATAGCGTCCATGGTGTTTATGCTTTCTTCGGATGGTCGAGGAGGGAGTGGTGGTGGAGTGAAGCAGGGTGGGATCAGGTTTGGGGAAGGCTGGCTAGTTTTACCCAGGCTTATTCAGCGACTGTCTTCTGTTAATCCCTTTTATCTTTCCAAAATTATCAACCACGTACCCTTGAGACCAGATCAGATGCAGTATGTCGACTCAAGAAGATCAACTTCATGTCAGACCCCACTTGTTGTGCTCTTGTCCGTTACGCCCTTCCGATGACACTTTGCCGTCTAGCTCACCCAAGATAAGTTCGACATGTAACATTTGGTTAGTTGGCATTCTATGTAGGAATATTCGTAGTCTATGGCAAGATGCAGTAGATGCGATGTGTCGTCAGTCTAGTCCCAGCCCTCACTCCCCAGTCTATACTACAGGCAATTCTATCAAAACTCCTTCGCCCGTAAGGATAAGACGACATCGTATCCAACGCCAGCGAATGCGAAAACAAGCACCGTCCGCCCTGATCAAGAAGCCACAGGTGCCCCAGCCCAGAATGCAGGGCCAGCAGCCTCCTTCGCCCCATTTGCCCTACCATCCGCCCCCAAGTTAGGGATCGGCCGGGAGAGGTCTCGGGGAGCAGTCGAAGCAGGCCAGGTCATATTCCGGTCCGGCCCCCACGACCCAGCCGATACTGTCGAGACTGCCCCCCAGCAATTCGCAAGAATGGAACGCGTCGGCGTAGCCAAAGGACACGCAGTCCGGCCGCTGGTTGCACCGGAGCGCGCAGTCGAGGATGGTGGCGGCAATGGAATCCGGCTCCAGGCTCGGGAAGAAGCCGCCGTCCCAGGGCTCAATGTCCTTGCCGCACTTGGGACCGGCGGGCCAGGGGGTGGGTTGTGTGCAATAGGGACCTGCCGTGGTGGTGGTGGTGGTGGTGGTGCTTGTAGTGGTGGTGCTTGAGGTTGTTGACGTGGTGGAAGTGGTCGAAGTGGTCGAAGTTGTCGAAGTTGTCGAAGTTGTTGATGTTGATGGTGTTGGTGTAGGAGTTGGTGTATCGTCTGGCGTAGTGTCTGGCGTGATGTCTGGCGTGGTGGTGAGAGAAGTTTCTGGCGTAGTTTCTGGCGTGTGGCGGGAGAAGTTGGCGTGGTTGTTGTAGTGGAAGTCGTTGATGTGGTAGTAGTCGACGAGATATCGCTCGTGCTTGTGGAAGCTTTGCAAGGACCAGCGTAGACTCCCGTTGCAGACAGTAAGGCAATGAGGCCCAGCACGAGGAGCTTTGGAGACCTCATGGTGATACGGGTTGTGCGAAAACCACAAGAATATGAATGAGAAGAGGTGAAGTTTCCTCAGAGAAGGCGGGCTGCCACTCAGAATTTATCTCTGTGACTGTCTAATCCAGTGACTAAAGGAGGTTAACGGGAACCCACGAGGCTACCGAAAAGCAATAACTCGGATAGGTACCAACACAGCTCTTAGTGAGGTGGTCAATCCGTAGACTCACAGCTCTCATTTCGCTCCTCTTACAATACATATTTAATGCTCCGTGAGCGACGCCGCGGTTGGAGCTGGGGTGAGCTAGCAATCGATAGTCCAGCCCAATACGCCACAATTGCCGTTGGCCACGCCTGGCCCTAGCGAAAAGGAGACCATGATACGTTTTCGGCATCGGATATCTAACCGGGTCGGAAACTATTTGATCAAGGAGAACAGCCTTGTGGCAATAATGAAGATGGTTAAAGTCAAGGTCGACTCCAGGTCGGGGCCAGGCCGAGTTAGTGCTTTGTTCCATTGGTCTGGAACTCGAGGGACGATGACGATTCTGCCGAATATTAGGTAGATTGATTCGTGTGCCGGCGTTTGGTGTATGAAATGCCCCTTCATCACAAGTGTGTATATTCGTCCTTCTGGCTTACATAAGGCAGACGCTTCGGACATGGAGTGAATGAATGAAATCGGCACTCTCCATCACCGATGCCCGCGCCACGTGCGAAACAAGTCGGAAGCCAGACGTGGAGATTTCAGCGATAACAAACGCATTTGATATGAGCCACGACCAGCAAAAAGCGAAAGGCATACAATACAACGCGGCTCAAACCCGTCTGTAGCAAGGCATTGGAATTTCCCCTTGCTCAAACCTCGTTCGAATCCGCAATGGCCTCTGTTTTAGATTCCTGCTCCAAGCATTGAATTTTGACCAAATTTCTGCCACTTGTGTATCGCTCCTGTTTAACATCTGGGGCAAGAAATAAGGGCAGCCGGCGACCTGACTCAGCAAATTTTCTACAGACCTCCATCATCCCGCCTCAACAGGACGACGACGCCGCCGTCGTTCGCGCCGTACTGTCGCTTCCGCGCCCGACCCCTTGCTATCACACTGTAATACCGTCGGCTTATGTTCTGACAGCGCCCTCGTCATGGCTGAGCCTGCCCAGCCCGGAATGAGCGCCGTCATGTCGCCGCCAGGTACGCAAATCCGTCTTCTTCCCCGCCTCCCTCGAGACCTCCCAACCCTTCTTTCCTCGGGGATTGCGCTGCCGCAGCCGCGCTGACTGTCGCAGCTCTAGGCATCAAGCAAGAGCACAACCTTCTCGACGGGCTCAACCTCGAGCTGGCCCTCCAAGCCGCGACAAAGAGACCCTTCGCCAGCACCGACCTCGACAACACCTCCAAGAGAGTCAAGTCCGAAAACAATGCCGTCGCCAATGACAACGCCTTCGAGCACAATCAAAGCACCGAGCAGTCGCTGGAGGATGGCCTGGCGCTGCTTGTCCAGAATGCGCTCTCCAACGTGGGCGACATGATGGACCAGTTCAATCACAACGGCGACGCTCACGCCACTGTCGATGATCCCATGGACGTCGACAACGCGCCCGTTCCCGAAGAAACCCCTCCCCTCCCCTTCTTCGACTTTCAATCCGATCCCCAAAAGTACTTGCGCACTGCCAGCCGCAATGCGCTGGGCAATTTGGTAGGTTTGCATCCGGCGCAACCGCAACCGCCATTGCGCTGACCGTTGCAACAGGCCATCTCGGTACTCCTCATCTTTTCTCAACCTTTTGACGATTCAATAAAGCTGGTGAGGGAAGCTTCGTCGCAACATGCCCAATCGTTCCTTCACCTGAAAAGGGCCTTTGAGCAAACGAAGCTCGTCTATTCCGAAAAGTCGATTCTATCGTCGGTTGAACTCGATCTCCAAGACGACGAATCACGTACGATCTTGGGCCTGGCAAATCTGGCCCAGTTCGGCCTTTGGCTCTTGGATGCCAGCCTGGTCTCGTATCGAGAAGCCCATCAAAATTTCCATGCCATTTTCCCGGATCAAATGTCGAACCTTGCTGCAGAGGCCAGGGAGCTCCTCCTTGCGCTCAAGACTCAGCTGGCCATTGAGTCGCTTCAGGCCAAGACCCCGGATCCGCAGGCTGGTCTTTTATTGAGCGGAGCTCTTGTCGACGGTCTCGAGGATAGCTTGCGCAGTCTCCACGAAGGTTTTGAATTGACGCCGGCGGACCAAGACTTTGTTGCATCCGCTCGGTCACGGCGAGACGCGCTGCAAAACCAGGCTCAATCGGAAGCTGGTAAGAGTCAACCTCGCACATGTATCATGCGTATCTAATCCGACAGCAGCTGCCTTGAAGCAAAAGTATCCGGCCGATGATCTAATAAAATGCTTCGGCGCTTGCGCCAAGAGCCGCATCGCCTCAATATCAGAACTGGGAACAAGACTGGGTCTTACCATGCCCCCGAGTCCCGATCCCGCCCTTCTGCTACTGCCGGACGTCCCCGGCGAGCCCGACCTCGACTTGGATGACCTCTCTTCGTTCTTTGAAAAGACTACCTCGGGACTTGTTCAGAATGCACTGGCGGGATTGGAAGAAGAACCAGCACCAACGCCAGCCATCGAGGTGGTCGATCATTCCACGGAAGCCTCAAAGACGCCGGCCAAATCCGAACCCACTCCGACGCAGACAACGTCCAAAGTAGACTTGATGACTGATTATAAGGAACTCGAGGCTCTCGTCGCCGAAAGCACGTCAAACTACGTCAAAACGACGCTACACGGATTATCGCCCGTTCCATATCAACCAACAGTTCCGTCGAGCACAGGTGAGCGGTCACGAATTCCTCATGCGACACGACTAATCATCTATCAGCCGAGAACATGGCTGCTCAATCATACCTGAATCAGCTTCATGCCCACAGCCAGCACCCGTATTACTCATACACACAAACAGTCCCTGAGCCTCAACCCCCAGCTCCGGCACCAGGCGAAAACCTCCCTCCTAATCAAACCTGCACCAGCTCCATGCTGTACGACAAGGCAAGGCAAGCGGCGCTTACGAAAAACACGTCTCACACTCGAAGAGAGGGAATCCACTCCACTCGTCGGCCTTGGACCCAGGAGGAAGAAAAGGCCCTCATGGCTGGCTTAGACATGGTCAAGGGGCCGCATTGGAGCCAAATCCTGACGCTTTTTGGGCATAACGGGTCCATCTCTGACATTCTCAAGGAGCGGACTCAAGTCCAGCTAAAGGATAAGGCCCGTAATCTCAAGCTGTTTTTCCTAAAGACAAACTCGGAGATGCCCTTCTACCTGCAGGCCGTCACCGGTGAGCTCAAGACAAGAGCGCCGACGCAGGCTGCCAGGAAGGAGGCGGAAGAAAGGGCGAGAATGAACTCGGAAGAGGAACAGGCCAGGATTCAAGGCATCATGACGTTGGCCGGAGGCTTGCAGAACCCCCCTCAAGCCAGAGCGGCGGGAGGCTCGTCTGCGGCCGTCGTGACACCCGCTCAGGCTGCGAATGCTGCCCAAACTACGTCAACGCAACAAATGGCCCATCACGGGACGGCGCATTCCCAAGCCCCTGCTACCCATTCGGGATATCCGCCGTCGTCGTTGCCACAAGCCCGGACGGCCATGATGGCGACCTCGCACCAAACACTCCAGTCGGCTCAGGGCTCTCCCCGTCAGCAGCATCTGCCTCCCCAACCACGGCCTCAAACGCAGCAGCAGCACGCCCAACCACAGCTGACGTTCCCAAGCCCGGTAATGGCTCATGGAAATCCTCAGGGGCGATCCCAGACTTCCACGCCCGTCGCACAACATCACTCCTCACCGCATATTTCACCGACACCACAGCCGACTCCAAGCGTGACCGCCCATTCTGTACAACCACAGCAGTCGCATTATTCTCCTCCCGCTTCGCTGCCTTCCTACCACCAGACGCACAACGCCATGATGCAGGCACCGACAGCCCAGATGGTTTCCCACCCGCCCACGCCCAGCGCCTTGGTTGACGTACACGACAACGCCGCGGAGGCAGCCTTGTTACAGGGACTTCAAGCTGCCGTTGCGGAGAGTATGTGATGCGTCAGCCACGATGGGCACCTTCTTTTCGACCCAACGATTGGCCAACACTACAGGCAATGTGTTGCAGCTCAACCTTACGTAAATAGATAACCCTTACTAACGACCTGGCCAGTGCCAAGGTCCACGGATAAAAGCCTCGAAGGCGCGAAAAGTGTTTTATGGATATGATACCACGATTCAGGAGTACAGCAGGTATGCGACAGTCGCCATTAGACAATGAAAACAGGGCAACTTTGATTTCTACACACGCGTGACTTGGCGGTGACGCGACATTTGCCTCCTCGGATGGGTCCAAAGGACGGTTATGCAGCTTGTAGAGCTGCCCGGGACCGTCTCGAATGAGTATCCCGTTCGGGTCTTTGGATGAACTAGGCACTGGACTCCGGACGAACAAAGAAGTTGTATGCAAGTCGCCAATCCATCGGCGACAAGCCGTGATGTGACGTCTGATGGCAAGAGGATTGGCTGGTGGAAAGCTTTGTGAAACGTCTCACTTGGCAAATAACCCTTCCCAGGCTCACCGCAACGCTTGTCAAGCAACTCTGACCGCTGGCTTGGGCGGCTTCATATAGCCCCAGCCTTCTCCCGCTCTTCCTTCCGTCTCATGCCATTGACAACCTCTGCATCGCCAGCCATGTGCCACAGCACTCGAATCCGGGCCCAGGCCCAGGTCTACTCATCCGTCTGCGCCGCACCTGGCACAGTTTGTCGGAACCCGACTCAGGCGCTTGGCTCTAGTGTAGTCTCGCGGCACTGTCGGTACCATGCATGTCGACGGGTTGTGGGCGGGAGGGCTTGTTCAACGGCTAAGTACCCAGGTGAAGCGCTCTGCCGTGAACGTGAGTGTGTGCAAAGAGGGAGCTGATGGTGAGGCTGACGCGTTTTAGACATGAGGTGCTCGGCGGTTGAGAATGGGATGAGCTGCACGATGAGCGTCAAGGACGTTGCCTCGGAGAGATATCACTTTTGCGCAGAGTTCCGTGCGTCTTGTCCGCCCACGCTCGTCCGAAGTTGAGGACTAACCCCTTCGGCAGACCTCTGCACCTTTCCCGGCTGCGACAACCAGCGCATCCGCCGCAGCGGCGAAATCGTGCGGTTCTGCAGCGAGCACGGCTGCGACCACGACGGGTGCCGCAACGCCAGGGACGCGGGCGCCTACTGCCGCTCGCACACGTGCGAGGACATGCACTGCACGTCGCTGGTGGCCGGCGACGGGCAGCGCTTCTGCGAGCGCCACCGGCGGTGCGCCCGCCCGGGTTGCCCGCGCTTCTGCCACGCGCGCGAGAACGGCGTGCCGAGCCCCTACTGCGGCGCGCACTACTGCGAGTTCCCCGACTGCGACAACGAGCGCGAGGGGGCCGCCGGGGCGCACTGCGCCGACCACACGTGCGGCGAGGCCGGGTGCGCCAGGGGCGTGGGCGTGGCAAGTGGCGCCTCGGGGGGGAGAGGAGGCTTCTGCGACGAGCACGAGTGCGAGACGCGCGGGTGTCGCATGAGGAGGCTCGGCGGGTGCCACTGCCCGTATCACGAGTGCGTCGTCGACGGGTGCGAGGCCGAGGCGAGGACGGTGAGCCGATACTGCGAGCGACATCAGCGCCATCTCCGGGGTGGGCGGCCACGCGGCGTGGGCTGTGCCTGCGAAGACGGTACGTTTTGGGCCTCTACGAGAGGTAGGGGGGGGGTATTTTGCTGACCATGGACGAGGCTGCTACGACGACTACTACGCGATGGACTACAACGACGGGCCGGCAGGGTGCGAGTGCCACGGGTGCGAGTCCAGGGGCTGCCAGGACGTCAGGGTGTCGACGTTTGAGGACTGCCGCGGCCACGAGTGCGCCGTGCCCGAGTGTCACCGGCAGCGACGGGCGGCGTCGACGTCGGCGGCGGCGGCGGGGGTGCGGATGGAGATGCTCTTCTGCGAGGGTCACAGGTGCGGGCACGCGGGGTGCTGCAACCGCGTCGTCGCCGAGGGGTCGAGGTGGTGCCTTGAGCACGCGCCGGGGGGATGTCGTTCGGGAGGGGGGTTTAGGATGGGCGTGGAGGGGGAGGAGGAGGAGGGAGGAGGAAGAGGTGGTGGTGGTGGTTGTAGGGGGCGGAGGGTGAGGATGGGACTGCGTCGACACGGGGGGGACCGGAGTGCGTGGGCTTCGTGGGAGTCGGGATGTAGAGGGCAGACTTTGACGTGAGAGAGGCATGGGGAGGCATGGGGAGGCATTGGGAGGCATGGGGAGCAAGGGAGGCATGAGGGGTGGGCATTGGGCATGACGACGACGAATGCCTTGGAAGAGAAAAAAAGCAAACGTCGACGGCCACCACTACGGTCCTCCGAGTCATACCGAAGGCGCAGACGCAAGTATATCGACTGTCGTGTTGCCCATTTGCCACCAACTCGGGCAACCTGTTTTGGGGGCCGAATATTTGAGAGCTGAAGCCGTGCAAAGAGGCTGCGGCAAGGCTGAGGCTGCGGCTGAGGAAGAACAGGGTGATTCGGGGTGACCGTGTGTGAGAACAGACTGGAATGTCCCGGAATAGACTACGGAGGGTTGTGTTGTTGGTTGGTGCCTTGATGGTTGGTGGTGGTGGTGGTGGTGGTGGTGGTTGATGAAAGGAGACACTCGCAGGATACGACAGCACAACAAAGAAAGACGGCGTCGGCATTGACGGGTGCGCAAAAGACGGATGCATGGCAATCAGTGCAGACAGCCAAAGGCCCGAAAACTACCTTAGGCAGAAGTGTGAAGAATGAGGCTGGTGTTTCCGGGGGTGCACTTTGTGGGACATGTTTTTTCTCAGACTGACTGATAGCCAGCCGGTCCGGACCGGGGGGTAGGCCAGAGGGCTCTTGTGATGCAGCCTGGGTCGCTGAGTGACTAGACGGCTGCCGAGAAGAAAGAAGGAGGGCGTGGTCTACGGATAGAAATTCCCATGGCAATGGTCGTAAAAGATGGTGGAGTGGATAGTCTAGAAAGCTGGAGGCCTGTCGCGAATTTGTGGCGGGTGATGTCACCGTTCGCGCTCGCACCGTGGGACACCTCATCCCGCGGCTGACGACGGGCGTTGGTGCCGAGTACCTCTGCGTGCGAATGCGGCCGGTCCTGGCACTGTGGGGCTGTCCCTTCCCTCCTCCGGGTCTCTTGACCACAACCACCCATCTCACCCACACACGGGGACAAGCAGTCCAGCCCAGCCACGCAACTGACCTCTAGGCTTCCAGCCCGAAGCAAATCACTCGCATTTCGAGGAGAAGGATGCACGGCCTCCCGGTTCGGCCCCAAATGCACGACACACACGCGGGAAGGAGAGCCCAAATCTTCGCCAATCTCGTGCCCGCGGTGCCTCGACGGGATGGCGATGGCGCCCCGGCGGGCATTTTTCGCATTACGGCAAGCGAGATTCTACCCGTGGCATGAGTTTTTAGTCTTGTATCCTTATGCAAGGGGCAGCAAAGACTAACTAACACGTCACATCCCGCCCCAAGATCTCATTGACACAGGAGTGTTGACAACTCACGACTGGGTTTGCTTTTCTTTGTTGGAACAAAGATGAGGCTGACAACCGACGTAACTGTCTTGCACTTTTCTTTCGTTTTTTTTGTTGGGGGGGGAGGGGGGGGGGTTACGAAAGAGTCATCTCTTTTTCTTGCTTCTTTCTCCTTCTTTCTCTTGGTCTCCCGGAATGACCTCTTTGATGAGACATTGAGGGCTCACGCGCACCCCCCTCGACAAGGCCTACTCATTCCCACCACCACCAACTCTCTCTCCCTCTCAGTCTGCCTTTACGGCCACCATTTTGGGCCCCCAGCTTGCCCTCCCCCGTCTCTCCCAGGCCCCCCCAGGCATCTCACTTCCACTTCCCCATGGTCCTAGACCTTTGTAGTTTCCCACCCCCCCCCCCCTTTTGCCTGCCCAGCTGCCTCAGCCTCGTGCGCTCGACTTCATTGCCCTCGTTTGCCTTGCCTTGCCCTCACCCTCCCCCAATGAGCCACTCACAGTCGCGGTAGGACTTCCGGGGGTGGGCTTCTCTAAACTTGCGTGTGCCTGGAGCCTGTCCTCTTCTGAAAGGGGAGGGGGAAACTCCCTCTTAAAGGAGGGGCGCTCTCCCGCTGTTAGCTGGCGTCTTGTCATGCTCGAGACACGAGGCTTTTCCGTCCATCACCCCTTCTTTGATCACCTGCATTAGTCCAGTGGTCCTTGCCCACTGTCATTCTCGTCGACGCCTCGTCCAGGTCACCGGTACCGAAGCTTCGAGAGGGGTGCCGTCGGGTCGATTCAGTACTTGATAGTCTCGACGTCCGCCTCCTGGAACTTACACTTCAGTCCCCTTCTTCTTGCGTCTTTGTCCAGAAGCATCCGTCTTTGAACATTACCTTCATCGCCCTCAACTCTCCTCGGCTAGGACTACACCTCCCATCGAACAAGCTTCCCTCCACAAAGACAACCCTCCAACCCTCAACCATGTCGCGACGCTGGTACCTCGACAGCGACTGCGACGGCCGGCCGCAGTTCGTCACCATCAAGCGGTCCCGGTCGTACCACCACCACAACCACAAGCACCACCACTACGACTACTACAAGGTGCCCCGCGACCAGTGGGACGCCCTCGTCGACCAGAACCGCGTCCTCGGCGAGGCCAACGACGCGTTTGGCGCGCAGAACGAGGTGCTGCGGGCCAGCCTCGCCGCCTCGCAGGCCGAGACGCAGCGCCTCGCCTACACGGTGGTGCCGGAGCTGCAGGAGCAGGTGGCGGCGCTCACGGCCGAGGTGAACGCTCTGCGGCAGGGCGGCGGCGGCGGTGATCCAGGCCACGTCCGCGAGATAACGCGGCTGCGCGCCCACAACGCCAACCTCGAGGCGGAGAAGCAGCAGCTCGTCGACGTCAACGCCGACCTGCGCTACCGGCTGTCCAAGCTGTCGGAGCAGCTGGACCAGGGGAACAACCGGCGGGTGGCGGAGCTGGTGCAGGAGCTGGACCACTTCCGGAACCAGCGGCGGTACTGGAAGGGCCGGTTCGAGAACCTGGCCGACCACCTCGACGGCCTGCGGAACAAGGTGGCGCGGTACGAGGATGTACTGCGGCGGCACTGCCTGATATAATCAGCTTCTTCCTTTGTTTTCATGTTGGGTCATGGCCTTTGGTGGTCATGTTCCTGTGGCCCCTTGGTTTGATATGCCTTTGGCCTGGCTTGGTCGCTTGTTGACAGACATGTTCGGGTCTGTTCTCCTTTGTGTGCAGGCGAGTCGTCGTCGTGAGTGCAAGACATGGCTTGTGTAGTCTCTTTGGGGTCGAGTTGCTGATGTTGTCTTAGTCTGTTGGATAGACTGTCGAGGTTTTGGTCACGAGGCATGAGCAGTTCCGGGGCATGAGCAGTTCCGGGGCATGAGCAGCCTCAGGGGCACTCTTTTTACTTTCAAGGTTTTGCTTGTTTTCTTTTGTCCTTTTTTTATTTTATTTTTTCTCCTTTATTTTCTTCATTCTTCGGGTACTGAGTCCTGCAGGGGGACTCATAAAGGGAGGCGCGAGGACACGGGCACCGCGTCAGGTTTACGAATAGCTGCGAGTTTTTGACGACCAGATAGATGAAATAACAAATGAGTCACGAATGCCAAGTCGGCGCGTCTGGATGAAAGGATAAACCGGGTCGGGGGCATGCAGAGGTGCTTCCGACAGTAGATAAGGAGGGTGTCATGTGAAACGCGATTCTGCACCTCAAACATGGGACGAGGGATGATGCATCGAAGCATTGTCGAGCCCGAGACATGAAGTGGCAGCACGTTCTTGGTCAGGCGTCGATCGGGCTGAGGGGGGTCAACGGGTCTCTGACGAGCATGTGTTTGGGGATATCAGTGCGACGACGTCTTCAACTCGGGCAGAGGATGGAATACTCGTTGTCAATGTCGTTGGATTTGACTCTGCGCTGTTGGTTGTCCGCCCGTTGTTGGTTGCGGTTCTGCGGGGCATCCGTAGATTAGTTTGGCGATCGGAAGGAAATGGCCCGAGGAGGGACGATGCGAGTTCGTACTGCAGATCCATGGATGGCAGACATTCCAGGGCTTGTGCTCGGTGCTGCTGTGACGCAAGGAAAAGGGGGCGCCAAGGACAAGGCAGACGGCCAAGAGGTGATGCCGTAACAGGCCAAGATGCCAAGGGCGACAAGCACGGGAACTTCGGCACGGGGAGGGGCAGAGGAGGAGGCGTTCGCTGGGGGGGGAATTAATATAGAGTGAAAGAAGATGGGGGGGATTACGTGGGTCGAGACGGAGGATAGGGCAGGCGGATGATGAGCGAGTCGACTGGTCAGTCATGGTCCATATCGTTGTATTCTTAGGAACCTAATACGATCCGGAGTGCTCCGTACGGATACGGATACTGCCCCGGGCCGTCTGAATGTATCCGCGGACTTGTATTCTTAGCGCTTACCTGCTGATGGACGACAACCATCTTCTCTTCAACCAAAACCATCAATCAAGACGATGCCCTTGATCATGCCCCCTTTATAATCCCAAGCAAGCTCATTCTCACGTCGATGCAAGCCGAGACCACCAGGTCCCCCCCTCCCCAAGGATCCCTCGACGAGCCACTTCCATGCTGTCTCGCTTCACAAACCGCTCCTCCCGCTGCCCATCAAGCAAAACGTCAACATGATGGCTCCCAGAGAAAAAAAAACGTGGCGCCCCCATGGTGACAACCCCCCCAAGTCTTCCCAGCTCCCCCTACCAATCGACTCGCCTTGGCTCACAGCTTGGGTCCCCGCCTGTAGCCTGTCGCATCGGCCGTCTCTCGCCGGCTTGGCTGACATCGGGGCTGTTTCCCAAAAATACGGGGAGAGGGGAGAGAGAGGGTTGCATTCGCTGACAACCCGCCCGATGCCCTCTTCCAGCTTGCCATACAGTGCATTTCTGTCTTGCTTCGCGGCGTAGCCGCCGCCAACTCTCCTCCGTCTTACACGGTACGCCTCGAGATGGGGAGGGGGAGCCCACCACCACCACTACCACGTATCCTTCCCTTACCCTCCCCTCGTGCTTCAGCCCGTCCGGTTGGGACTCATTTGCCCAGATTCCCAGGACCTGAAGAGCCCCTCCTCCTCCTCCCCAGCCAAAGGTGACGCTCCTCCGCGGATCCCTGCCGAGTAGCGTTTCCCGGTCCATCGTCATTTTCCTCGTCGAGGCCGAGGGCTTTGCGGTGCTTTGCCCTCGTCTTACTCGCCGTTCCGTCGTCGTCTTCTTCCCCTCCTCGACTGGATAATCATACTTGACTTGCTCTCTCCCCCAACCATCGAAACGACCGAGATAAAGCATCGTCGGCCTCAGCCGCATCTCTCGTCACTCGTTCATGATACATTAGTACCGCTTGCATTCGTCTGCGTAATGCTGTAGCATCACGTCCCTTGTTCTTTTCCTTCCTTATATCCCGCTTCGGCCGCCCACCATGCTGGCCCCCGCGTCGTCGCCCCAGGGGCGATATCTCTTCCTCACCCTCGCCTTTCTCTTCCTCACCATTGTCGTCTTCTACTCTTCGCCTTCGGTAGACCTCGTACGTACCTGGCAAGACGCTTCCTCGCTCGTGAACAAAAGACGACAATCGACACCCGCTGACCGCTACGCTCACAGGAACGCATCAAAGCCCTCGTCCCAGGACAGGGCACTGCCGGCTCGGACGGTCCGGCACCGGAGCCTACAAAGACGACTGACCCTACCGGAGAGGTGGGCGAGCAGGAACAGTCTCCCCTGGAAACCACCACCGAAAACGACAAGATAGAGACCTCCAGGTTCCACTACCTCATCCCCGCCAGCAACATCAACCGTCGGCTCTGCTTCAACCTCGTCTCCAGCGCCGTCAACGGCTATCCCGTGCCGTCCCTCGTGGGCTGGAACGCCACGGGCCTCCTCTCGGCCGCGACGACGCACCTCGCCAAGCTGCACGCCATCCAGCGCTACCTCGACCGGCTCTCGCCCGACGAGGACGACGACGTGGTGCTCGTCGTCGACGGCTACGACGTGGTCATGCAGCTGCCCCCGGACGTGATGCTGCGCCGCTACTTCTCCGTGCGCGACGGCGAGGACGCCCGCAACGCGAAGCGCTTCGGCCTGTCGGTCCGGCAGCTCCGGGCGCGCGGGCTCCAGACGACGCTCTTCTTCGGGGTCGACAAGATCTGCTGGCCCGTCGACTGGCGCGCGCCGCGGTGCTGGGCGGTGCCCGAGTCGCCCATGCCGGACAAGGCCTTTGGCGACAAGACCAACAACGGCGAAATGAACTATTTGATCCCGCGCTGGCTCAACTCGGGCACGCTCATCGGCCCCGCGGCGCACATGCGCGACTACGTGGCGGCCACGCTGTACGAGGTGCTCAACAGCTACGACGCAAGCTTCGCCCACAGCGAGTCGGACCAGTTCTACCTGGCCAACGTCTGGGGCCGCCAGGAGTACTTCCGGTCGCGGCGGCTGGTCGAGGGCGGCGAGGACGTCAAGGGGGGTCCGACGGACCGGGAGCTGCCGCGCGTCTACGACAGCACCGAGCCCGTCGAGTTCCACGTCGGCGTCGACTACGAGGCGGCCATGTTCCAGACAAAGGCCGGCTACGAGCAGTGGAACGACTGGGTGGCGTACGACGGGGAGCTAGACACCGACAAGCCCCCCGCGGCGACGGTGGACCGGGACCTCAAGGAGGAGGGGGACCAGTTCCAACCCTACAGCGTCGGCATGCCGGCCGACGTGGAGCGCGGGCTGCGGGCGCTCTACGAGGACGCGGCCGGCCCGGGAGCCGACTCGGCCACGTGGATCCGGCGCGTCCGGCTCGGCACCAACTTCGTGACGCGGCAGATCTGGGGGCTGTGGCACGTGACGGGCGACAAGGACGTCCTGGAGGAGCAGTTCACCAAGTTCTGGTTCTACCCGCACGCGCGCTCCCTGCTGCGGGCGGCGGTGCGCCGGATGCAGGCCAGCGACGTGATATCCGAGACGCCCATCGGCGGGCGGCGATGGGTGCACAAGGCCGCGTACCCGGGGGCCGACGAGCTGCGGGACGAGCTGGGCGGCGCCTGGTCCGACGAGGACGGCGGCGGGAGGTGGCTGGACTGGCAGAGCCTGTGTCGGGAGTGGGAGGGGGATGTGCTGGGCGGGGAGAAGACGGCGGTGGGAGGGAAGAAGGCTGCGGTGACGGATGTGCCGCCGCCGCCGGAGAGGCATTCGTAGATGGTTGTGTGTGCAAGAGGCGATGGTGTTTGCTCTGGGGAGGGGACTACATGGAGGGCATCGTGGCTGGACATGATGGCCCACGGCGTTGGGGGCGTTTCTAGCATCTTGACTTTGTTGGACAAACGGCTTGGACCGCAGCGATAACCCGGATGGGTATGCAATTGGATGACTTGTATCATCACTTCAATCACCTAAATGGCCAGTATCAACTCTCTCGAGGACAAGAAGAATGTTCACCGTTGACGGCTTTCACCTGTACCGTCTCGTGTAAGTCACCAACCAACACGACCACATTACCAAACCACCAGAAACCGCACAACCGCCCAACCAACGAAGAAGTGCAATAAACCACCCATTACCAATAAAACCCCAGGAAAGGTCCAGGGTAGTCGCCGCTCAAAACACAACCTCCAACAACCGAGCCCAAGCACGCACCACCCAACATACGAGCACCACCCCATCACCACTCCACGCGGCAATGCATGTCGCGTTATTGTGAGCTCAGAACCGAGATGAGGGGCCAGGCGAGGGACAGACGAGGGGGGCAGGACACGGGAGCGGCGGGAAAAGAACAAAAAGGAGCCCGTGGCCAGGACATGTTGGACTTTTGTTTCATTCCTACTCTTGTACATGCGTTCCCCTCTTACAGCTTCTCCAGGTATCTTCGAACAGTGACAAACGACAGCTATAAGCCAGACATCAAAACCCAAACATCAAAGCCACGCCCAAGACAAAACAAAAAATCATGCCGACTGCGCCTCCAGATCCGCAAGCGGCACGTACCCGTCCTCCGTCTTGGCCCTCGTCCCGCGCCCGAAGCGCTCCCGGAACCAGCCAACCGCACCAACGCCGTCCATCCACCGCAGCGGCCTCCCGTCGGCCGGCGCCGCCACGGCCTCGTCCATCCAGCGCGGGCGCGCCCAGAACTTGAGCAGCAGGCTGCTCACCACGACGCTGACGCTGCTGCACGCCATGGCGAAGCCCGCCATCATCGGGTGCATGTGGAAGCCCAGCGGCAGGAAGAAGCCCATGGCGATGGGCAGGCCGACCACGTTGTACATGCACGCCCACGCGAGGTTGAGCTTGATGCGCCGGAAGATGGTGCGCGAGAGGTGCAGCGCCGCGGCAATGTCCATGAGGTCCGTCGGCCGCATGAGCACCACGTCGGCCGCCTCCATGGCCACGTCGGTGCCGCTGGCCATGGCGATTCCGACGTCGGCCGTGGCCAGCGCGGGGGAGTCGTTGATGCCGTCGCCCACCATTCCCACCACCTCGCCGCGCCCCTGCGCCTCCTTGAGGATGGCCTGCTTCTGGTCCGGGCTGACCCCCGCGTGCACGTCGTCGCCCGAGATGCCCACCGCCTTGGCCACCGCCAGCGCCGTCGACCTCTGGTCGCCCGTCACCATGGCCGTCTTGATGCCCATGCGGTGCAGCACCGAGATGGCCGCCGCCGCCCCGTCCTTGATGGAGTCGGCAAGGCACAGGTGTCCCGTGTACTGCCCGTCGATGCCCACAAAGATGTTGGTCGTCCCGGACGCCGGCGCCTTGGCGTTCGCCTTGCTCGCGCTCGCGTTGAGCTGCTCCGACGCCTCGACGGCGTCCTCGGGCACCTGGATGCCGTTGTCGCGGAGGTAGGCCACGTTTCCGAGGAGCACGCGGTAGCGAGTACGCTGCGCCGACGTCGCCGGCTCGACCTCTGCCTTGACGCCCTTCCCCACGGCCGCCTTGAAGTCTCCGACGCTGCCCTCGATGGTGCCCTCGGCGTCCAGCTCGAGCTCGCTCCGGGCCGCCGCCAAGATGGCCTTGCCCACGGGATGCTCGCTGCCCATCTCGGCCAGCCCGACAATGGTCCACCAGAGCCGTCGTCGCCAGCCGTTGTCCTGCCAGATGGCGTCCACGTTGGCCTCGGCGACGCTCATCTTGCCGTACGTAATGGTGCCCGTCTTGTCCAGGACAATCTGCGTCACCTTTGTGAAGCGCTCCAGCGCCACGCCGCCCTTGATCAGGATGCCGTTCTCCGCGCCGACGCCCGTCCCGACCATGACGGCCGTCGGCGTCGCCAGCCCGAGCGCGCAGGGGCAGGCAAAGACGATGACGGAGATGCAGAGCTTCACGCACACCATGATTTTCCCGCCGCTCGCGTCCTGGAGGAAGATCTGGGGAGGGCTCGCGAGCACATGGCTGAGGACCATCCAGCCGAGGAAGGTGATGAGGCCGAGGATGAGAATGGTAGGCACAAAGTAACCGGCCAGCGTGTCAGCAAGCTGCTGAATGGGCGCTCGCGTCGTCTGCGCATCCTGAACCAGCTTGACAATCTGGCTGAGCTGCGTATCGCGCCCGGCCCGAGTGACCCGAAAGTCGACGCGGCCATCGCTGTTGACCGTACCACCGATGACATTGTCCCCGATCCTCTTTTGCACCGGCATGGCCTCGCCCGTGACCATGCTTTCGTCAACGTAAGTCTCGCCGCGGAGCAAAACTCCATCCGCGGGAAGCTTGTCGCCAGGACGAATCACCACAATGTCGCCGACTTGCAGCAGCTCGGTGGGGATGAGCTTTTCCTCGTAGACCGAACCATTCATGCCGGGCGTCGTCGGAGTCTTGGCGTCGTCGATCCCCTTGGAGTTTGCCCAACGCTCCGTGGCCTTTTCCACGGCGATGGGATCCGCGTAGATTGTAGCCATCGAAGGAGCCAGTGACATGAGACGAGACAGCGCCTTGGACGTCTGGCCCTTGGCGCGGTTCTCCAAGAAGCGTCCAAAGGTGATAAAGGTGATCAGCATGGTGCTCGTGTCGAAAATGGTGCTGGGTCTCGAATGAGGCGGGATCAACACCGACACGGCCATGGCCAGGATACTGAAGAAGAAGGCACACGACGTGCCGAGGATGACGAGCACGTCCATGGTCGGCGAGCCATGCTTGATCGACTTCCACGCAGAAACGTAGAAACGCTTGCCGATGCCGAATTGCACGGGGATGGTGAGAACCAAACAAATGACGTCCCCCAGGTAGAGACCCGGGAGCAGTTTAAACTGGCCAAAATCCAAGACGTGCAAGCACATGGGGAAGACCATTCCGATGAGGAAGACGGGGATGGCAAACGCAAGCGAGGTCCGGAAGGCGGTCCGCCACTCGTTAATCTCTCGCGTCTTGGCGAGCGATTCCAGCTGCGCATTGTTGTCGTCGTGGTCGCTGATGAGGGCGTTGAACCCGAGCGCCTCGACGGCCTCGACGACGCCTCGCAGGCCGACCACGTCGGGCTGGTGCGTGACGGTGAGGCGGGACGAAGCCAGCTTCACCGACGCAGAATCGACGCCCGGGAGCGCGACCAATGCCGTCTCCAGAGCTTGTGCCGAGGCCGCGTCTGAAACGCCGTAGACTTTGAACTGCGACGTCGACGACCCGCCGAGGAGGTCGCCGGCGAGCTGAGACGACAGGACTTTGGCGTCGAAGCCTCGATCTTCAATCGTCTCGGCAATCTCCTCGGCCGAGAGTTTGGCCGTGTCGTGCGTGATGACGGCCCGCTCCGCGAGCAGGCTGATGTTGAACTTGAGCACGCCGTCAACGCCCTGGAATCCACCTTCAACGGCTGAAGTGCAGGCACCGCACGTCATTCCTTCGATGGCGACCGTTGTAACGGCTATCGTGCTCGTGGGTTCCGACGCCTTGGAACTATTTCCAGCCTTGACGGTGTCGACAATCTCGGCGTCGAAGCCGCGGTCGTCGATGATCTCGGCAATTTTGTCTGGAGGCAGAAGGGTCGGGTCGTGGTCGATGACGGCGCGCTCCGACAGCAGCGATATGCTAAAGTGCTTCACGCCCGGGACGTCCTTGAAGCCGCCCTCGACGGCCGAGGTGCAGGCGCCGCAAGTCATGCCCTCGATGGCCACCGTGGTCGTGACAATGCCGTCGTCTTCGTCATCGTGTGCGAATCGGTCGGCGACGGGGGTCGGGAGGTCGGTAGACAAGACTTCGGCGTCGAAGCCGCGGTCCTCGACGATTTCTTGCACCTGGGCGGCGGTGATGATGTCGGGGTTGTGCATGACGACGGCGCGCTCCATGACGAGACTGACAGAGACGTTGCCGACGCCATCGACGCCCTTGAAGCCGGCTTCAACAGCAGAAGTGCAGGCGCCGCAGCTGTCGTCAACCAAGACATGTTAGTAATCTTCCCACGCCCATTCCGACGCCCTGCGCTGCGCGGATCGGCATGGCCGGATTCAGCTAGGGTAGGAACTCACGTCATGCCTTCCACTCGAAGCGTCGTCGTGGCCATGTGTGCGGTTTTCGGTGCCGCCAGGGCGCTCTGGCTGGAATCGCCGTCCCTCGAGGGGATTTGGATGTACGAGGGGGCCATGGCAGCCGTTTCCCTCGGTTTGCGGTGGTCGACTCGGAGGCGGATTGGCTATCGACGTGGGTGCATTTCGAGGGGATTGGGCTAGTTAAGTGTTCCTTCGCCGATCAGGCGTTCTCGGGTTGCAGCACAGGTATGTCGCTTGCGACTAGGAAGAGAAGGGAATGGGCGCGGATCAGATAATTAAAAAATGGTTCGAATTGAGGCTACGGGCCCTGCGAAGTCCGGCTTCTCGGGGGGGGGCGGGGGGTTCGTGGGATGGTGCAAGTGTTAAGTAATGGCTGGGAGAAGGGAACGAGGGTTTTCTTGGTCAGCCGGAATCAAAGAGGCGGGCGTTGGTCGTCGGTATGCACGGGGTGAGATGAGATGAGACGGATGCGGCATCTCGGCTCTTTTTTAGGGGTGAGGGCGAGGCTTACAGAGGGATTACTGTACCTACGACTAAGAAGCGTCTTGGCCATGGGAGGGCGACCAGATTGGGGTGCGTCTCCGGGGAAGAAATCGAGGCTCGACTGCGTTGTCACGACTAACAAGATGCGACAGGGTCTTTTCGTTGGTGGATAATCGGCCCTGGGCGACAAAGGGAAGTTCCAGAGTCCAGCGGTTAGGTATTTGGACGTTTCGATATTGTGGAGTGAAGTTGCAGCGGCGGCGGTAGTTGTAACGGGGGAGAGCAATTGGAAACCGCGGGCGATTGGGAAGGGGAGGGAGAGGAAGGAGAGGAAGGGAGGGAGAGGAAGGAGAGGAAGGGGAGGGAAAGACGGCAGAGACGGGAGGACGGCGTCACCAATTGATGCCATTCGCCCTCCTCTGCGGGCTCTCCTTGCGACGCTGATGAAGCAGGCGACCGAAAAAAAAAAAACGACGCTGCCGGTGGAGAGCGGGAGGCGGTTGCGGAACGAACTCCACTGATGTGCTGCAGACGTTTCGACGACGGGATTCCATTGGCTCGCCGGCTGTGGCCGTGCCGTGCTGCGTCCACGGGTGCTTCAGCTGTGGTGAGAGCGGTGGCTCGCCTTGAGCTGCAGCCAACGACCGTATCCAAGAGGAGAGCTGAGGCTGGTGCTCCATCTGTCGGCGTTCGATAGATTGATAATATGTGCCAATACAGCAACCTGAGAAATATTGCTCAAGACATCCTCAACACGAGCACGCACTCTGCACTCCTCTCCCCGCCTCATGGCGCCATCTTCTCCTTCTCGACGCAACCGTCGATCTCTTCCTGGCGCACTTGTCCGTTGCTCGACTACAGCCGTCTATAACTTTGCGCTCTCCTCTAGTTCGTCGCCCAAGTCTCTTCGTAGCCGCGTTGATGTTGATCACCATTATTCCAGGGCATATTTCCGCCATCTGGGTGACTGCGTGACATACGCCGCGATTGCGTCTTGTTGGCCGACTTCCGGATCTTGGCAGTTCCGGCACTTTGCGACCAGGCATACGTTGGGAGGCTGAGCCCGAGATGACGGCTGACGTGAGTGATGCCGTGGACGGTTGATGTCGGGCGCACTGATCCCTTCCCACCAGTTTACCTGTGAGTAGTCCAGACACGTTCATTCTATATTTACCGCACTTCGTGTCTGCACATCAGTACCCATGACTTGGCGCCCAGCCCTTTTCCCATGCTTCGCCCGCCAGTCTTCAATGCCCCGTCTCGTTTCCGTCAAGGGTTCGCCCTGGAGCAAAGTCGATATTTCCAACATGGCCTCGTATGGAACCGGTAAATGCGTCGGTTTCATTTCCGTGTCTGATTCAGCCTTGCAAATCTCATGCGCGTGCGAGCTGTTTAGACGGTTTCACTGCCTTTTTTCAGCCCGGCTTGCGAGACCCGCGGGCTCTGACCTGCAAGCAATCGGGCCTACCAACTCGCACATGGTTGTCGTCGCAAGGCACGCTCTCATGGCGCTGCTGACGAAGTTGGTTGTTCTTGTTTTGGGGCGTGGGCTTGGTAGGCAACGACTTTCATTCTTCCGTGATTTCTCCCATGAGCGTGATCGCAGAGCAACACTGTTGAGAGCATGTTTGCCTGCCCAGTCACAAGGTAGTATTAACCCTCTGAATACGTACGGTAAAGGTCTGATTTAACTTGAAGTCACGATTACAGAAGCACCGAATACATATATGCGCTTCCTACAGTACTTGGACATTCACAACAAACAATCAGCTATCCTCATCCGCTCACGCTCAAATCCCACATCTCGCATGCTCTAGGGTAGGCTCATCGCGAGTTGCTTCAGGCTACCCCACGATTCGCCGTCAGCCCCACATGACATGGCCAACCTCAAGGAGCCCCGCCCCGCCACAGCTTGCTTGCCTCCAGCCTCAACGAACCTCATGCCAACCCGAGTGACAAACACAAACACTCGGAACACGCTCATTCACACCCCTCGACCTTCTAGCTGCAGCCGCCATCACCTGTCCATTTCGAGATACCCCGTTCCCTAGACCTCGCGCAGCTCGCCTGAGCTGCCTCCTTCGCATCTGCTGGAACACACGACGACCTAGTCCGAACCCCGTGAGGCGGCTTGCCTCGAGTCCGTAGACGATGGAGCAGACCAAAGCTCTCAACGCTCTCGAGGTACCATGACCGAACCCCCCCCCGACGCTGCAACCGCCCGCTAACACCCCCCGCAGCCTTTCCTCGCGCTCTCCAAGACGGCCTCGTCCCCCATCGCCGCCGCCGACCTCGTCGTCAGGGCCACGTCGGCCCCAAACACGTTCCTCTTCGCCGAGCTCCTCGAGACCCCCGCCATCCAATCCCTCAACGCCTCGCCCGACTTCGCCCCGCACTTCGCCCTCCTCCAGATCTTCTCCCACGGCACCTACGCCACCTACCGCGCCACCCCGGGCCTCCCCCAGCTCGCCGCGCCCCAGGCCCAGAAGCTCCGCCAGCTCTCCCTCCTCACCCTCGCCCGCGACCGCCAGAACCTCACCTACCGCGCCCTCCAGAGCGCCCTCGACCTCCCCGACGCCCGCGAGCTCGAGGCCCTCGTCATCTCCGCCGTTTACGCCGGCCTGCTCCACGCGACCCTCGACCCCGCCCGCGCCGCCGTCCAGGTCACCAGCGTGGCGCCCCTGCGGGACCTGCACCCCGGCGCCATCCCGGACATGATCGCGTCCCTCAAGAACTGGAGCGACCGGTGCACTTCGACCTTGGTCGATCTGGACGTCCAGGTGAGGCAGATACGCACCACTGCCGCCAAGCGACAGCAGGACGAGCGGGCTGCGGACGCGGAGCTCCAGGACTTGATTAATGCCACACAGGACAAGGGCTCGAGGGACGTGATGCCTCGGCGCACGTTCAACAAACGGTCCGTCAAGGACGTGGGCGGCAACTTGATGGATGCAGAAAGCATGGAGCTGGACCCGCCCGAGGAGCGGTCAACCAGGCGCAAGATGTAATGGAACGGATTAATCACTTGCGAATACGATAGACTTCAAAATCCTGTATCACGACGAACCACGAATGTAATCAGACGACATAACGCCTATCTTGACCTCCTTTAGTACACAGCGCCGTCCCCGCCCCGTGTCGAGTGCCTAACCGTTATTGAAAAAGGAAGTGTAGCCAGAAACTTCGGGAGAAGCTCTGGGTGGGTGAATAGTCTACAAACATGAACAATCCTGCGCCGCAGCCCGCAAAAACAGTTCGATCCTTCACCAGACCGTCTGGTATCGTGCCAAATCAAACTCTCAAAATCATGACGGTCGTGAAATGCTGTGTTCTGTCCTCGCAGAGATGCAGAAGTTGAGAAGTAAACCCGGACGGCCAGCAACAGCCCGCATCGTTGGCCACTGTGGTGAGTCGGGTGCTCCATCACAGGCGCTTCCCGGGAACCATGATGAAGAGAATGCACAGCGCTGCGTCGACGAGGACGGTGACTGCGAGGACCATGAGGGCGCGTTTGGCGAGGAGCTTGCGAACGTACGGCTCGCGGATGCGGGAAAAGTTGAAGGGAGTGTACTCGCTGTAGCCAACCAGGGCCATGATGGGATCGAGAGAGTACTGGTATGACGAGAGGAAGTAAACGCCAATGGTGAATGGAATGATGAGCTGGAGCGAGTTAGTGAGTGTTTGCAGGAACTTTGTGAGTCACATACCCAGCACCTCGTCGGACGAGACATGTTGAGAAAGATGAGGACAAAGCCGGTCCAGAAAGCACCGAACATGGCAATGAGGCCGACAATGAGTCTCATAATGAGGGTAGGGGGAATGAGATTGCCCAGGGCCTTCATTCTCAAGAAACCTGGGAACGCATCTCGTTCCATCGCCTGGAAGACATAGTCCTTGGCCACGTCAAAGACCTCCGGGTCATCGCGGCCAAGTTCTTCAATGGCGGTAGTGACGTCTTGCGTGATGGATCCGGGGAGGGTGATTTCTCGCTCGGCGCCAGGCATCAGAAAGGTGTAGAGGATCTTCTCTGCCGAGGCACGAATATCTTGTCTAGCGACAGTGTGTGCCGGCGAGTTGGAGTCGGTTGTGATGTCATGGGAGTTGCTGAACTGGGGACTGGGTCGAACGGGACCGGCGCTCTGGGGGGAATTGTTGCTCAGGTCCTCGCGGAGAAAGGCAGACAGCTGGTTGTCCTGGTTCTTCTCCTTCTCGGTCGCGTACATCGAGGGACCTGCCACTCGAGGTTCCAAGTCGCCAATGTTCTCTAGGATTTGGGAGGACCTCTTAGATCCAGACTTTTCCATGTCGGGTGTTCCAATAAGAACAGAACGTCGGAGCTCGCGAACATAATGGCGGCACAGGGACATGTGCTGAGCCACATCCAGCCTGAGATACAGTCAGCGCAATTGCCTCCCTTGATGCCGTCAACCACCTACCAGAAGTCGAGATAGTCCACGGAGCGTTGCTGATCGCGCATGTAGATGTAGAACGAAAACAGATCGACGGGAGGGAGAGTACGTCGGCTCAGCACCTCAAAGAGCGTCGGAAGTCGGTTCCTCGTCATGTCGGGCTGAGGCGACGGCGTAGGTGCCGTGGTGATGGGTTGGTGGTCGGCCATGGTGCGCTGCAGATGGCCGTCTTTTAGATCGAATGAATGTGGTGTTTAATGAGAAGGCGTTTGCGTTTCGAGGTGCGGGAGGCGCCAACTGCCGAGTAATTGCGGGAGTAGCGATGACGATGACGAGGTGTTGTTCACGCGAGAATCCCCCCTGGCGAAGATGCCGGGACTAGGCCCCTTGTTGCAGCCGGTGCAGATGTCTCGCCTGGAACACTCGACCCCTATTGTGCGGAAAGGGAGGGCTCGGGAGCGCAGTTTGGTGCGTTGCGTTTGCGCAGCGGCCGTTGGAATGTTGACGCTTGGAATGTGAGGTGATGACGAGCAGCTTCGCGGTACTAAACAGCGCCAGAGCAACGTGGATCTAATCAAACGCATTCTATGCCGAGTTTCGTTAACTCAACATTGAAAGTGGGCCTGTCATGCATATCACGTGACAGGCCTCGGCGGGACCAGGTGACTGTGCCCTATTGGCTCGCTACCCCCACCCACGAATTTCGAGCCTGCCCTACACACAAGAATTTTGTGGGTGTGGGAATTTGGTATTCGACATCAACACCTCCTCATCGCCCAGACCGAGAAGCCGATCCGCAGGTACGACCCCGACAATTCTCCTCTCCTTTGCCAGGATTCCCTCTAGAGACACGAGAGCCGCGAGCCCTGCGCACTCAACTCCGCCGTTACCGCAGCCGAGATACTGACAATCCGACCAGCCATGTCGTCAAAGAAGACCCAGCGTTCCGCCATTGCGGACGTCGTTGCCCGCGAGTACACCATCAACATGCACAAGCGGGTATGTTCCCTCACAAGAGAGCCCATGCGAATATTTTTGGGCGACATACTGACAGGCCCAGATGCACGGTGTTACCTTCAAGAAGCGTGCTCCCCGCGCTATCAAGGAGATCAAGGCGTTTGCCACCAAGGCCATGGTACGAAAACCCCCCCGAACGATCTGTCCGGCGACTGCAAGCGATTGGAACCGACGGAAAAACCGAGGATCAAATTGCTAACGCCTCTCAGGGTACCTCCGATGTCCGTGTCGACCCCCAGCTCAACAAGAAGGTCTGGGAGTGCGGTGTCAAGGGCGTTCCCTACCGACTGCGCGTGCGAATTTCCCGACGACGAAACGACGAGGAGGGCGCCAAGGAGAAGCTGTACAGCTACGTTCAGGCTGTCAACGTCAAGAACCCTAAGAGCCTCGTCACGGTTCTCGTTGAGGAGGAATAAATAAAAAAGTTTCTCTCTTGGGACAGGTTCTAGGGTGGCATGGCTTTTGGAGTTGCACACGGCATTCTAGCTTCTTTCACGTTAAAAAATACAGAGGGAATGTGATACAAGCTTGCGAGCTAAAGACAAAAAAAAACGCCGAGGGTGCACTCTGCGTGAAGCGAACCGGAAATGGGCATGGACGCAACCATTGTCGTTGAAGTTGTTGACGTGGAGTTTATCTGTGGAGTTCTTATATTGTCGATAGGAGATACCATCGACTACGGTCTGTTGATCTGATCCTCATGATAACGTCCTTGTCCCAGGCGGATATGCCATACAGTCCCGATTGCCTCCCGAAGCCAACAAGTCAAGCCGTGCACCCAAGACTCCATTTCTCCTATACAATGAAAACCCAATCAATCCAGGTAAATGCGGTGTCTACTCGTCCTCAATATCCTGGTGACGACCCAGAACCTTTCTCTTGAACTCTTCGGGGTCCTTGTCCCAGAGCTCTGCGGCCTCGCCGTTTAGAGGAGAGGCGCTAACAAGTTGTTAGTCTTGGTATACGCAAACTAGAGTTGCCATGGGAAATGCTCACTTGTTGGGCTCGCCGAGCAAGCTTTGCAGGCTCAGGAGAACAGTTTGGATGTTGTAGGCGGGAGTCCACTTGTCCTTGAGAATGTCCAGGCAGATTCGGCCCGAGAAGTCGACGTTGGGGTGGTAGATGGGCGTCTTGTACAAAACGGTAGGAGCCTCGTAGGGGTAGCTCGAGGAGAAGGCGAAGCTGAGCTTCAGGGTGAGGCCGGCGTAGGGAGTGTCATCGGGGCCCTCGATGGTGGCAGTCCAAGACAAGAGGTTGCCGTCGGCGGAGGGGAAGGCCGAGACGCCTGGGGCGGGTGAGGTCATGAGCTGCATTAGCTCGGTTTGCAGCCTGCTACAAGTTAGCAATTGACTTTATCCATGGGTGAAAAGGGCACACACCTCTTGGTGGTGCTCTGAGAGTCGGTGCCTTTGCGACTGGGGTTGAGCTTGGCAGCCTGCACGCTGCCGGGAGCAGAGTTCTGGCCGTTTTCCGTGGTGTAATCCATTTTAAAGCAATGATTCGAAGATGGGACGTCGATTAGACAAGAGATGCGGGTGCTGGCAATGCGGAAGAGTGGCTGCTGATGATGAACAGAGTTCAGGGTCGCGGGTTACTAGTAGTCGGCGGGCGAGGATTTTGTGTACACGGACGGCACTTTCCGAGGGAGGGACGAGGGTGATGAGGGGCGCAAGGGAGAGGAGAGGAGAGGGCGAGGGCGGAGTGAGGGGAGAGGAGAGAAGGAAGTCAATGAGGGCGCGACCTGAGACTCTTTTCTGTTTGTGTTTGGGGGGGGATTCTGGAATGGCAAGATGGATAAATAGGAGCTGAAAAGGCGCCTTTGTGAAGGAGAGATCGGGGGTTCAACTCATTTGTTTACACAGCAACGGGGGCAACAGAGGCGCTTTCGGCCAATGGATCCCGGGAGGGGCAGGGGGCGGTGAAACGTGGGGCCGCCCAGCGCCTCTGAGCGCTGCAGCCACGGGACGCTGTGGCTTGTCCTCGGGGCTTTACGCGCTCCAGAAAAAACGGCTTAACGCGATAAGCAACGCGACGGGACGCGATCGGGGCCCAAGTTTGTGCTGTATGGCCAGGTTCGTGCTTGACCCTGAACTTGACCTGCAGACTGTATCCTCCGCCGACCTAGAGCAGTTCCACTGGCTGAGGCAAGGGTTTGTCCAAGTTGCCGTCATGGTAAGTCGTGCCCATTGTTTTTCTTGCCGTGGCCCCCCTTGCACAAACACCATGGTGCTGCCAATATCCGAGTTACAGGGGATGGATTATCAGTCGCGAACGACGGGTAGCAGCACCGTGAATTTAATCATCATGGACTGGCCACTGATATCCCGCTCTCTTGCCTCTTGCCTCTTGCCTCTTGCCTCTCTCCTCTCTCCTCCTTCATTGTCGTTTTGCTAAGCTCATTGCCTTCTCATGTCGCAGTCTCAGCTTGACCCCCTACCAAGGGATCTCCCCTTCCGCATCATCTCAAAAACCGTCGGTCGAGGCGCCTACGCCTCGTCAGTCACTCCCGCATCGTCGCCACGAGCCGAAAAAAGACATCAATATGCTAACCCATTGCCCCAGAATCAAGAAAGCCATTCCCCTGACTGAACAAACGCCAATCTTCGCCGTCAAGCTCATCCACAAGGGCTACGCAACAAAACATGGCCGCATCTCGGCTAAGCAGCTGGCCATGGAGGTCTCGCTGCACTCGCACATCGGCCAGCACCCCAACGTCATCGAATGGTTCGCCTCCGGGGAAGACGCCGTCTGGAGGTGGATCGCCATGGAGTACGCCGAGGCCGGCGACCTGTTCGACAAGATCGAGGCCGACGTGGGCGTCCGCCAGGACATTGCCCAGGTCTACTTCGTCCAGCTCGTCAGCGGCGTGAGCTTCATGCACTCCAAGGGCGTCGCCCACCGCGACCTCAAGCCGGAAAACATCCTCCTCTCCGAGGACGGGTCGCTGAAGCTCGCCGACTTTGGCATGGCCACCATGTTCGAGTACAAGGGCCAGCGCAAGCTGAGCTCGACGCTCTGCGGAAGCCCGCCTTACATAGCGCCCGAAATCCTCGCCTGCGGACGCGGCGATAGGAAGTCTCCCTCGGGCGCCAAGTACTCCCCAGACCTGGTCGACTTGTGGTCCTGTGGCGTCATCCTCTTCGTGCTCCTCGTCGGAAACACGCCCTGGGACGAGCCGTCGCAGAGCAGTTGGGAATTCCAAGAGTACGTCCGCACCAACGGTCGCAGCTGCGAGGCTCTGTGGGAGAGGGTGCCGTCGGAAGCACTGTCCCTGCTCCGGGGCATGATGAGCATCGACCCGGAGAAGCGCTTCAGCTTCGCCCAGATCCGGCAACATCCCTGGTACACGCGACACAATGCCCTCCTCTCCTCGGACGGACGGGTGGCGGACCCCCTTCACCTTGCTACCCAGATGCTGGCCAACCTCCGCATCGACTTCAGCCAGCAGCTCCCGACGTCCCAACCGACCTCGAGCGACCCCATGGACTCGGATACCGGCCTCAACGCCGGCCGCTTCTCCTCCACCCAGCCCGAGGTGCCCATCGCCGACAACGACTGGGACTTTGAGCGGCCCCCCCTCCGCGCCATGGCGGCCGTGACGTCGTCCCTCCCGCCGCGCGCCCAAGACGCCCCCCGCATGATGCACAACTCCCTCGCCGACGAGCCCTCCATGTCCCAGTTCTCCCATACCCCGGGCCTCTCCATGTCCCTCACCCAGCAGGCCCGCCGCTTCCGCGACATCTGCCCGCCCGAGGCCCTCACGCGCTTCTTCTCCGCCGTGCCCCCCGCCCACATCATCCAGATGCTCAGCGACGCCCTGCACCACCTCAACGTGCCCCTGGCCCCCGTGTCCCCCAACCTCTGCGGCAACCGCGTCGCCACGCTCAAGGTCAAGGCCCTCGACGGCCGCCAGCAGAGCCTACACGGCGAGATCCAGGTGGACAAGCAGCCGCTGCCCGACGGGACCGAGGTGCTCGACGTGCGCTTCGTCAAGATCAAGGGCGATCCGCTCGAGTGGCGACGCTTCTTCAAAAAGGTCGTCGTGCTGTGCAAGGATGGCGTCTATGTCCCGGAGGCTTAGAAGGGGGGGACTGTTTGCTTGTGAAAAGGAGGAAGCCTGCTAGGAAGTTGCGTGCTTAAAAGGTTGGAATTAGACGGACCGTGTCTCATGTGCCGTCACGGAAATGTAATACTATTCTCATGTGGTTGCGGTGCTCTGGCCAATGAACCAGACATGACAAAGTTGAAGCCATCTCAAGTCGCCCTCTGAGTGTTCCTGTACCCAACCTCTCCACGCTTAGGGTTTCGCGTTGTCCCCCAACTTGCCAGACTCGTATCCTGAATCGGAGAGCTTCCCACTTTCCGGGGGCTGAAGGTTAGGTGGAGAGTCAAGGAGCTCTAGAAACTCTTCAAAAGGCATCAGAGTGGGCGCTTCAGCCACGACATCGTTGAGCAGCCTCCCCATATCATAGTCCCCCGACCCTGGGCCGTTTATCCAACTGTCGGACAACGTATAAAGAAAGGGTGTATCTGAAGATTGATCCGTTGCCGGGTCGTCTACCTGGGCGGCAGGGTGTCGGGAAGGAAAAATCCTGGCGTTGAAGTTGCCTTGGTGCGAGAGGTTCTTTGGCGCTGCCTCGACCGAGCCAGTGACTTGGTTGAGTTGAGGCAACTGGGGTTGGACTCCGTTATGTCGAAAAGCCTCGAAGGAGGCTTGCTGGCGCCGACGAAAAGATTCGGATACGTGTTGAAGCGTTTGACTGACTATGGCTTCGAATTCGTCGCGAGTTGGAACCCCTTGGCGATTGTCGCCAAAGAAGGGCTCTAGGCGGGAATATAGGAGACCCGGTACTTCTTCCTGGACTACGACAGAAAACCTCTCTATCATGTTTCCCAAGCCAGCAGGTTCCTGGACTGCTCTAGTATTAGCATAAGCCCTCCACTTCGAATTGACTGAGAGGTCATACACGGCGACGGAAGAGTTCTCGCATCAGGGAATAGGATCTTGTATGTTTCGAGCCAGTAATCACGCTCTAATAGATTCGGGCTCCTTCTCTTCTTCAAAGCCAACTTCTTGACTTCGTCAATACCCTCACGGCGTGGTTGGTTCCGAAGTTGACAAGCATTTGCAGCCCGCTGATGAGTCTCGAGAGCGCTTACTGATTCGAAAACCCCAAAGCAGCGACGGCATTCGTATCCGGGCAGCATATGACGTCGATACAGGTGCTCCCTGGCAAGTGTCAGCATAAGTGATTGGTATTGTTATCGTGGCGTTGAAAGTATACTTCACTCTGTGAACATCTGGCCACCCAGATGCCCAACATAACTTCCATTCTTCCCTTCCATACGTCCTTCGGTCGTGCTGGTAGAAAGGGCAGGCAAAACTCAGTGCTGACGAGTTCTTGCTGGTTTTTCTCCGTCTTTGGGGGTCCTGTTCGCCGTCATCATCATCATCATCATCATCCTTGTCCCCGCCATTGCCCTTCCCTTTTCTTGAACCTCCCGGATTCTCCCTTCGGCGCTTCCCAGTCCCAAGATTGCTTAAACTTTCTTGGAGGGACTTGCGCCCGGTTGGTTTTGAATGCGACTGTTGATCAGACGGGGCGTGGGCCTGTGGATATGCCTGCCGTCGGTACCGTTCATCTAGCCAACTCTGCAGCCTAGCCATGAGACGACTGGCGATTGCAGCTTTGAGGGCTGCATTGAGCTGAGGGCTGCGTATATTTGCGCCCGTCTGCATCGTACGGCTGGTGGTTGAAGCTGTCTGCTCGGAGCTGATGGTGGAGGGTTCATCCGGAAAAGCAAGGGCGGGTTTCGGTGACCAAAATAGCTGGTTGCTTAATGTTAGCTATATTAATGCTTGGGGTTTTGAGAGACCTGGAAATCTCGGCCAAGTGCCCACCTGAAGCATCGAAGAACCATAGACGTAGGGCCCTTCCTTCGGATTTTGAGAAACGAATCTGTCCAATGAATATTGCCAGTCATCAGGCTTCGGCGCATCGGAACTGGCCAACTGCTCATAACGACTGCAAAGGCGGAATATTAACTCCAGTCTTACAATATAGTCCCAATATCATACCTACCTTCTTTGTTCAGCAGTGAGACTGCTATTACTAAGTGCTTGCCCATCTGGTGCTTCGTATATGATGGCATCCGTATCAAGAAGACTTGGATCGCCGAGTTGGTTCGACAGCTGTCTAGGGTTCATGATGGCTTCCAGGAGATGGTGGACCAGTTCTTGGAGACGATAAATCGACCCGAGGATGGTTTTCGGGTTTATATGCGTAAAAGAAGCGGCGGAATCACGATTATGTTGGGTGAACTTCAAGCGATGGAAGGGGTAGCAATGAATAAGTTGGCTGCTTCGTTTTGACCGAGGGGGGTCTTCGTCTGCGCTGACTGCGATTGCGCAGCTGCGCAAACCTTTGGAGGTGGCAACGAAACGCGACCGTGCTCCTGTTGTTCGTTGAGGTCGTGATGCGCCACCTCATGATTGGTTCCCTCAAGATGGGGCCGTATCGTCGACATGACTGGAATCAGCCTACCGGAGACTCTGGGTTGGCGGGCACTTTAAGCTGAATTTCGCGTGCCTTGTTGTCTTTCGAGCTGTTGTCGCAGTGTGAAAAACTGAGACAAGAGGTAGGTTAGATCGAAGGACCTCCCAGGCCTCATTCCTTCTCTTCCTGCGGAAGTGCTTATGGACGAACGGAAATCATTCCAGTTCAGCGAGGACCATCACAGGGGGCAACAGTTGTTGAAAGGAAGTAACCAAGGAAAGAAAACATGGATACTATTGCAATTAAGACACGATAAAGTCAGGCAGTACTCGTGGCACTTATCAATAACGTAGTAGGTATGGACCTGCACCTAACACCAAAACGCCCGCATACGCATACGCCACATTCACTCGGCTTGCGACGCCATCTCATTCGCTTGATCCGTCCATTCGAACCCTACGAGAGACTGTGTTAATGCCTGGTTTGACTCATAAGCAACATGGAATCAACATACTCTGGCGGCACATTGGACATTGGCCTCTAGCAGAGTCTTGCTTGATCCATTCGAGGATGCAATGCTTTCCAACGGCATAAGTCAGCAATTTGGTCACAGTCATGCAGACGCAGATGGAGTTAGGGCAAAGGCAGGGCAACCGGCACAGACCATATGAAAGTTGTGGCCGCATTTCCCCGATACTTGATGGTCAGATTAGAATGGGAGTCGAGATAATGGTCTGATGCCCGATGACGAGGAGCACTTACACAGGCTGCAATCATCGCCGGGGTATTTGCATGTTGGACACGTGCCGTCAAAGTGGACCTGGCAGATGCCGCAGACGTCGTCCTCGGGAATGTCCCATCGCCACGTTGCGACTGTGTTCCATTTCTTGATGGTAACCTTCATGGTTGGGCTGATCCGGGCTGGTTGAGTTGGTTGGGCCGAGTCGGGGAGTTGCCTGGTTGTGTCTCAGTTGGGACGAGGTTGAGTTGAGAGAAGAGACGAACTCTAACGTGGCGGTGGTTTGTTTATTTGATGGACACAAACCACCTCATGCAGCCATCAGGCACGGCCGTGGCCGCAGTGACCTCATCCGCTACAATTGTCCACTGAGAGCCCACTGCAGAACCGACCCCTACAGAAGCTGAAGACCCTCCGCTGGACCGCCGTTGATTAACCGTCCACGAGCCGTCAAGACGGCGATAGTCTCAATCAATGCATCCTTCAGTGGTCCAAGCTTTCATAGCCGGAAGCTCCCATTTTTGACACCAACCTTGCCCGCTGTTGTTATCGTCAAATTCAAACGAGGGCCCAGTCCCGTCAACTCAAACTCTTCCAAACTCCCAGCTGGTCTCCCTCTGAGTAATGCGGACGCATCCGTAGAGGCCAGACCTCAACTTCCAGTCTTTCCTTTAAATCCGCCTGCCTCCTGCCTTCGAATTCCCCTCGATCCGCCTGCCGCCTCTTATCGACCTCTCGTACGAGCCGCCGATTTATCTCTTCTCGCCCTCCTCCTCTCGTACCACTTTGCGTCTCCTCCATCATGGCTTACGCTGCAGTCTGCCACCCAGCAAGGGTTGGCCTGCGCCAATTCGGCTCCAGAGCTTTCCGACCTCTGCTCGCTCGTCGAAATCTCTCTTCATACATCGTCACACCCAAAGAACTCAACGAAGCCCTCGGCAAGAACCCCTCCACGTCCACCAGCACCGACCCCCGAGTAATCCCTCTCTGCGCATCATGGTTTCTCCCCAACGATGAGCGGACAGGGATCCAAACCTTCCGAGAGCAGCGTATTCCCAAGGCCCGCTTCTTCGACCTGGACAAGGCCATTGACAAGCGCAGTCCCTATCCTCACATGCTGCCAGATGCTAAGGGATTCGCGGCTGCCATGAGCGAGTTGGGTATCAGAAAAGAAGATACAGTTGTCGTCTACGATACCAAAGAGCTTGGCATCTTCAGCGCTCCTCGTGTTGGCTGGACCTTGAAGCTGTTTGGCCACCCCAAGGTGCATATTCTCAACAACTTCAAACTGTGGGTGGAAGAGGGTCTTCCCACCGAATCGGGAGAACTATATACTATCGAATGCGGTCCTTACCCAATTCCTACGGCGGAGACTCAACGGGCCATCAGCTTTGACGAGGTGAAGGATATTATCCGAGATCACGACAAGGAGGGTGCTGAAGGTGCTCAAATTCTCGATGCCCGACCCCCTGGAAGATTTACTGGCGAAGCGCCCGAGCCTCGTGAGGGGCTCTCTTCCGGACACATGCCCAACTCCGTCAACATCCCTTTCAATGCTGTTCTGGACCCCGAGACGAAAGCCTTCCTACCCCGGGATAAGCTGAAGAAGCTGTTCGAAGAGAAGGGTGTTGACCCAACGAAGCCCATCATCTCAACGTGCGGTACCGGCGTGACTGCCTGCGTTATCGATACGGCTCTTGAAGAGGCCGGCTTCGGCTCTCCTGAGTCTCGAAGGGTATATGATGGAAGCTGGACGTAAGTACACGAGCCCCGAACTATTCAACAGCAACTAACTCGACAACAGAGAATGGGCCCAGCGAGTGAAGCCCGAAGAAGACCTAATTGTCAAGACGACGAAGGAGTAGGCGTGGAGAGAGTGGGAGTCGAGAGTGAAGTTGCGATACCCTCATTAATGAACCTGGCTCGTCAGGCTTGTACGAATATCCATCCCTCATGATTCGAGTCTAGCAAGGTCTCCTGGAACGCTGCAATGGACACGGGAACGTTTCGGTAGTCACATAGAATCTCCACACTTCTGCATAGTTCAAGGTATATAGATAGCTGCGAATCAATCGACCGATGGAGTTGACATTGGCTCGTTTGATCGTGAAGGCGGTATCGGAAGCTTCAATTGTGTCATGGGCTGTGGCTGATATGGCGGGATTCGACATCCTTGTCTGTGGCTGATCCTGCCCACCAGGGTGTGGCAATCCACAGGCTATTCAGTGGAGCCCACAAAATCATTTTTGCCTGACGCACGAGGCACTCATTCGTGCACAGAGCCATTAGGGCTCGGCTAACCCAAGCACACCCAAAAATTCCCCAGCGTTAGACCCCGCCGGACGCAAAAAAGTTACCAGCCAACGCCGACAACACCACAACCTACCCTCCTGTGCAGAACACCATTCCGACAAAATCAACAAAAAATGGCTGATCGAGGAGCTTCTACCCGCGGTGGCGGATTCGGATCCCGAGGCGGCGACCGCGGTCGTGGTCGTGGCCGTGGCCGCGGACGTCGCGGCGGCAAGAACGAGGAGAAGGAGTGGCAGCCCGTCACCAAGCTCGGTCGATTGGTCAAGGCCGGCAAGATCAACAGCATGGAGGAGATTTACCTGCACTCGCTGCCCATCAAGGAGTTCCAGATTGTCGACTTCTTCCTGCCCAAGCTCAAGGACGAGGTCATGAAGGTGCGGACGAATCGATATGGCTGAGGAGAGAGGGATTCGGAAAGCTAACGAGCCTTCTTTTTCAAAATACAGATCAAGCCCGTCCAGAAGCAGACCCGTGCCGGTCAGCGAACCCGATTCAAGGCCATTGTCATCATTGGTGACTCCGAGGGCCACGTCGGTCTCGGCATCAAGACCTCCAAGGAAGTTGCTACCGCCATCCGCGCCGCCATCATCATCGCCAAGCTTAGCGTCATCCCCGTGCGACGAGGCTTCTGGGGTACCAACCTCGGTGCCCCTCACTCCCTGCCCTGCAAGGAGTCTGGCAAGTGTGGTTCCGTCACCGTCCGTGTACGTACAAAATTCGAATTCCCCGGCAAAATGAAAGAACAAAGAATGAGAAGACTAACATTTTCCCTTGCCAGCTCATCCCCGCTCCCCGTGGTACCGGCCTCGTCGCCTCCCCCGCCGTCAAGCGATTCCTCCAGCTCGCCGGTGTCGAAGACGCCTACACGTCTTCGGCCGGCTCGACCAAGACTCTCGAGAACACGCTCAAGGCCACCTTTGTCGCCGTCTCCAACACGTACGGCTTCCTCACCCCCAACCTGTGGAAGGAGACCAAGCTCATCCGGAGTCCCCTGGACGAGTTTGCGGATACCCTGCGCGAGGGCAAGCGTTACTAGAGGGTGTGCTTTGGTAACGTAAGGAGTCACGATTGTGGTGTGTTTCATTGCATGGCTGGTCGGGAAACATCAGATTTTTTGAGGGCTATGAAAAGGATGGCTTAGGTCTGAATGAAAATAAATCCTTTCAGTTGCGTTCAATAAGGGCGCCGCCTGTGATACATTGGTGTGCGAAGATGTGAATGAGATGCAATCACCTATCGTGAGAGGTGAATACAAGACTGACCAACATAGGAGAGGCCATTTAACGAAACACAAAAAGAAGAATCACGCATCCTCTGTCTCAGGATCTATGGTCAACACTACTCGATTCTCCCGCTCTCGCCTCTCTCGCTCCCTCCTCTCCTTGTCCATCCGCAGCCTCTGCTTGTACCGAAGCTTCCTTTGGCTCGCCTCGCTACCCACGCCAGGGACAACAGCCGGGCTCTGCGGGTTGTTGTTGGCGCCTCTCTCCTCGGCCCGCACCTGCTCCAGCATCTCGGTCACGGTGAGCTCACGCTCCCGCGCCGGCCCGGGCGTCGCCTCGGCCGCCCGCGTCAGAGATTCGGATATCCGACTGGCTTCCCGCTTAAGGCTCCGGCGGATCGCCTCGGACTCTTCCCTCGCGTACGGCGAAACCCCCCACCGCGGCGGCGCTTGCTCCCTGGCCCGTTCTGCTCGCTCTGCTCGCTCTGCAAAAAGTCCGTCAGCATCTGTTCATGTGAAACCCGGGGGTTCCGTCGACGCCCTCGTTTCTCTATTATTACTTACTTTGCAAGAGTAGGGCCTCCATTTCCGCCGTGTAATCGGGCGAGTTGCTCTGGAACCAAAGGGGGTCTGCCGGGCGGACCGACCGCCCGCCATGCGGGTTGGCTCGGGGTCCGTCGACGCGTGGCTCGGGGACGGGAAACACTAGGTCAGGGGGCATAGGGAACTCTAGATCATCGCTAGGGGACCCCAGAGGATCGACAGGAAAGTCCAGGTCAGGCCTGGGGATGTCCAGAACCGACGCCGCCGCCGGCCCCGCGGGCATCCTCTGCGCCGCAGACCGGACCGGGCCCCTGACGATGGGGGGCGTGATCAGCAGCGGCAGCGCCGCCTCGGGCGTGTCGAGGGACTGGCGCGGCGGCGTGCCGTCGATCTTGGGCCGTCCCGGCCCCGAGGCCTTGATCTCGGCCTGCGTCGCCTCGTCCTGCAGGTGCACCGGCCAGCGGTTCATGTCGACGAAGCGGTCCCGCGTCCTCGTCCGGCGGTCCGGGTGCGCAAACGCCCAGATGGGCTCGCGGGCCTTCTCCTCGTGCGTGCCCTGCCTGGCGGCGGTGCCGTGGCCCGCGACGACGACGGACCACGTGGGCAGCAGCCGGCTGCGGTTCTCGTACACCTCGCGCACGAGATTCTCCCGCACCAGCGCGGCCGCGGGTGCCTCGTCGTCGTCGTCGGCGGCGGCGGCGGCGGCGTACGCTTCGGGCTCGGCCATGCGCACCACGTCGCGGTACCGGGGCGTGACCATGGCGTCGCCGTCGGTGTGGATCAGCGCCTTGTTCTTCCTGGCGTCGTTGGGACGCGTGCGGGCGCCCTCCCTCCAGCGCTCCGTGGCGTCGCGCAGGAACTTCTCGTTGGCCGCCTTCTGCTCCTCGGTGAGCTCGGCCCGGTCGGCCTTGTGCTTGGCCTTGAGGTCGCGCAGGGTCATGCCGAGGCGGTAGCCCATGCCGTACATGAAGTTGGCCGTCTTTTCCCTGTCCGTCGGGTTCAGGTGTGCATTGATGGTGCGCATGTTCCAGCCATAGACGTCGGTAGCTGGATTGGGCATCCCAGATGGAAACCTCGACATCGTCTCGTCGGGCGGGACCGTCGCCTGCGTGGAAACGCTCTCGGGCTCGGAGTCCAGGTCGCCTGCGTGGGAGCAGTCATCCTGCTCCGGGAACGATTGGAAGGAGTCTGTCATTTCCTCATTGAAGCTCTGGAACTCAAAGTCGGGCCATTGGATCCTATCCTCGGGATGCATCGTCATCGTCCCTCGACCGACGGCGACCTCACCGGCCGTGTCGTAGCCCAGGCTGAAGTCGGTCAGCATCCATGCGCGGATCTACAACTGTGGGTGACTTACCTGAGCTTCCCCCGAGAGACCATCTCCTGGGTGTATTTGCGCGCTTCCTTGAGCGTAAACGTGTGTCGCTTCACGGGGCCCTTGACGCATCGGTTCACCTCCATGATGAACTCCTTCATGGTCACTATCTTCATGTCGCGAAAAAGAGCCTCTGAATGATTGTCGTCCAGCAAGAGCTGCACTCGCTCCTCGAATGCCCGGAAGAGGGGATCCTTGCTCTCCGGCTTTCCCTCGGCCACGAGCATCTCCCTGTTCTTGGACGGGCCGGAGAAGAAGTCTAGCCAGGACCGCTCGTCCTCACGAATGGGCGCGAGCACGCCCGGCTCCTTGAACTCCCACGGCTTGAAGTCAATGTCCAACGTTCCCCAGCCCTCGTCCCGCAGCCCCATCTTGACGCACTCGAGCATCTCCGTCATGACTGCGCGCGGCGCTCTCCTGTGGGCCACCATCAACCGCTCGTAGAGCTGTCGGTGCAGGTCCAGAGATGCGTGCGTTTCCAGCATGTCCTTGTCCAAGTAGTGAGGAAAGTACGGCCCGTCGAGGTTTTCCGGGAGCTTCATGGGCGGCGCCTCGCGGTGGAGAGCCTTCCTGAGGACGTAGGTCCTCTTGACGGCGTGTTCTCTCTCCCATTCCGCCCAGGTCCGGCTGGTCTCGACGTACCAGTTGTGAGCCCTGGTATAGGCGAAGGGGTCTCGGCCCTCCTTTGCAGGCACGTCCTCGACGGGCTCGACCGTCCAGCTTATGGAAGGTTGAGCCACCGGGTTCTCCAAGTCGGGGAACGTGAGGCTGCGCCACGGGGTGACGGCAATGCGGTTCTCGACGCTGTCAAACATGTTGAGGCACTGCTGCAGGGCCGCTCGTCGAGCGCCGCGGAACTGGGAAAAGCGGCGGAGAGAATCCACGCGAGGGTTGTGAGCTCCGCCGGGCTGGATGTCGCCGGGCCCGGGCCGGAAGGGACCAATCTCCCGGATGGCTTCAAGCGTGGTCTTCATGCCTCCTTCGACGCAGTCGTCAAAGACGGCGTTTTCCGTCGCGAGCATGTTGAAGCGCTGGTCCTCCTCGTTGGAGTACTCGGCCGCTCTCCGGCGATGCGGCCCGAAGTGATCTCCCTCCCAGTAATCGCGAGCGTCCGAGTGGCGAGCGTCGGCGTAGTCTTTCAAGAAGACATCGGGAATGCCGTACTGAGCATCGTGGGGCGGTTTGGCATTGTTGCGCATGTGAACGTCTCGCTGCCGCAACCCCGGCTGTGCGTCTCGTGAATGGACAAAGGTGATGATCGGGGCGCCGGGGATAGGCGGCAGCCTCTTGCTCGTGTCGGGGAAGACGTTGGGAAAGTCGAGGATCAGTTCCCTTTTGCCGTAGTGATACTGCTCGAACATCTCGTGCGCGATGAGCATCGAAAGGCACAGGTCGAGCTCGCCGAGCCAGAGTTGGTTGCGACGCTCCCCGTCCAGCCGGAACAGCTCGTCCCGAATCTCGATGAATTTCTCGTCCCAGCCGGGCGTTTGGTCGATGTCCCCTTTGGAAAGGTAGTCCTTGATTTCTTTCAGACGAGCGAAAGCTAGCAAGGGAGGGCTTTCGACGAGTGATGCTGGTGCGGCCGGTGCTGCCGGTGCTGCCTCTGAGATGGCTGGGGCCATGGAGAGACCTGGGCCGGCTGGACTGCTGCGGGTAGGAGGGTCCGGACGAGGTCGTGGCTCTGGCGGCGGGGGAGGAGGTTTGGAGCGTCCCCTTTCTATCTACTCGTCAGCAACCGGCGAGCTGGCTCTGTCGAGCAACTTCTCACCTGCACACGCAGTCGAAACCCGAAGGAAGTGGCCAAACAACTTGGAAAGGGCTGTGCGGTAGTCGGCGTACTCCATCAACTCATCAGCGAGACAGTCCGACTGAGCACAGAGCTCCAGACGCGAGTAGAAAGCATCGTAGTCCTTGTCAATCTTGAACTTGTCCCGGGCGTCCTTCAACTTGTCGGTGACGTCCTCGGAAACGATGTCAAAGAAACGGGCCAAGAAGTCTAATAAACGTCAGTCGTCATGATACGTATGGGCGTCACGCAACTGACCAAGGCTCCTTTTTTGCGCGTTCTCTATCGAAAACGAAATCTGTCGCGTCTCGGCTTCGTCCTCCGGTTGATAGAACGACTGGCTCACGCGATCCTCGCCGTACATGGTGTAATCGACATATGTCGACTCGTCCGCGGGGTCCTCCTCACTGTCCATGGTGGCGTCTGGATACGTCGACTGGTCTGGGGGATCCTCAATGTCCATGGAGAAATCGGTGAAATCTCCCTCCACCGAGGGCCGGCGACTCATAGTGCGTGGAATTCGGGCCTGGGCCACAGCAGTGAATAGGTAATCTCCAACGTTGCAGTTACAAGACTCTCACGAGCGAGCAACCCGAAATCTGCAAGAGAGTTGGGGCAGAAGAGATGGAAAGGGAGCAAAGTTATCGGCATCGGCAGCTATACCATTTACTTCCCGCCAGCTAGTCTCATCAGCTGGGAGAACAAAGAAGAGCTCCCTCCCCGTCATGGGCAATTGAGTGCTTCATGCGTGACTCCGCCCGCGAAGAAAACAAAGAATTAGTCAAGCCACCTCGGCCAAGCCGCCTTTGTCCGCGATTGGAAATATTCTATTCATGTCAAACAAGAATACAATCTTGTAATGCACAGGCCGTGTTTGACTGGCCAAGTGGAGTTTCTTTGCTGGATGAATGTGTTGTCATATTGAGGAGGGGGAAGCCTGGGGAAGCCGGGGCATGAATATGAGGAACATGATTGCTTCATTTCTTAATTTCCGACGTCAAAGAGATGCCAAGGTTGGCCCGTCTCTCAGCATGTAACCAACATTGCCAGTCGATGCGCTCCCGGCAAACAACTCGCAGCATCGCAGATAAAGGATGGCGGCTGGATACTTCAACCTTTACTGACCCAGGCAGACAGGCGGAAGAGGCAGACTCTTCGCGACCTTCCTTCGAGACCTTTGGAAAACGGCTCAAAGAGGTGAGACAAGAGCGAGACGAGTCTGAAGAAAGGCGTTGCCAGCCTGCGTCCACCAGGTCGCATTCTGTCCATTGCTCCCGGCGAAGCGAGTAACTCAAGTCCACGAAACGAAATCAAGTCGAACATCACGTAGGCAAGTTGCGAAAGCTTCTCGAACGCGCCAGTCTCCTAGCTGCCAACCCAATTTTCAAGCTGTCATCGGCGCTACAAGAATGGGCGTATCCTGTGCTGGAACAAATGAACACTCGTCCATGCCGGTTCGCCCGTGGGCGATTCCCATTTCGCAGTCATTCCGCGAGGAGAGACTCGATGGCTACAACCAAGATTATGGCGAAGGAGGGCTCTGGCAAGAGCCTTGCTTGTCACCCACTGACACCTAAATATCATTACGAACCTGCGACTTCGCGAGAGCACCGGGGCAGGTGGAATGTCGGGCAGCAAAAATTTGAATGGCAAAAGCCCGTGGACTTGACGGGATGCAGCAACCAACGGAACGGATATAAGGGCCATGTGGTGCGAATGTGCAGCAAGCGCATAATATCGATGGATCTGAATCGGCGGGGCGAAGGAAGAGGAGTTGCTTGATGATAAGCCGGAGAGGACTCGACACAAGTCACGAGGCGCGGAAGATATCGACGGGACAAGGCGCGGCAACGAGGGTGATCCCGGGGCGGGTGATGCTGAAACGACCAGCTCAGCGATGTAACGAAACAGAGCGTCCGCACTTGTCACCTCGTAGTTTGTGTGCGTGGCTTGGTGGTATTGCATGCGGCATGGATGCAGCACAGCCCCCTGGGTTGCGTACGAGGGCTGAGGACTGATGGGAATTGATGGTGTCGTCGAAAGTCGTCTAGTTTAAGTGCTGGATGCAGGTTGCCCCTCCCATCTGGGGCAGTGTTTGGAAGCTGATGATAGTGGCATTGTGTGGCTGGAGTTGACGTGTGGCTAGTGCGACTAGTTGTTCGTCGCCTCAGGCTGCCCAAACGGTGACGGTTGAACGTGACTGGTCACAAGCCACAGCGGTTCAAGCATCTGGAATGGGCATCAGCTGGCAAAAGTTGCTCCGTCCCGGATTATAAGTCGGACCCATCGCCCGGTGGCGATGGGGTTAGCACGCTTTCAGCACCGGACGTGAGAGTTCCTCGAGGGGCTCCCAGAGCACAACGGAACTTGTCCCAGAGCGTCATGGGTTGGGCTGACTGGGTGGAAACGACCAGTATTACGGATGCAAGGGCTGAAGACGGTTCCGGAGACGCAAAAGGCCGGGAGTGAGGATGAGGATGAGCATTGAAGGAGTCTCCGAGAGTGAAGGGACTGACACAGGAATCGAATCCTCAAGTATGAAACACATTCATCTACCAACTGCCTACCTTAGCTGGTAGTCACCTCGTTTATTGCCGCGCACTCTCGCGAAACGGTCCCTGCTGACTCGACTGGACTCTGCCTACGCCCACAATTGGCCCCCGCTAATAAGGCGGCTGTCGTTGTGGCCGGCCCCCAAAAGGCCATTAGGCCGTCACCTTGATGCAATCCCTGGAGTTGAAGGTCGATTGCCTTTGCTGCTCAGTGACGGGCCTGTAATCCTCTCCACAGTCGCAAACTCGGCCGTAAATGCTCAGGCCTGCCGTCCTCTCTTCGCGTGCGACTCTCACCAATACCCCACCTCCACCTCAGCTTGGCGATTCCCCGACCGCAGTGACCGCCGCCCACTTTCTTACCTCTGTCTGACCTCTCCATAAGTTAAGCCGTTGCCGTTGCCGTTGCCGTTCGTTGCCCTCCAACCCGCTCTGCAACCGCTCTCGCAACTGCGCTTCCCCGTCCCAGGCGCTCGCCGCTGATCCCGCCGCAACGCTCGAATTCATGACCGCCGCATCGTCGACACAACGGCTCCGGCTCCGGCTCCAGCTCTGCCACAGGCTGTAGCTCGCTCCATCGCCATCGCATCGAGTCCAGCCTCGAGAGCCCTCGAGCGCCCACTTCCCCCCACACGCGAGCCCGCGAGACCGCCCTCGCTCCGACGACTTCCACCGCATCCGCCCTTCCGCCCTCCCGCCATGGCCGCGCCCGCGAGCGTGAGGGTCTCGGGCCCTCCGAACAGCAGCTTCCTCGTGGGCTATCCCGGCATCTCGGCCACCTTGGTGCGTCCAGCCCGCCCGTGAATCCCTCTGCCTCACCCCATGCTGACATGTCCCGTCCCAGCCGCGCATCGAAGGCAAGGTCGAGATCCGACCCGGCCAAGGCTTCTCCATGCCCGTCCCCGTATCCCTCGTGCGAATATGTCTACAGCGCCGTGAATCCATACATCCCGACGCCGACAGCATCACCAAGCGCCACCTGGGCACCCCCCGACGAGAGTCCACCGACGTCGTGGGCAAGGAATTGCTGCTCTTCCGCTGCGCATCCGGAAAGGAGGCCGAAAAGGTCATCGCCATGGACCTGCCGTTTGTCCTCTTCATCCCCTTTGGCCGCGGCGGAGAGGAAACGAATCGACGCATCCCCCCGGCTTCTCTGCAGCTTCCCAGCCGAACCGCCGAGACCTTTTACGAGCTCGTCGTGACCGTACAACAAGGCCACAGCAATCAGTACAAATACAGCTTCCCCATGCCTCTACAACGCTACGATACCCTCTCCACCTTTGGCATGTACAATAAACCCGAATCCAAACTTGTCACGGCCGATAATATCGTGCACCTTGGCATCAACCTCCCTCGCTGGAGCTACGGCCCGACCGATCCCATTACCGTCTACGTCAAACTATCGCCCAACGCAGATTGGCTGTCCAAAGCGAAGCGGGTGACCATTGACAAGATCACCCTCGTCATCGAGGAAGAAATAACCTACAACCCCGAGGGCGACGAGCCCACGAAGAAGGTCAATAAAATATCAAAACAGGTCCAAGTGATCAAGACGAAGCTTCCCGAGGCCGGATTCGCCACTAACGTTGGACTCTGCTTCCCCTCAAAGGATCTTCGAGATCCAGACGGCATCATCAAACGAGGAAAGCCCCAGTTTCCCCAATACGAAGTCGCATCCTTCACAACTACCTCTACCCTCTACAAGATAGAATTCTACCTCAACATCAAGGTACCGTCCTGCCCGGCCAGCCCTTCAAATCTCGCTAACTTTTCCAGGTGACACTCAGCGGCGCGAGAGACGTCAGCCTCCGACAACCAATTGTCATCTGCCCGCTGGACCAGCAGGGCTGCAAGGAAGAGATGGACGCAATCGAGCAATCGGCAAAGGACGCTTCGCACGTCGACCCCAACAACCCCATGCTACCCGCGCGCACCCTTATCCTCGCCAACGAACGAGATTCATTACGTGCCCTAGGCCTGTGCATGGTGGGCGGCCAGAAGAAGCCATTCATCGAATGAACGAGACGACGAGACTCAGATGTTACGAAGCAAGTTCCGCGAAATGCCCTCCGATGATGGACGGCGCCACGAGGATGTACGATACACCATGCGCGCCGCATTGAGAGAGACCCTCCCGCACCAAGACCCCTTTACCGGTCGCTACGCGGGAGATGGACGAGGCTCGCGCAACGGCGGTTCTGGAGGGGGTTGTTTTTGATCGCCCGCCGGAAGATACCTAAACATGGGGCGTTTGGATGAATTTGGGGTGTTCCCATGGCGAAGGCGGGACGGAATCCAATGGAGGGTACACGGACATGAGTTCACGGCGTTCCGGGGGAGGGGGGCGAGCGAGTTGGAAAATGCTCCTCGAGCAAGTGTCCGGCATGTGTGAACGAGGGCATATTCCGACGAATTGAGTGTAGGGGATGAGAGAACGACGGAGATGAATTATGAAGGCTTGCTTAAGCCGTGTACAGAACAAATAACCAACAAACATAGTCGGAGGGGAGTAGAGGAATCAAGTCCCTGCTGACAGATATGCAGTAGTCCGAATAGATGATGCGTGAAGATATGTGCCAGTCATCCCCCGGCCCATGCCTGACGTGCCATGAAGCCAGTACACTTCTTAGCGCTGCCTTTGATGCGAGATCGGGCCCGATCAGATCTCGAGGCGGATGCGCGTGCAGCGGCAATATGCACCTGAGCGCGGGGAGTGGGCAGCGATGCAGGAGGCGGGGTGGGCAAAACGGGCGGATCATGACCAAGGCAGGTCTTTTGGCTTGGGTTGGTTATCTGGTGTATTGTTCGATGGTCTACGAGCGATGATTTTGTGCTCTTTTCGCATTGTTTCTTGTCTCTTTTGTGTTATCCGTCTTGAGGCGAGTTTTCTTGACCTACCTAAATCTTGTAACCTAGTAGCTATCTCTTCCTCCTTCGGTATCCGTCGAGGTGCTTTGCGACTGTAACGAATTGGGTAGATGTCGTGACAAGTTAACTACTAGTACTGCAGAGTACTTGACTACTCTGGTTCAGCAATGAGTAACACCGGCTAACGAAGAGGTCAAGAAGGCTCAGGCGAGTAAAAGACTCATGCCATGTTAATCTTTGCCGTTGACACAATCGCTTGGGGGAATCAGATGGGTTCTTTGTTCTCACAGTTCCATATACTAGTAGGTTAGCAAATACCCGGGGCAGACATTGCCACGACTTAGCAATGATGTTGATCTAGGGTTTCCGAGACCTGTCAAGTAAAGTAAAACCACCCTGTCGATATCCTTAGAAGGGACAGAGTGCTTGGTTTGTTAAAGCCCTCAAGATTCCCTTTCCTCTTTGTGGCAAGTCTCGCCCTTTGCCCGAATCCCCTCCTCTCGTCACCCTATACTCACTCACACCTGTTCTCGAGCCGCCCGATGATTTTTCATAGAACTGAGAGACACCATGGAAGTCATAACTAATAATTAGTTGCTTGCTCTGGACGACCAGATTTTAAACTCCCTGACATATTACTATAATATATTTGCTATTTAGGTGCTAAATGTATGGTAAATGACCGGTCCAACCTGACGGATGCTATGCAGTTAGGAACGAACGGGTGGTTTCTCATAATTTACTGGCCAAAAAGTAGAAGAAACTCCCAAAAAGAAAGACATCTGCGGACGGCAGGGTTCGAACCTGCGCGGTTTCCCACTGCGGATCGGTTATTGGTTCCAAAGAACAAACCTAAACACAGCGCCTTAACCACTCGGCCACGTCCGCTTAACTTGATTGAGGTCTCAGCGAGAATTTCAGGAATAACAATTGGAAGCGAAGAAAGTGGAGACCTGTAGTTGCGGCAGCGGGGCTTGACAAGGCTTCACAGCCTCGCTACTTTTTGTCCCGACATCACTCCTCAACCTTTTTCAACCGCACCTGAATAAACCAGGCATGACGCGCCGAGCTCCGAACAAGCGACATTGATACCAACGCATCCATAATGGCGTTCGACGACGACGAGAATCCTAACGGGGCGGGCCCCGCCACAAACAACAACGCGGCGGCCACCGAAGATGCTGAAGACGACGCGCCCGATACCAAGCTGTTCCTGTCCATGTTTGACAAGGGAGGCGTGTCGAGCAAGTCGATCCGCAAAGGCGAGAAGGACTTTGAATCCCACGGCACCCGCGCGCAGGACAGGCTGCTGGAGACGAGCCGCAACGTCCTGGACAACGTGTTGGGCTACACGAGAATACACAGGGAAGAGTCTTGGGCTCGAGGATGGTGCTTCCCCGGCTACTGGCGGGATCTCGACTACGCCGCGGAGCACGAGGGCCTCTGGCTGCGGGACAGGGTCGTCGCGATGGAGCACGAGCGAGGCAACTGGCAAAAGGACATTGGACGCGCGGTGCCGGCCAAGTTTGAGCGACCCGGCGCCGGACGACTGTGGTTGCTGCCCGAGGAGGCCATTTACCTGGTCGAGCGCGGGACCGTCGACCTCTGGTGGCCGAACCGACCGCTGGAGGAGGTCCTCGCCAAGACGGACGAGACGGGGAGCAAGGTCGAGGTTGGAATGGACGATTTCGACGCCGGCCTGCCGCTGAGCCTCGAGGCCACCTACTCGCTCTTCGTGGGCGAGGACGGCGACGCGGGCAAGATCTCGCTGCCCAAGTACCAGGTCTTCTCGCACCTGAAGCGAGCAGGCTTCCACGTCCTGCGCGCCCCTCCCCACGCCGAATCAGCGCCCGCGACGGGCCCGGCTGGGACGCTGTGGCAGTGGCTTTTCTCCTTCGTCAGCCGGGACGCGCGGCCAAGGCAGCAGCCGCCGTTCGGCCCCCTCGTGCAGCCGGGCCTGTACCGGGCCTACCGTCCCATCTACCAGCAGCTCGCCATACTCCCGCGCCACGCGCCGCTGCCTGCGCCGGTCGAGGTGCGTGCGCCAGACGACGTGTTCAAGGTCTTCTTCCACGTGTGGAAGACGGGCGGCGCCCCCTTCTCCAAGAAGAGCCCGCCGCCGCCCGACTTTCGCATCGCCGTGGTCGACGCCAACGAGTCCCTTGTGCCCTCGCTCGACCAGATTGCGGCGCTCCTCGAGTCGACGCCCCACGAGCCCCCCAACCCCGCGTGGCAGGGCCCCGGGCGAATGTACCAGCGCCTCAAGCATGGGCACCGAAACGTGCTCGTGGCGGTCGTCGACCACGGCCTGGTCAACTTTATGAGGTTTGGAGAGGGCGCTTTTGGGGAGGAGAAGCTGTTTGAGCGGTTCGACAATAGGGGCGGGCAGAGGGGAGGCAAGAGGTCTGGCCGCGGAGGAGGACGAGGCAGAGGACGCGGGAGGGGGAAGGGGGGACGAGGCAGAGGACGGGGCGGATGAGGCATCAAGTAGAAAAGAAAAAAGGTATATGTGACCAAGAGAAGCCCACGATTTACGATTCTACGAATGTGGACATGAAGCCGTGCGAAACTCGACAATACGTGTCCGAGTTAGGGATGCGGTTGGCTTCCCGATGCTTCAGTTGGCGGCACTGCTCCCACTGCCAACAGAGCCAAGGCTGTTGTTGTTCTGTTTCGCATAATTCCACCACGCACGCCCAAATTAGAATACGGTCCCGGATTGTCACACGAGCCCGTGTTTGAAGGGGAAAGCCTGGTGGCCAACAAAAGCACAGCGAGTTCATGTTTGGTGTCTTCAGGTCTTGTTTCTTTTTTTATGCACGCGAATCGAGGCCTCCTCCTCGCCTGTGCTGCCCCTCCGTCCACTCGGAACGGGGAGAGAGGCACCATTATGCATGTTCCAGATGGGTGGAAGAAAAAAACCACACGAACCGGTGACTTTCAAGTTCTAGACCGCATGCAGGGAGGAGAAGAGAAAACTTCACACGTTTTCTTTCTTGTCCCTCTTTCCGTCCCGGACTTGGTTGGGGGCATGGGACACGCATGCATAGCCTGGAAGGGAGGATCGAAACTAACCAGTTGCAACAGCGTACGACCGGGCGAAATGTTCGCAAGGTTTTTTTTTTTTTTTTTTTTTTTGACCTTTGTCTGTTAGGGCGACGGACATGTTTGGGAAAAACTTGAAGGCGTTCCAGATGGTGCGAGTCTTTGGGTTTGTTGAAGTGTTTGTGTGTGTCTGGTGACATTTTTTTTTGGCGATGCGGATAGACGGGCTCTTATTTTGTCCTTGACTCTCGCCATGTTTCCTCGCTCCTACGCTCATATCTGGAAGTGCTCTGAAGGCAAGATGAATTGTTTGAGGGAATTCCGGGCGAAGGAAGAGGTGCAGCTTATTTGGGGATGCATTAGGGCGCTGGTATGTCTCAACTCTCGCCGGTCCAATTGGGCAAATGGGCGCACGAATACGACGAAGGAAAAAAAAAGGGTGGCTGGACCGTGCCGGGCCAAAATTGTTCAGCTGCTGATTTTCAATCTTATCACGGGGTTTTCAGCTGAGATGTGACGGGTGAGTCGCCGTTTTGGAATTGAAGAGCATGACGGATACCCGGCTTTGCTTTCTTGGGTTTCTTGCAGGGGGTGCGGTGAGAAGAGGAGGAGGGGGGGTTTGGTTGGTTATTGGACGGTGATGGGAGTAGTCTATGCGATCTTCTGGGCCATGGCTGAGACAAGGACAAGCCACAACCCAACAAATAGAAGGGAGAGGAGGAGATGGGTGCGAGGAAGAAAGACGGTGAAGGTGTTGGCGACTCAGAGAAGAGGGTTGGCTGGTTAGGCAGAAGTATTCCTCCTACACGAAGAACCAAAAAAAAAAAGAAACAACCAAAGAACCTATTCGTTTCTTCGGTCCCCCAAACTCCCAACCTGAATGGGCCGATACGAGAGGGACCCCCCGCCAAGCCCGAACGATGGATTGGGGGTTTGTTGGGCGAAAGACTTCCAGGTAAGATTGAAGGGCTTGCAACAAGATAAAAAAAAAAGAAAAGGGCTTTTGGTATCCATGGACCATGGCTGGCTGACCTGCTGCTGCCATGCAATGGTTTTGTGGAGAGAAAAGAGTCAGAGAAGGGAGACACGATGACACACAGTGTGATGATTTCCCATTATGCAAAGGAAGCTGGAAGCCATTGGGAAAAAGACGGGCAGTTAAAAGCACTCTGGGCATTCATTCCCAGCGCCAAGGTTTCCCATGCCCAGCGCCAAGTCGTGCTCGGCGGGCCTCTGATACTTGGGGATTACACTGTGCGCAAAGGCTATCCCGTAAGCACTTGCATCGAGAGTCCTACCTCGCCGAGTTCCATTGAATGGGAATGAATACGGGAAATCATGTTGGTGCCGCGACAGCGCATAAGTTACCCAGTAGGTACAGGTACAGGTACCTTAGGCAAGGTAAGAAATAAAGTAGCCCGTGGAGTCTAAACGCACACAGCCCTCGTCGGTCGCGTCGAGAGAGAGACAATCAACAACCCTTGCCCCAATTTCCAATCCAATTTATAGCAACGTCGCGAGCGAGCGCCCTTTTTATAACCCAGGAATCAACTCGCTTGCCTGGGGGGGGGGGGACCGGCAACTGAGCTTTGGGCAATAACAAGCCGTAATAAGTCTTCGTCGCCCATGTCCTTCTTTCGCAAAGTACCTTGAAAACCACGACGGATAACGGCCTCGGTAGTTCGTAAAACGTTCGAAATCCGGCCTCCCGAAAGGGCGCGTGCGTGCGGTGCCATCCATGCCGGGGTTGGCTCGAGGTTTCGTCGAAGACGTGTCAAGTCATTGGGCATAAGGAAGGGGTTCCGGGATGACCCTCCATCGAAGATGTTGGTCTCATCAACAGGTAAGCGCGTGCAAGCGTCTTGGAGTTTGAAGATGGAGATGAGCAACTCTGAGAATGAAGAAACGAGTTGAAACTACAACGGGGAGAACTGGTTTATTAGTATCCGTACGTAGCGAACCTTTCTCATGCCGATTTCTTTGTTGAGGTTTTTTTTTTCTTCTCGCGCTGAGAAGTAGTAATGGGAAAAGATAGGGGGCGTGGCCCGCAAAGTGTCTCTCTCGACTAACCAGGGCGTGGGCATATCGCCCTGCCGGATGTTTTGCAAGTGTTGCGAGATTGCCCATGACATCGGCCGCGCCTCTTTCCCCCCCCCCGGGAGGCCGTACCGAATCACGGTTGATGATTGGCGTCACGGAGCGTGGCCATGTCATCATCATGTATCAATCAGCACATTGCGCCTTGCGCTGCCGGGCCCGTGTGGGCATAAAACGACGTCGAAACTATGGGCATCTCGTTTTGGTTTCTCTCTTCTTGTTTTTGGTTGTTATGAATCAATCTTGAATGGACGAGTTGCTGCCGGAAAAAGGTAAAAGCCAAAAAGCGATTTGGTCGCAGGGGGGGGAACCATCGTCTTATGGAAAAGGCACACCTCAGCCCAAGTCGTGTCATCATTGCCGGTTTGTGCAGCGTCCGTAGCGAGTAAGCTTGGCGCAAGCCAAGGTACATGAGGGCAGCCAGCTAATAAGGGGGCGTGTGGTTGAAGCCACTCCAGTTCCGTCAGTGCCTAATAGTTTTAGTTATTCCTGAGGTGCCCCAATGCGAGGTTTCAGCTGTGCTGAGCTGTCCGGAGGAAAACGGCGGTGGGAGGGAGCCTGGCTAAAGAGGGTAGAGATGGCGACAACAAACTGAAGCCGGGAAGAGCGGTTCTTCTTTCGGCGCGAAGTCGACTTTTTGTCTTCCGGCAGGGACAGAGAGATTTTACATACAATGTAATAAAAAGCTTCGTCTTTTAGAGTTGACTGTCGGGGCCCATGGCGTGTGTCGGCGACACCTTATCTCAAGCAACTAACCACGACAGGGGGGGGGGATTCTCATTCACATTCTACATTGATAATGATTCGGCGAGGGGGAGATGCCTGAGTTGACATCGCGCTGAAGTCGGAGTTGAGCAAGGAACAGCAAAAGGAGGAGCGAATCGAGGAAGTCGGGTGGCGTGAATATCCTCATTGTCGACGAGAATGACTTTCTCGGTACCTAGGAAGCAGGTACGGAGTAGTGTGTGCGCTTGTGAGTGGTGGGCGTTCCGAGTCCAAGCACCTGCTCGATTTGATCCAATGAAAAAAAAAAAAAAAAAAGTGGCGCTGCCATTCAGTCAAGTTTACCAGGTTGTCTTATTTGGCGTGCTGGGGTAATCAAGCCAAAAAAAAAAAAAATCAAGGGCGGATTCAGGCGAGGTTGACTTGGGACAGTATCGAAGTCTGGAACAATGGAAGTTGGAAGCCAGGTTGGCATTCGTCAACTGCTGCCCGTCTTTGGCTCTGAAGAGCAACGAGGAGGAGACGAGTTGTCAACTTTGCCATCGTCGAGGTTTCAATTCCCTCAGAGCCCTCTTCGACATGAGAGAGAGAGAGTTGCAAGGCAGCCGTCAACTGATGCAAAAGTGAGATGTTATTATTCAATCCAGTCAAGTTCGCTTCTTCGAAACTAAAAGGCGGTTCCTTCTCACTGATTTCTTCCTCCTCTTTTCTTTTTCCCCTTCTTCCCCCTCATTTATTTCTCGTGTTGCCTATTGTCCATGCCATCCAGCTCCTTCTCACCTTTCTGACTACCTCCCGCCTACTCCATAATCTCTCGCATCAAACCCGATCCATCCCACCGTTGACTAAAAAATTTCCCTCTTCTTCCCTCGCCTCATTTTTCTTTCTCTCCCTCTTCGCTTCCCTCTCTCCCGTTTCCTATCGCATTGCCACTGAATCACACAACTGGAAAAAGAGGTTCCCCTCCCCACCGTCAACTTCTTTTTGGGACGCGTCTATCAAGCCCATCGATGACTCTTCCTCTTCTCTGATTGACCGTTTCCTCTCCTCCCCGGTCAACTCGTACCTACAACCTAAGACAACCTCATCAACGTCGGGCATCTAGAGCCACCCCCCCCATCTCCTTTTCTCTTAATTCGGGCCACACACCCTGCAACAGCCCCATCGATAAACCTCTTTCGCCCAAGTTTGATTGGGGACTCTGCACCCAGCTTTTTAGCCCTGGGGGAAGGACGCAAGATTCCAGAAATCCAGATCCTCGGCCAACCAGCGTCGCCCTCGTCGTCGTTGTCCATTCCTGATCCCCCGACAGAAAGACGGCCGCTCGACACGGACGCCTCAGCTCTCCCTTCCTTCCCTCTCAACTACCACTCACTACCTGCGGCACCTATTTCTGCTTACCAACTACTACCTACCACCTTCCTGCTCAGTAGGTAGGCGCAAACGGCTACTGCACCGCCAGGCACAAGGTAAAGGAAGACCTACTTAGGCATTTGACCCTGGAAACTCTTCTCTCGCCCCAAAATACTTCGTACCCACCCTACCTTATTTACTACAACACGCTGCCTCACTCTCATATCTATCCGGTTCCCGGTTGAAACGCGTTGAAGGCATCTCATCAAAAACATCACCTAGGCATTTCGCAACTGGCCAGCAACACCAACCGTCATCTCATCTCGCCTCCCTCCCTCTTTCCTGCTGCACCATGGATAGCGTCAAGGCCGACAAGGCCAAGGCGCCGTTTGCGCCGCCTGAGCCAATATCGCCAGCTCCCTCAGCGTCAGCTCCCGCGTCGGCCCAAGGTAAAGCGGCCGCGGCCTCGTCTCCCGGTCGGGCTGGCAGCCCCGAGACGGCGCAGAGTCGTGTTCCAGCATCGACGTCGTCGACGACGGCTGCATCTGTATCTGCATCCGCATCTGCATCTGCATCTGCGCCCGCGTCGGCCTCAGCCTCGGCCGGTGAGCGGGCAACCGACGCGGCGACGACTGCCTCTCCGCCGTCCGCCGCGGCCGACTCTGCCTCTGTCTCTGTGGCCGCCTCTGCCTTGACGGCGGCGGCGGGAGCGCTCAAGGCATCGCGCAACGACGACAGCACCATCACGGCTCCGTCTAATACTTCGGGCCCCGTCTCGCCAGATGGCGCACCGGCGTCTCCTGGGCTGGCCGTGTCGGCTTCTCGTGGTCAAGGAGAGGTAGGGACGGCGCCTTCATCCCCCAAGTGAGTTTGCATCTCTGTTTTTCTCGCTTGGCCTTCCATCTGCCCCGTCTCCCATCTTCCATCCTCCATCTTCCGTCTTCCATCCTCCATCCTCCCTCCTCCATCCTCCATCCCTGCATCAATGCTCTGCCCTCAGTGGCGTGGCCCTCGCTGGCATATCCCCATTTGCCAAGGTCGTCGTCACCGCACCTGACGCGACGGCATCTTCCCTCCTCCTTCCCGCCTGTGGAATCCTCCAAGCGGTCGATGATTCACTCGTCCCGTCTCAATCACCTGCCCCAAGCGTTCCAATAGGCCCAGGACGCATTTCGTCTGGCACTTAGTCACTGCCTCAGGTATTCCACCTCTTTCTCCTGCTGCCTTCTGCTTGCCAACTGGCACCAATTGTCTTCTCCGTTTCGGGCAATTTACCCTTCTCAACCGTGCGTGCTCTTCCTTGCTCTTCCTCTTTCCTCCACCACCACCACCACCGCCGCCGCCTGCACCTATCCAGAGGCACTTAGTCTGTCGCTTGCCTCGAGTTGGCAACCTCATTTCTCCTCTCTTCAACCCGCCCGCCCAGCTTGTTCCGCGAAGCTCGCCGACTCAAGCCCCCAACTATCCAGAGTCCACCTGTCCTCAAAAGGCGAGTCCTGCAAAGTTTACTGCCGCGCACGCCCTGTAACGCCCCCTTCCCCCAGCTCGGAAAGGCCTATCTGCCGACACTTGTGCAACGGGCTACAAGCAGAAGCAAATCCGCCCGTTCCCACATGATTTGCCCCGAGTTGTCAGCCAAGCTTTCGACTCGCATGCGTTAGTGCGCGACGCGGGAAAACTGAAAATGCTTGCTTCGTCTTGTCCTTTTCTATCGCCCTGGTCTTCATCCCAAGTTGCCCTTTTCCTTCTTCAGCCTTGTTTCACCCGCCGATTCCATCAACCTGATCAACCCAGGTGCATCCCTCTCTGCGCTTCTGTCCCGTCCTTGTCTGAGACGAATCGTTGCCTGAATATTGCCTCCTCTCCCTGTGCCTCCCCCCAACCTCCTTGTCTTACCACCGCATCTCCTCCTCGTTGCCCTTCTCCACTCTCGCTTAGCCTTGACTAACACAACAACAGACACAACGGTCCCAAGGACTCTTTTATGGACGTCGACGCCGAGAGCGAACTCAGTGAGCCCGGAAGCGGCTTCAACGAGCTTGAGGACGAGATCGTTGTCGGTAGCAATCGCAACGGCGCGAGAAAGTCGTCGTCGCTCCGCGCTGCCTCGGACCAAGAAGACGAAGTCATGGCCGACGCCGACGAGCCTGTCGTCTCACACTATCCCAAGAGGAAGCGCACTTCTCTATTCAACGACCTCAGCGAGAGCAAGATTGAAATTCCCAAGAGCGCCGATGACAAGCCGCAACCTCAAACCACCACCAGAAACCGCCCTCCCCGGAATCTGCTCAGCAATGTCAAAGGCGTCATCCTAGGATACTGGAGAGACTCTACCGGACCTGACATGAACTCCAAGCATGCAGTCATTGGCTTCATTGATGTCAGGGAACGCCTGCGAACCCGTATCCAACCCGTCAACATGGCGGGCGAAACCATATCTAGCGAATATCCGCTCCCTCCGGGCCCCGGAGGAAGCTGGGTCACGTTTGAGCGTGTCGTCTTTTCCGACCACCTCATCGGGCTTGACCATTTGCAGGTGAAGGAATACGTGAAACTTCGAGCTGAGCAGCCTTATCTGAAGAACGACGAAGAGCGCAAGGCTACCGAGAAGGCTGCGGTCAAGGAAGCGATACGCCGTGTCAAGATGGCACCGCTGAGCGAGAACAATGCTGTGCCTCCGCTGGTTGCCTATGGCATCGACATACCGGAAAGCGCCGCCATCTATGGCCGCACAGATGCCAAGAGGAGAAGAGTCAGTGCAGGTTTGGGGAACTCTGCCTCCACCAACGGCGCTTCTCAGGCTCAAGAGCAACGGGTTCCCACCCCTCCTCAACAGCCCACGGAAGTGCAGCCCTCGCGACCTCCTCCCGACCCTCTTGTGGGAACTCGGCCTACTCGGATCCTCCTGGGCTACTGGAAGGGCTCAAGCGAATCGGACCCCAAGAACCGTCATGCCGTCTACGGAATCCTTGGACAAAACGACATGTTCAGAGTCAAGTTGGTCCGGGAGACGCGCGACGGTCGCTTCGTAGACGGGAACTTCCCGATAGGAGCAGGTGCTCTCTGGATTCCTTATGAAGAAGTCGAATTCGAGAAGCATCTCAAGCCGCTTCAGCGACTGGAAATTAAGGAGTACTGCCGAGTTCGACAATTCCAGCTTGACCGTGGAGAGACAGCCGAGGAGCGATCGGCAAACGAAGTCCAGGCTGTCCAAGAGGCACAATCTCGTGCGGGATACGTCTACAAGCCGGTGCCCAACAACCAACCCCCACCACCCCCCCGGCCGACTACCTATGCCGTCATCGCTCCCGAGCCCCCGGCCGAGTCGGTTGACCAGTCTCCCCGAGGGTTTGGAGGCCACGAACTTCGTCAGAGCCGTCGTGTCGAGGCCAGGGGCGAACGGCCACTGCGACAGCCGCTTCCCGAGGCCGAGGCTCGCCCTCCAGTGAACCGCGTGCAAAGCGTCGATGCCGTCGAGCGGACCAACTCGCTTGCCCGGCGCGAGATTGCGCGGGCCGAGGCGGCTCAGGGCCGCGCCGATCGACAGGCGGCTCACCGCGAGCGTGCCGTCGCCGCCGCAGCTGATGCCGCTAATGCCGCCGCAGCAGCAGCCGCAGCCGCCATGCCCACGACGAACGGCAGATCCCGACTCCACGAATCCGACGAAATGCAACGCCTGAACAAGGTTTGGGCGCGTCAAGAGAACCTCCGGGTCAAGGCTGGGGGCGAGGATGCCAAGATCTATGGAGGCATCAAGTACGAGCGAAAAACGACAGGCCCGTTTGTTGGAAAGCTGGTCTCGCAGGGCACCATTCTCAACATTGACGGCGAGGATTTCGTCGAGTATCGGGTCCTCACCAAACCGTCCTTCTTCTAGTCCGACGAACCTCGGTCGAATTCCTTCCTTTTCCTTTTCTTCTTTCCTTGGGCCTTTCCTTCTGTATAATTCGGCAAAGGAAGGGATGGGTGGATTAAAAACGCAATGACACGGGGCGGCCTCCAGGGGAAAACAATACTGGAAGGGCCAGGTGAAGGAGCTGTCTTGTGCTGAATTAGAATGAATCCTTTCCTTTTCCCCATTTCATATCTTCACCTCACTTTTATTCACTCTTCTTTTCCTTTGTACTCATTTTCTTCTGGGAGGTTGGTTTGAGAAGCACCTGCTAGGGTTGGGCAAAGTTGATGTCGGGCGGGTATTCAGACTGAGACTCTACGGGCCGGATGGTGTTCAGGATTGGGGACTGCTTGATATACCCGGTGTAGGGATTAAATAATCAGGTACCAGTGTAATTTCTACAGAGAATTCGTCTTGACTTGGTGCGTTCAGTTGGGTGATGGGTACGATGGAATATCATGATATTGACATGCATGGCTAAAGTCGCTGCTATCAACTGGTAGTACTAATATAAAAGACCCGACGTCTCGAGGTAAGATTCAAAATATGCCACCGTATGCTCCAAAAACCTGTCCATTCCTTTCACAAACCAGTGACCCTAATTATCCCAATTCCCTGAATACCCAACTTGCTAACCATGATGAAACAGATGACGTCGCTCGGTCTAATAATACGAGGCATTCTTCCTCAGCTTGTCCATGACGAAGCGGTCGTCGCCGAGCACCAGGGTGACGTGGTTGTCCCTGGCCCTCACGGAGACGGGCTCCCTCCACAGCTCCTTGTCGACGATGCGGGCGCCCTGGCCCTTCATCTCGGGGGGCGGGGGCGAGGCCCAGGCGAGGGCGATGAGGTCCTGCAGGTCGTCCCACGGCGTGACCGTCTTGCCGAGGGTGACGAGGGTGACGAACCAGTACACCAACAAGAGGCCCAGGTAGGTGATGATGACGGTCAGGGCGAAGCGCATGGGGGGGCCCGGTTGGCCGAAGCCGTAGCCGTACTGCTGGGCGTCGAACTCGACGGTGACGACCGACTTGCGCACCTGGGCGAGGAGGTCGGGCGTGCTGGTCCACTTGATGTACGTGTCGTTGCTCCACGAGTGGTCGGGCAGCGAGAGGGTGCCGTTCTTGAAGAACTGCAGGTCAAACGAGTTGGGCCCCTCCTGGACGAAGAGCTGGTCGAGCATGACGCTGTCGTTGCGGGGCGGGTCGAGGAGGATCAGGTAGGCGCCCGTGGCGGCGGCGGTGCGGGCGAGGGCGTCGGCGAGGACGGAGCCGGTGAGCTTCTCGACGACGAGCTGCACCTTGTCGTCGGCCGTGGAGCCCTTGAAGTTGGACCCGGGCCCGAAGACGTTGTTGTCGCCCGTGTTGTTGACCATGGTCATGCCCAAGAGGATGGACCCGACCGAGTAGCGCACGTCGGCCGTCTTGCGGCCAAACGTTTCCGACATTTCCTGCGTGTCGTTCTTGGTGTCGTCGTCGGTCTGGCTGACGTCGAGGTAGGGGAGGTAGGACCAGTCGATGTTGATGACGCGGCCGACGGTGGGCTTCTTCTTCTGCTTCTTGTTCTTGGGGGTAGAAGTGCTGTTGGGGAAGAAGTCGTCGAGCTTGGTAATGTTGGTCTTGATGTAGTCCGTGTTGGACGGGTCAATGACGGGCGTCGACGGGATCCAGTGCGCCATGTAGGAGCAGCCGACGACGCGCACGCCCTCGATGACGCCATCGGAGAAGTAGGGCAGGCTGGCGGCGAAGAGCAGCGTCGACGGGCCCGTCATGTCGTCGGTGGACACGGCGTTGGTCGCGCCGAACCAGTACGTCACGTTGTCGCGCATCTTGGCAAAGTCCTGGTGCACGCTCAGCCCCGCGAGGTGGGAGCGGATGGTCATGCAGTCGCCGCCGGCCGAGGCGTCGTCGTCGTCGTAGCAGTTGAGCTCGGCGGCCGGGAAGCTCATGTTGGCCAGCGACGCGGGGCTCGACGTCTTGGTGTTCCAGATGTGGCACTTGGCCTGCACGAGCGGCTGGTAGTTGACCGAGGCGGGCGTGTAGGTGAGCTTCCAGCGGTCGGCGCTGGAGATGGCGCCCAGGTTGCGCGAGCGCACGTACGACTTGAACTGGCCCAGCGTCTTGGCGGTCAGGGCCGTGGGCGTGGTGACAAAGGTGCCCAGGGCCGAGTCGTTGCGCATGTCGAGGCGGCGGCTGACGGTGCCCGACGGGTCCTGGAAGGTGATGTTGTCGGGCAGGTTGGAGAACTCCCAGCCGGCGGCCCACGTGTAGATGTCGGCGAAGCCGGCGGCCGGGCACTCGTAGACGAAGTTTGCGCGCTCGAGGCGGCAGGCGGGGATGGTCTCGTTGTCGACGAACCAGAGGCTCTCGTCGACGACGGTCGGCCACACGCGGCTCGCGTCCGACTCGTAGAAGATGGGCATGGTGGTGCGCGAGAAGGCGCCCGGCAGCGGGAACCAGTCCAGCTCGGGGATGATGAGGATGGCGGACGCGGGGCCGACGAGCTGCGAGAGGAGCGTGTTGACGATGAAGAAGGCGGCCAGCAGGAGGATCTTGACCTCGCCGCCCGTGAGGGTGCTGGGCCGCCGCCAGTTGGCGTAGCCGAGCCCGCGCCAGAAGGTGGTGCTCAGCAGCACGAAGACGTCGCCGACGCGGTACGAGGCCGCCACCAGCCCCAGCGGGATGCCGTCGTCGACAAAGGACCGCTTGTAGGCCTTGACCGTGATGGCGGCCATGGAGGCCACGACGAAGATCTCGTACAGCTTGGCCGCCAGCTGCAGCCAGTTGAGCACGTTGGCCGCGTCGGCGTGGAAGCCGAACAGGCGCAGGTTCAGCTCCGTCTCGGGGAACCAGTACCAGCACGTGTAGCTGAGCCAGAGGAGGAGCGCGCTGAGGCCGACGGGCACGAGGTGGATGGCCGACGTCCACCAGCGGGAGGCGACGCCTTGGACGACCTTTGTTGGCCGGGCCGACGCTCTGTACTCGGAGGGGTCCATGGTGGTAGTGGTGGTGGTGGTGGTGGTGGTTGTGAGTGTCTTTTGCATTTGGAGGACGAGGACGAGGACGAGAGGGCACGACTCTGGCCCTGAGCATGTAGGACGGGCATCCTGGCGAGGTTTATAAAGCCCCCAGCCCAGCTCCTCCTCCTCCTCCTCCTCCTCCTCCTCCTCCCTTGCAGCTCGGCAAATCGAAAGCGTCCTGATGCCCCGGCACCCCAGCTAGCCCCGGGTTTGGGTGAGGCTGAATTTGGGGGCTGAAAATAATCACGTCGGCGCGCCACCTGCAGCTCTTCGATTCGCCCAGGCGGAGGAGGGGAGCGGGTTGGGGCGGATCGGAGGAGGCAGGGGGGAAGTGAGTGTGCTGGCGACCTGCAGGAGCCTTGTTTGTTTCTCTCGAGTTGTGTGTGCGCGTCGTATTGATGGACGAGACGGGACAAGTCGAGACGAGTCGGGTCGACACGGCGCAACGCAAGCTCACCGAGTCCCGTCACACCCTCGCCGGTTCCAACCTGTCCAACCCTTCCCCCCCCCTCCCCCCCCAAAAGCAATTGCAATCGCATCTCCCATCACCATCAACCTTCCCACCCATCCGTGTATTCCGGCCGAAGATAGCCCCCCCCTGGCCAAGCGGCCGACTGTGGGGAAGCGAAATAGGGCTGACCTTCCTCCAGAGTCTCCGTTTCTACAAGGAGTGTGCAAATACCAAGAGTGGAAAACTTTTGCACAGCCCCCCTCCCCCTAGCAGTTTGGGCTGCAGGATTCGATTTGAGCACATTTGTGGCCTCTGACAAGCCGCCAATGGTCCCAAGGTTTTTTCGTTTTGGGCCTGCACAGCCTGGCTTGAGGCTCTGTAGCGGTTCTGCCAAGGGGCCAGGAGGGAGAGAGAGAGAGAGGTGTTGGTTCGGGCAGTGTCTGGAGCTTAACGGCACAGCCAAGACACACAAGTGATGATGATGCTGCTTTTGCTGGTGGTGGGGGGGTTGTTCCAGGCGACCCAAAGCGGACACGGCGGGGCCTAAAGATATGAAATGCCGACCCCTCCAACCTCCCCCTCCCGTCGCACTCCTTTCCTCTTCCATCAGCCAAGACTCAATAGACTCTGTCTCGTCACATTCCCATACCTGCAGGTGCCCATGCTTCCCTAGTCAGGACTCGCCATTGGGCAGATTTAGTAGACTACTACATAAAAACCCAAAAGGTTAAAACGCCAGAGTCGAGAGCCGTCCCGTCCAAATAAGCGTCCACGGGTGCGTTTCTTTTCTGCATTTGTTTTGAACCCCCCCCCCCCCCCCCGGCTATTTTTGGGGCCCCCAAGCGTCCACAGCCTCCCTTCACACCGGTTTTTACCCCGCGCACTTACTCATCACCTTATCGACGGGAGCAGCTGCGCCTTCTTGCTGTGCCCTCGGTTCATACCTACTCCGCGGATTCAACTTGTCTTGTGCGCATGACAGCCTTGTCGGGCTGATTGATGATGGTGCTGTTGCCGACGATGCACCAACGGCCTAATCCCAGCGTACATCGCTTTCATCCGCTCAGCTCCCCAGTCAGACACGGCACAGGAACGGAAGAGGTGCGGATTAAAAACTTGCCATCTCATGCTCTTTGCTGCTTTTATTGCCTCTATTCGTCATCAGCCGTTACCTCTTGACCTCGGCCTTTTCCTCAGTCTTCTCAACCTTCTCCTTCTCAACCTTCTCCTTCTCCACCCTCTCCTTCTCCGCATCCTCCTCGTACCCCTCCACCTTCATGTCCTTCAGACCCAGCTCATCCTCCTCCTCATCTGTTCGCGTATAGTACTCCCGCTTGATGCTCGGATCGGGAGCCGGCGGGTCGACCAGGGGCTGCACGAAGCTGCCGGCAAACGGGTCCGTGAGGATGATGGTAAAGGGCCTGTCGCCCGCGATGGCGTTGTCCAGAGTCTCAAAGAACGTGTCCCATTCCGTCTTCTCGTTGGGACGGAGAGAATCTCCGCCTTGCCCGGCACCGTCGGCCTCAAAAATCTGGTTGTGGAGGTCGTTGCGCACATTGGTCAGGAGACCTTCTACCGTGGTGAACCGACCTCCTAACGTCCCAGGGTTGACCTGAAGGTTGAGTTCGGGGCATTCGAGTCCGCACGTCTCGCTCTTGAGAATGTCGCGCCCGAGATCGGCGCTCGTCTTGACATCCAGGATGATCTTCTCGCCTTTCTCGGGAATCTCACCACCAGTCTTGACGTCGTTGGAGCGGTATCCGCAGTCGTCGCACACGGTCGACATGAGAACCACCTGCTTGAAATGGGGAATGTCCACCATCTTCATGTGCGTCGTGCAAGCGTGCATGCATCCGGGGCATGTGGCAGGAAAGCTATAGACCTCGTTGGGGACGATTTCGCCATCCGCCGTCAAGGCGGCGTGCTGGTGCTCGGCCGCGTTGGGATCAGAGGCAGAGAGGCCGAGAGCCTCGTTCTGCTCCGGCTTGCGGGCATACTCGTGCTTCTCCCACTTGCCCACGCCGTCCTTGAGGTCTGGGGCGATGAACGAGTTGCCGGCAGGGTCGTCAATGAAGACTCGGAAAGGGAACGAACCGCCCGACAACATGGTTCGCGCCTTTGTGATAATCTCGGTCACCTTGGGGTATATCTCGGGCATTTGCACCTTGCGCGCCTCTTGTCCCATCTCGAGGTCATCGACAACTGTGGTGAGAAGGCCCTCGACGTTTGTCAACTGACCGCGGCCAGACGGGACCTCGAGATCCAGCTCGATGAATTTGACAGTGGCCGTGTCCGACTTGACGACTTGTCGAGCAAAGTCGTCGAGGCATGTTAGACGTAGCTCATAGTAGGTTCCCTTGGGCTGGACGGTGCCGGCGGCCTGGATCTCGTTGTTCTGGGTGTTGCAGTGCTCGCAAGAGAAGGACATGATGACGATTTCGCGGAAGTAAGGGATCGCGGTGAGAAGCAGACGAGTGACTCCCTAGGCCAAGATTAGAAACGCTCTCGCGCCGCTGGGAGTGCAGACTCACATTCTTGCCGCAGTTCATGCAGAGTGACTCAATCTCCTCGACGGCGCGCTGATCATCGTCGACGGTTTCGACGCCATCGGGCTCGGCAAGGTTGCTGACCTTGTCGCCGATGGTCTGAAAGGACTTCCCAGGGTTCTGCTTGGTCGTTTCTTCAGCCGCCATGGTTGCGATATGTGTATTGGAGTTGGATGGAGGAGGGTCGTTTGGTGGTGACCCAATGGAGGGGCATTCAAATTTTTGGAGGGGCAACGTTTTGCCCGCTATGTCATCCGTGGTCCGTGGCCCAGTGGGCACCTGGCCTATCAGCGCAACTGCAAGAAGCTGGGAGCAGCCGCTGGAATCTTCGCGACGGCCATTGCCTGGAGCGTGGCCTGACAGCCCGACTCATTTCATAAAGTTGGCAAGGCTAAGCGGGCTCGACGCCTGTTTCTGCTGCCCCGATAGAAGCGCTTGCAGCCCGGCTTTGCGGTGCTTTGCCCGCTTCTTGCTGGTGGCATTGGTTGTGGGCTTGGGGGGCTCGCCGGCAGGCTTCTTGACCTTGGCTGGGGTTTTGGCCTTGGGTCGCACCGCTGGCCCGGGAGACGGAAGGGCGATTCTGGTTTCGCGCGCGCACCGGCCGCAGCGGATCAGCCTGTACGATTCCGCAGTCGTTGCAGGCGGCTTTGCGCTGGGGGTGCTGGATCCGGACCGTGAGCAAGCATTGGTCGAAGTTGTTTTCCGCCGTCGCAAAGACTTCCCGGGCTCGTGCTTGATCATCTTCGCGTCAATTGGCGGGAGATGAATGATACCGCAGCCGCCGCAGACGCGCTGTCGCTGAATGTCCGAGGGCGAAGCCTTGTGCTCATGGAGGAGCTGATTTCGATGGCTCATGAGATGCGCCGAAGTCTCGGGAGCCGTCACGCGTAGAAGATGTGCCGCGTTTGTGAGGAAATCGGCCGTTCCGGGAAGGTCGTCCATTGCCATGTTAGAATGTACGAGGCCCTGGACCCTCAAGACGTTTGTGATAGTTGAGATGTTGAAAAGATGAGAGGTGGGCATGGAGAACCTGGAGGGCACAGACTAAGCCACGAGTGCTATTGTGGCTGGAGCTTGATGTGGCTGTCACGATAAGCAGGGGGAGGAGGTGCTTCTCAAAGCGGAAGACTTCATCCTTGGATTTGCCACGGATCTGATGATCGGACAGAATGAACAGGGCTGGATTTTTAGCCTGGTTTTATTCAGCACTTATTCATGGTCCTGAAATATTGCAAGTCATTTTCCCCCGATCATGAGACCTGCTGAAAAGCAAGAAGCCCCATCAGATCCCATGGGCCTTGAGCGACTCAACCAGATCCGTAACGCTCTTCTCCAGCTTGATCCAGTCAATCCCGAGAAGCTTATCCGTCTCGTCGCTATTGTACGCGTAGATGCTGTCCTTGGGAGGGAACTCGCCCCCCTCCACCTCGGGCCCGGGGACGCGGTCGACGAACTCGGGGAACTTGGCCCTCACAATGTCGGCAATCTCGCGGTTCGTGAACCAGCCGGCCGTGGCCAGCAGCCTCCTCCCGCCGGCGGCCGGCTCCTCGAGCGCGCGCACGTGGGCGGCGGCGGCGTCCCGGACGTCGATCCACATGGGCACCGGCGTGCTCGGGGGCACGCCGCCGCGCCAGGCGCCGCGCAGCAGAGCCACGACGCGCTCGTTGGACGTGTTGATGCTGTCGAGCGTGGCCAGGTGGTGGGCCACGGGGCCGAGCACCAGCGGCGGGCAGACGGTGACGAGGTCGAACGAGGGCTGGCGCGCCGACACAAAGTCCCACGCGGCCCGCTCGGCCAGCTTCTTGGACGCGCGGTAGGCCGTGGCCGGGGACCGGGAGATTTCGTCCACCGTCACGGGGTTCCAGCTGGCTTCGGTAAAGGTGGTGCCCGGGTCGGTGAGTTTGGCCTCGTCGATGATGGAGGCAAACGACGACGTGATGACGACCCTCTTGACCGAGGGCGCCGACGCGTGGAGCGCCTTCAAGATGCCCGTGGTCCCGATCACAGCGGGGTCGACGAGGTCCTTCTTCGGATCCGCTATTAGCAGTCAGGCCGGTCGTCTCTCAGACACGACAGGAGGGACGACGACTCACTGATGCGGAAATGGAACGGGCTGGCGGTATGCAGCACCGCGTCGATGCCCGGCGTCTTGGCCACCTCGTCAAAGGCGCCCTCCTTGGCAATGTCGGGGACGATGACCACCTCGAGCTTGCCGGCCTCGACCTTGTCCTTGTAGGCGTCGCGAATCTTCTGGGCCTTGTCCTCGGATCGAACCGTGGTGACCACGGCGTAGTCCTTGTCCAGGAGCTGCTCGAGAGTGTGGGCTATGAGAGTGAGGTATCAGAACCAAATGACTGTGAGGATGGACAAGAGATTGTGCCCAACTCATCACACTGAGAGCATAACTCACCGGCAATAAAGCCCGAACCACCTATAACATGTGAGCCCCTCGATGATATCACAAGCTTGTTCGTGTGAGACTCACCAGTAAGAAGAACCTTGGTCATGGCGTCAAACTTGTTTCAGAGATGATATAACGAGTCGGCTTTCTAAAGAGGTCACTGGAAGCAAAATTGAGAATAAAACAGAGTTGATATTCTCGAGTCGTTCGATGTTGTTTGCAAGTCGTTGACCTGGGGTTTTTATCCGTTCCCCCTCCCTATCCCACATTGCCCCGCATTCGTCATTGTTGCGTTGGGGTCATAATCGGACATGGCAAAGTGATTAGCCAACCACCTGGTAAAGTACGATTCGGCACGCAAATGATTCGAGAGTGAGCGAATCCATAAACATTAGTAATCAAGCGACGACCAACTTGGACCCCTGGAGTTTTGGGAGCGTCAGGAGTTTTCGGCCGGTGACATCACAAACACAACCCATCGGAGATAAGCCTGTCAAGTCATACAAAACAAATATATTACAATTGAGCGTTATCACCGAGGGGGATTGTTTTATCGTAGACCTTTCACGGGCTCATCCATGGCAATAGCGCCGCGTCACCCCAGTCCAGACTCGGCCCAGCTCCCTTGGGCCTTCAGGCAGAACCTTTTCCTTCGCTCTATCAAATCGCTTCCACTCTGAACGCCCTTCGCTAGGGTTGAGGCCCGTCATGCGCCATTCCCAGGAGCCATCGGCAGGCAATGTGAATGCTCAATCAGAGCAAACTCGCTCAAGTAGGACTGTCCGTCCTTCTATGGTCTGCGCCATCTTGGGTGAAACCATGTAGGGGTCGTACTATGCTCTTGGCCCTGTTACTTTGGTATGCCCAAACCCTCAGCTGTTGGAGTTCGACGTCTCGGCGGCAACAGGAGGGGCGGGTGTAGGAGGCTGAGGTTGTCCAACTCCGCCGAGACCGGGTGGTTGAGGCGTCTCGTCGGGGACGGGCAAGGTCAGAGGTCCCTTGGGGACAATGATACGACCGGGCAGGGTCTCGCCACGAATGACCTTCTCGACCTCGGACTTGTCCAGCGTCTCGTACTGGACAAGAGCCTTGGCCAGAAGATCCAGCTCTTTTCGCTTCTCCGTCAGTAGCGTCCTGACATCCTCGTACGACTTCCGTAACGTCTTCTCGACCTCGCCTTCAATCGCGGCCTTGGTCGTGGACGAGAGGTTTTCGTATCGTCGACCATACTCCACAGGTCCGAGAGTGCTGGACATGCCAAAGAGGGTGACCATCATGAAGCTCAGGTCGGTGGCTCGTTCAAGATCCTAATCAACCTGTCAGTGTCCGTCTCCACCACGATACCAAAAGTCTTACCGATGAAACTCCAGAGGTCACCTTGTCATCGCCGTATCGCATCTCCTCTGCCATTTTTCCTCCAAGCAAAACTCGGATATTTGACATGTACTCGGCAGCAGTGTAGGAATATTTGTCCATCTGAGGGAGCTGGGCGGTATGGCCCAGTGATGGACCCTTGGGCAGAATGGTCACCTTGTACAGAGTGCTTGAGCTCTCCTTGTCAAAGAGTTGGACGAGAGCGTGTCCGGCCTCGTGGTAGGCCGTCATTTCCTTCTCTTTCTCGGTGACAATCATCGATTTTCGCTCGGAGCCCATGGTCACGCGGTCAAAAGCCCATTCCATATCGTCCTTCGAGACAAGCTTGGCCTTGGCACGGCTGGCACGGAGAGCGGCAACATTGAGCATGTTCTCGAGTTCGGCACCAGATTGGCCAGGGCAGCGAGCAGCAACGGCCTCGAGGTCAACATCGGGGGCAACCTTGATCTTCTTGGCGTGATGCTTCAAAATCGCGACTCGACCACGGACATCGGGCAGCTCAACAGTGACATGGCGATCGAAACGTCCGGGGCGAGTAAGGGCCTTGTCAAGCATCTTGGGAAGGTTGGTGGCACCAATGATAATGATCTTGGTGTCCTGGTCGAACCCGTCCAGCTCGGTGAGAAGCTGGTTCAGCGTCTGCTTGGCATGGGCTTGATCTCTAGGGTTGCGCTTGCCACCTATGGCATCAAGTTCGTCGATGAAGACAATCGCGGGCGACTTGGCCTTGGCTGCCGCGAAGAGTTCACGAACGCGCTTGGCTCCAACACCAACAAAGATCTCGTCAAACTCACTGCCAGACATGTAAAAGAAAGGAACTCCGGCCTCGCCAGCAACAGCTCGTGCAAGAAGAGTCTTTCCGGTTCCGGGAGGACCAACCAGAAGCACACCCTTGGGAAGCTTGGCACCAAGGTCTGTGAACTTTTCGGGATTCTTCAGAAACTCAACCACTTCGAGGAGCTCTTCCTTGGCCTCGTCACAGCCATGAACATCGCTGAACCGGGTAGTTTGCTTCTCGGCCTTGACCTCGGAATCCTGTTTCGCGCCAGGACCTCGGCGGAAGGTACTCAGAGTCTCAATGAGGATCGTAACAGCGGCGAAACAGAGGTAGGTGACCACGACAAAAATTGCCAGAAACTTGAACCAGCGGAAGACAACAGATCGAGTAGACTCCTGGACGATGACGTGAATGGGTTCGCCCTTGTGACCCATGTTGGCGGCGACTCCGGATCCATTCACAGCAGCGTTTCCAACAGCCTGCTCAAAAGTTGGCCATTGAGTCCTGGCATAGGCATTGGCGGTAGCGGGGTTCGCAGCAGTAGTTGCGCCAGCGCCAAGCATTGTCAACGCCTTGCGATAAGCATCATCGGTGGCCTGGTTGGTGGCGAATCGACCGGACTGGTATCGCTCAACCAGAATGGCGGGCATATTCGCTCGGAGCAGGAGTTGGTAGAAGGCATTCTGGGTGCTGGGGTTGCCTGGGTTTCTATTCGCCGATTCCTCGTGGGATGCGAGCTGGCTGCGGGAGATTCCATTGGCTGTTCCAAAACCTCTCTGCTGAGAGTTCAAAGTGCGGAGAGTCGAGAGATTGCGTGACAACGGGCCAGGAGCAGAGGACATGAACGGGCGGAGGAGGGACGAAGATGCGGAGACGGTAGGTTGGAAGTAGGGTCGTCGCAGGATCGGATTGGCAGCCTGGAGACCGACACGGCTCAGATTCGCAACAGTTGTCTCGATGGGGATTGGGGCCAGATGCCGAGGAGCGCGAGCCTCCAAGGCACCGAAGTTTACGTTTCGGAAAAAATCAGGAAGTCGAGGCTCGGGCACCTTGGATGAATGTCAACTATTGTTGCGCACGCGATGACAAACATTACTCACCTGTCGGGTGGCTTGCGCCTTGGCTTCGGTCGAGGATGGCGGAGCGGTGACTTGACCATGTCGCGATTGTCTCGAGATTGGACTCGCCGGGCTTCTCCATGGAACCATAACTGTATTCGCGATGGAGGGCCAGAGTTCGGTAGTCGCAGCCGCCACGTTCTGGGTCACCGAATTAGCCCTATCATATTATCTCGGAAAGTCCCGATCGGCTCGTACCGGCAGCATCATCGCGTTGTAAGCCATGTTCAGCGTTCCTTCAACGCAGACACCTCGAGATATCGCGCAGATCGCTTCGCGAATGCGAATCGAAGAGAAAAAGGACGGGCCAGCCGGCCGGCCGATGACGCGGAGAGAAGTGAAGCAACTGGTCTTCCAAGGTGATGTGGACAGTCGGGGACGACGAATTCGAGCAGTTCGAGGAATAAAAACTGTCGGCAAGATAATGCAGATAACTTTGGAAGAATAATCCGGAAAGAAGGTTACCTGGCTGCGCTCATCGTGATGAATTGCAAGCAAGCAGCGCCGGGGATGTGAGAGATCTCGTTAGCTTGCTTGCCACTCTGGTCCGCAAGTCGGGCATCACGAGACGACTTTTCCCATTCGGGGGGGGGGGGGGGGGGGGGGGCGGTTGCTGAGTCATCTCCGCTCGGCCGCCAGATGTTCCGGCCCGCCACTGATGAGATCATTGTTGTCCGTTGCAATTGGCCAGTGAGAGCATCCAATGAACTCCAAGTGTGGAGTGCCCAGATGCTCTGAAAGAAGAAGTTCTTCTTCCTCTAGACTTTATGTTCCAATACATCTAGTTATAAATCTCATATCGCAACTACCTATTTGCGATAATAATTTGTGTTTATTTGGTTCCTTGTGCTATCACGGGTGGGCTAACTATTTGTTCTCAGAGACTCGCTGTTAGCCTTCCGCTGATTACCGCCTGTGAATCGTTGCCAGCTGTTTTTCAGCAAGTATACGAGACTATCTTAAACGTTTTATGGAAAGATTTTAATTCAAATCTAGACTTGAACCGTAAGCAGTAGTCACCCAGCGACTTAATCCAGCGGGAAACCCTGTGTAGACCCAACTTTGGAGATATAATGGCTCAAGCAATACTCCGCGGAGTCGAAGAGACGTCAAAATAATCAACTACCTTGGCGATAAGACATGGCTCAAACAAGATTCTATTTGGTCACAGACACCTCTCATCCACGAGATTTCCTGATGCTTAGAAACCATGGAAACATATACAGAGACTCAGTATGTTACCCGGTTGACATATTCATGTGTGGAAGCAACTTGAAAAATTATCATTCAGGCGAACAATTACACTATAACTAAGAGGCCCATCCTATCCATCAGAATTAATGGTTGGATTGCATACCACATGGCCTTCATTACCGTCGTCGAGATAACCCCCCCCCCCCCTTACATCCCAGTCCGGCTGGGATTTTTGTGGCCATGCATGCGTCTCTCATTCCTCTATCAAAATGCTTCTCGGGGTATTTCCAGTCTCAGTGATTCGCCGCTTCTAATGCCATTCTTGACAGACGCCGCAATAGGGCCCGTCTTGAATTCCACTTCCAAACCCATCAACTGACTGGTCTTCCATCGTGTCAGGCCAGCCTCATTATCAATCAAACTTCCCCAGTGACCCCCAATGACCGCCCGCCCTTCGTGAGATAGAACCGTGATCGCTCGTACTGAAAAGACAGACAAAAACAAGGCAAACGCAAAACAATCTCAACCGACCAAACAAGAACATGCTTGCGCACGTAGTGCCTCGAACAAAGGGGAATCGTTAACGCGTGACTAAAAGAGAAAAGAGGATGGGATTATGTGCAATGTTGTGCTTCCTGGATGCATCGAAGAAGCAGGGAAACCGCATCGTCTTTGAAACCCGTAGACTTGGGAAGAGTCGAAGAACGCCAAGCCAAAGCCTCCAAATCGCGACTGGTATATCGTCCCAGCCAGAAATACGAGCCAGCGCCGTCCTATGAGTGGGCTCATCCTTCCACTGACATTTGGTCCTGTATATCCCAGTGGTAGACCCGAGAGATTCGAAAGAAATTAAAACAGAAACAGAGGTGACATCTGTCTGGTCCAGCCTGGGTATGCTAATGATACAGAGATGGGCTCCATACGAGCCCATTCGAATGCAACATACTCTAGATAGTCTCCAGTCTGCTGCTAGGCAGTTGCATGGTAGGGTCGTCGAACTCGAGCTTCGGGCCACACAGGTCGTAAACGCCAGTTCCATAAGCAGGCAACTGTCCAATGGTGGCCACCTCCATCGGGGGTTGGTATTGAGGCCAATGTTCCTCTGGCTGGGGTGTCGACTGGCTGTACGTCTCGGGCGCAGGGGTCGGGTTTTGCGGTGGTGCCTGCGTGGCGACCGTCTGCTGGGCGTGGGAGATTGCCTGATGCATCGTCTGATACGTGGGCAAGCTGTGGTGAGAATCCACGGGAGAAGCAGCCTGGATGCTGTATGTCGGCGGGTGCTGCTGAGGAGGTGGGTAGAAGCCACCGTCCTGCATCAAGGGGCTCTGGACAGAGGCGACCGAAAATGCACTGGGGCTGCTCTGGATAGATGCTGCCATGCTCGCTGCCGAATAAGGCATTTCGATCGGGGGTCTCTCTGCCTGTTGCTGAGCAAGCTGATACTGGGATTGGACTGGGTTGGTCGTCATTGTCGCGATTCCCGGATTGCTGTGGTCGGTAACGTAGTAAGCTTGCCGAGGAATGCTCGCGGCTCGGTGCATCATGGGCATGCCGGTTTGCTGCTCGACCATTGAATGGGGGTGGAACTCGGGAGGAACGCTGGATGGCATCGCGTGTCGGCCGATATACTGCTGGGGCTGGTGCTGGTGCTGGTGCTGGTGCTGGTGAACAGGGTAGCCATGAACTTGCTGTCTGAATTCGGGGTAGGAGTTGGTGCGGTGCAGAGCATCTTGAGGCATTGACGAGTTCATGGGCATCATGTCTTGGGGAGACCACGTCACTGATGATGTCTGAGGCGTCGAAGGGGATTCATCAGAGTCGGAATCCGACGAGCAGTCGTCCAGTCCATCGTTCGGGTGCATTCCTTGCTGATGCGATCTGCGTTGGTGCTTGACCATTGTGGTCTTCCGGCAGAAGCTACCCCAATATTAGTGACTTGCTCGAATCTCGAGTCAAACCTACTGACCTCTTCAAGCAGCCGTTGTGGCCACACTTGTATGGGCGCTTTCCCGTGTGGATTCGTCGATGTCGGGCGAGACTGGAAGACTGGAAGACTGTTAATGTCTGCCGGTAACATGGCCGCGACGAATAGCTTACATCGGAGAAGCGCTTTCCGCAGCCAATATGCTGGCACTGGTGAGGCTTCTCACCAGTGTGCGTTCGGATGTGGACAGTCAAGGCACTTCGTTGAATGAAGCTCTTGCCGCAGCCAGGAGTGGTGCACGCATAAGGCCGCTCATTCGTGTGGATTCGGTAATGCCTCTGCAGGTCAGATTTGCGGTTGAAGCTCTACGTACGAGTTAGCCAGCCAAGGGAACAATGGAGATGTATCCGACGAACCTTGGTGCATTGTTCCCAGTCACACTGGAACGGACGGGCCGTTGGCTCATTTTCAACCAGCTCCAAAAGCTCCATTGCGAATTCTTCAGCCACTCCAAAATCTCCCAGCGCAGGCGATTGAACGCGTTGAAGCCTCAAATGGTTCTCTGAAGAGTTTACTATTCCAACAAGAGCATGCCCAGACTCGAGAGTAAAGCGCGATGTCGTCGTTCAAGGGACAGGTGAAATGTCTGGTCCGTGATGGCGACGGTAGATGCAAGCGTCCAGGAGAAGAGGTCTGGCTCTGGGCAGCAGCAAACTTGCGAGGATGCTGTGTAGAACTGTTGCCAAGCTGACAACGCCCTTTAACTCGGGCCGGCCAGAATGCGATTGAATCAAGAGCTCGAAGGCGAGGGAAGTCTGTACGGGAACGGGTCCTTGGGGCGCGACCACGTCGGCGGCAGGATCTATCGCTGAAGCGTAGGTGCAAAGGCTCTGGTAGGGCGAGGATTGGTGACGAGCAGTGAATCGAGGGAATGTATTATGTGCAACTGGGGCAGGAACCGGGTGGCTTTTAAAGAGGAGAGTGACAAGATTAGAGTAGCTAACGAAGAAGGAAAGCCGAATTAAGTAAATGGAAAGAGCGATGACGATGTAGTCGACAAGGTCAAGAGGGACGGAGACGATCAAGCCGAATGGGAAGAGGTGACCTCAGAGGTTGTTGAGGAGGAGATGAAGTCGAGGGTGGAGGAGGCCTTGTGTTTTAATATTGGAGCTTCAAGACGGACGGACACAACAGAGATGACCTGTGCTCAGGATGCGGTGGAGGAGGGCCGATTTGAGTCGATTGGAGGCAAACCAGGATGAGCGTCAAGACTTTCGAGTCGAGCTGGGGGCAGTCGCGGGAGATATCGATGAGCTGAGCGGGTTCTGGGCCTTGATCAAGCTCAACAGGGATCGGAGGGTAAGGGCTGGGGAACGTTGTGATATCAGCCCAGGACCAGGGCTGGGCGATGAAGAAAGGGACGGGGACGGGGACGGGGACGGGGAAGCAGGAGCAAGCGGCGAACGAGCGCGATGTTGCACCTGAATGTTAGTTATGTAGAGGAAAGGCAGGCAGGTGTGAGGGAGAGGGCGCGGGAAGAGGGTGTGGCAGTGGCAGTGGGAGCAGTGGGAGTGGTGGGAGTGGTGGGAGTGGGAGCGGGAGTGGGCTTGGGTGTGTGTGTTGTTGGTGGGCGTGGACGATGCAGGTGAAGGGTCCCGTCAGTTAAGGATGGCGGTGGGGCTCGATGCGGCAGCAAGACCTCGCCGTTGAAAGATGCAAGAGGCAGGGAAGCAGAAAGGTGAAGTGAGGGAGAGCGAGGTCAGAGTGAGAAGTGAGAGGGAGAAATAGCTATGTAACTGGCGAAGTAGGGCCAAGGGCTCCAGGCGGACATGGGCATGGACAAGGACGTGGTGGGTTGGCTTGTGGTGGGCGTAGCATAGTGGGCATGGCTCTCAGAACGCTGTTGGGCGTTGGGCGTGGTCGACATGGGATGGCCGGGCGGGCACTCCCTCACCTCGCACTGCTAACGCCTTGTTCCCAGCGCCGTCGCGTCCGCCGTAGCGCCAGTCGCCGGCTGAGCGAGCTCTGATGCGCTGGAGGAGAGCTTCACCGTCCTGCCTCAAGCTTCTAACACCCGGAGCCGGCGTGCTAGCAGGACCATACCGAGAATTCGCTCTCCCTGCGTCATCCTCAGTCTCGCTCCGTCGCCGCCTGGGCGCCGAATTCTATTGGGCTGCAAAGGTCCCAAAGGCCTCGGCCGTTGGCCACAGCTAGAGAGACCAGACAGAATCGTGGAGAAAGAATGGCTCGCACACAGACGCAAGTCCTCCTTCGTTGCAAAGGGCGGCGCTCCCAGTCTCCTCTCCCACAGGAGGGCAGGCAGGACATGGGCTAAGCAGGGTACCTGAGCCGAGCGCAGCGCATGGAGCTTGGAAGACTGTCGAGGCAAGGGATAGGAGTATGGGGTCCGCTAGAGGCGACGGAGGGTCGAGGATACTGCATATGCATGCGCCAGCCTTCTAGCTGCTTGTCCCTCGTTTGCGGTCTGGAGAGGTTTGTTCTGCGACTGCTTCGAACTTCGACCCAGGAGCCAAGGGGGGGGGTGTGCTGCAGGCTGTGGCGTTGAACTCGTGGGCGAGGTGGGTGTGGCTCCTTGGACGGAGTGCTTCGCACGCGGGCTTGGGATGGCGTCTTGCTGGGGTGTGGCCAGGAGACCAAGTGGAGGCAGACTTACCTCACCCAGCCAGCCAACCTTAACGTCCGGATGGGTTGAGCTCTGGAGGGAGCGAGAGCATTCGTACGAGTGTCCCTTCTCGCTGAGGTGTCTGCCGCCACAAGCCACGTCTGTCTGACTGTCATCAGTTCCCGTTGCTTCCAAGGCACCGCAGAGACCAGAACATGGCCCACATACCGGAACTGGCGCCCTTTGGAAGCAAGGTCCTTGGGAGTCGCGGGACAAGGTAATTGATGTAGGTACGCATGCGGTTTGATGTATGGTGCAGGCACGGTCAGTTGTGATGAACTCATGGTGTTGGACCGGACATTGGGTGCTACCTACTAGGTACCTAGGTACCGGGAAGTACCTCCAGTCCTCGCACACCTGAGGCACCTGAGGTCGAAATTGTGCGACCTGGACGCTCTGGCTGCATATTAATTGCCTCTATTAGGTACGGAGTAAGGTACGGAGTACGGTAGGTAAGTACGAATACTCGAGCAACGGATGCGGAAGCAGTCAACCCAGCTGCTCCTGCCGAGATAACTTCCTCCTTCACCAGGCGCCCCACCTGCGGATAGCTCACCTTCGCCCGCTTCACCCAGCCTTTTCTGTTCTCCCGGTACTTCCTCCGTAGGTAGGTGCTAGTCGGCGTCCGTTTGACGCCGTGGTGTGGTTTTCCGCTCATTATCCCGCCCATCCCTTGTCCTCACGAAATGCAAGTTTCCTCCTCCCCACGCGGCTCATTGAGAGCCTAATACCAGTTAACTAAGGTAACAAGCGGAGACTAACATTGCTTCTCGCAGGACTTCGCCGCGCAATCGCCCAAGCCACGTCGCCAACACCATGCTGACGCCCGTCGACATCTCCCGAAGCGACCTTTTTTCCTCTTTCCCCATTGCCAGTGGGTATTGGATCTCGATGGCAAGAATCGTCCCCCGGATCGAAGGCCCTCGTCAGTGAGAGCCGAAGCAAACACAGATCTGGCGGGGTTCAGCTGTAAATCCGGCCAGGTTGCATCACCAACGACTTGTCTGTGTAGCCGAGTTTTCCATCAAACAATGGCCCCATGATGGCACCTCGCCCCGTACCATGGGGGGGCTTGCCATTCACGCTCAGGTAATGAGCAGCCAAGCCAGCAATGGCCAGACGGCGGCGGGATGAACGAACGAACGAACGAACCACTCGCTCGATTCTGGTGCCGCTGAGAAACCCACAGAGGCCCTGACGAGGCCTGAAGCCCGCAAAGAGCGTTCCAAACAGACCAAAACTCCAGGCTCCAGATGACGAGAGAATGAGCAAGCCCCAAAGGAGGATCCGCAGATCCCCACCGCCACCCACTGCGACCTGGTCCGTCCCGGCCGATTGTCACCTTGCCGTTCCTGACTTGGACTCGTTTTCCAAAGCCCGCGCTTCCCACCGCGTTCTTGCCTTGCCCAACAATGACCCCTGGCCCGGGACTTTGTTCAGTTGCCTGCCGAGTGCCGCAGGCCCTTCCTTGGTGTTCAAACCCTATCAACCTTGGCCTTGGCACCGGATGGGCTCGAGGTTGGTTCATCAGTCAATCTTTGGATCCACGTCTCGTTGTAACGTAGGTATCCGGACGGAGTACAATGTATTCCTTACAGACTGGCGTTGAGGAGTCGAGGTCTCGAGGACCACGTCCCACCACAAATCGACTGCCCCGAGCGGGCTCCGGACAACAGTCTGCGTGATCGAGCAAAGGGGACTGCAACGACCCCGGCTTCCGTTAGCCCCTTGTTGTTGCATGTCGTCAACTTCCCAGAGCTCCAATGTTTCAAGCGTCCGCCTCCACAACCTCAAACGGCATCGATCGAGCAATCGCAGGAGCTGACAACCACCAGCCTCACAGCCTCACGGCCCTGGTCTCGACGCCTCGCTGTTTAGCCACATGTTTCCCATGCACCTCTTGCTTGCATCTCTACCGCCTCGTCGACCCTTCGGCATTGACAGGCACGTCACAACGATGCGTCTCTCTTGGTGCTCCTGATTAGGCTAATATGGCCTCGTCATTTTAACCGGCCAAAATCTCAACACGCTTCGCCGAGCATTGGCAGCAGAGGCCTCATACTTGCTTTGGTTGAGAAGAGCCAACCGCCCGCCGAATTCTGGATTCTCGGTAATAAGACCACATGCATAGACAATGTTCTCGTCTACCCGCCTCCATCTTCCTAGTTCACGATACAACGGCTTGGGCAAGTTCTGACAACGCTACATTGTAGCGAGAAGTTCACGGGGTGCGCGTCACAAAGGACCGAGCGACCTCTGGAGGTCCTTTGGGATCTCCCAACCTCAAGCGTCAGGGCGCAAAAGGTCGATCGTGTCATCCAGCTTTAGTAGAGGTGTCGAACATGCCTCACGTGGGAGGACAAAGGGACATTATCAAAGCGAGGTCGGAGAGCAGCACTCCATCATCCAAACTCATCCATCCAGTCCCAGTTTACCTATATCAGATTCAAGTGGCTATAGTTCACGACTTTGTTGTCTCTGGCCGGCGCAAAGCAAGGATGATGCCTTCAGGCAAGGACAGACCCTCATCGCAGTCGCTCCGGGCCAATGCCGCGCCCATGATTTGATGAATGGTTTTCTTGATGCTGCCCCGTTCGGCATTCGCATGCGCCGAGTATATTGGATTTGCTGACGGCGAGAAACAAATACTAAACTTGGAGACTGCAGACTGCAACGAGGACGGTGGAACAAACGGCCACGCATGGACCCCACAAACCCTTTTCGGCATCACGTATTCCGGACCGCAGAATAACGTGGATTTTTGCCGTCCTGGTCTTCTCGTTTGAGACTCGACGCTGCCAGATGGGAGAGGCTCGTGCCTGGTCAGTATTAGCCAGGGCGAGTGCCGAAAGATCAGCCCAAGCCCCCTGGCTCTCGTTCGACCAGGGATGACACTACACGTGGGAGCAGGTCTGAACCATGCGCTTCGCGGCTTGATGCCGCCCGGAATGGATAGCCACGGCCATCCGCAAAGATGCTAGCCAGTTCGACCGTGGCCAAGGTGAAAAAGTGCCGCGCATCGTACGATGATGGACAGCGACTGTTCTTTTTCCAATTGCCGCCGCCTAAAGCGCTTTCTTGGTTGAGTTCAAAGGATCGAGCTGGGATTGTCTCACCGCCTGGGAAGATTGGGCTTGTGATGGGCTGCATGTCACTCCGCTGCTCTCCTGCATCATGGATGCTTATCCTGGGCGTTTTGTCTTTGCAGCTGCGGGAATTTCACTCGTGCCTCCGGGTGTGGGGTGGCGACACAAACAAGAGCGCTGAAGGTTTGTGGTCGACTGCTGCGACTCTTGCACAGACATTGGCGCTTCTCCCTGCGTTATCGCGTGGGGCTTCCCCGAGCCGTTCCTCCGAGATCCAACATCCAGCATCGCGTCGTCGACTTTGCGCAGGCAGAGCGAGCGCAGCCTCTGCCCGGCGCTTGGCTAGCGTTTGCGATAGTTGGAGTGTTTGACCAACGTCAGATCACATTCGCCTATGCAGCTCCTCGTCAAGGCCGGATGCACCAAGACGGGGACGATGGCCGACCAGGTCAAGCATAGATTGCCGGTGTAGAGGGAAGGGAAGACATCGTGTGCTCACGGCCGTATGAGCACCACCCAGTGGAGCATGTGGTCTTGTCCATTTGTCTCTGTCCTGTCCGTCCCTTCTCTTACACGCTCCCGCCCCGAATACCACGGCCGACTTCTTCGTGCCGGAGATGGGCGCGGTGGGGATCGGCATTGGCCATATGAATGGCAACCAGCCACGGGGAACGCAAGGACTCGTCCCGACTACGTTTCGAGGCGCACGGTTGGCCGACGACGAAGAGAAGACGAAGCAAATCGAGTCTGATAGTAGGTCCTCGCGACAGGACCTGCGTATTCGTCACAGGATAATACGACGTCGGTGGAGATTAGCAGATCGACGGCTTGCCAGAGTCACATCACTCAGATCATGCCATTCAACTATTGCCATGGAGCGCAGATCTGCCGACCAACAAAAACAAATAATTTGGGGTCGTTGCGAAGTGCCGGCCCAATCGCCCAAAGAATCCAACCTGGAAACAACCCCGAACTTGGTTGTCGGACATTTACTGGGCTGACAGGCGCTATAGGCCAGGGTCACTTATCGTATTTGCTCGAGGCGACGATCATGGCGCGATAAAAGTCACCCATGAACCATGAAAATATCCGCGACAGCGTCCAGGCCGCTAATCCTGCTGTGCAGTTGTGGCTTTTACTCCCCGTTATCAAGACTCGACTCCTGAGAACAGCCCCCAACCGTCTTCTCTGCAGACGAGTGCCGTGGCGAAGCGTTGGCGTCGGGTTTCGATTGAGAGCAAGCTCCGTCATGCCCGACTGCTGCACTCCTCATGTCTATCAAAAACACGATGCAACTCTTTTGAGACTGTCTGCGACAAACAAGGCGACTATCGAAAAGATGTGACCTGGGATCCCTCGTCGACATCAAGGTTCGGCACTTCCCCATTTAACTCTCAGGCTTGAGTCACGGCACCGTGTCCGCCAGCCACCGACACACCCGGCGGGAAGTGGGCTTCCAGCAGCTATTTTCACTCTCGCCCAACTCACGGATGCGCTGAGCTTTGATCCAACGATGCACCGCACGGCTCGCCTCAGGATATCTAGGAACTCCCCCAGTTCTCGACTCTCCCGAAATAGATGTCGCCTCCTGCATCTAATCTATTTCTTCGGACGTCTGCACAAGTTGGGACTAACATGGCATTGTATGTATCATGTTCTCTCCTCGCCCATCCAGCTGAGACTTAACGGATGATTCAAACAGGACCAACCTCCATCGTTTCGTCGGACCCGGTTCCACAATGGCAATGATCTGACCTGAGACCAGCTCGAACAATGGTCGAATCTAGCAACGGCTGCCACGTGCTATTCCACAATGGCCCCCCAAAAGCACCCGCTGTGCCAATCGGAACGATACGCTTCTTCCCCTCCAGACTCTGCCCTCCCCAGACTAGATCGCTCTGTCCGAGCATCCTCCAACGGCTCAGGGCGCCAGGCCTCCCAGGGCATAGCCCAGGCGCGGATCGTTCGAGGGGTGTGGCACTCCCGCGAAAGCCTTTTTGTAAAGGACAGAATCGCAAACCGCTCTGACTCTGGACAAGCCGCTTACGCGTGCTGATATGTTTACGACGCGGCTTGGCTGCGATACAGTCTGGCTCGGCGGCTCCAAGGGCACTCTCAAGGGCTCCTGGCCTGGCGAAAGAACCGGCGATTGGCCGTCTGATCCGATTCAGTGCAACGCCATCTCTTCAAAGTCCGACTTGGCTTCAACGAATCATGCTTGTGGGGACTTAAATCTCAAACCCCGCCAGAATGACTCTCTCAGCCACGCAAGAGTGGCACAGCGTCCGGCGCTCCGACAAACCTCGGCCCAGCTAATCGAGTAGCCGCGGGGATGCATCGCTGGTATTGGACGGCACGGCACGCCTGAACGGTTCTCAGCCACTAACGAGTTGGCAGGAAACTGGCGCCGGCCTAGTCTCGAGAAGAGATGGCAGACGAAAGTGCGGTTGAGCTGGTCGAAATTATCGCGAGGAAGGAAATGGGTGGCAACAAACGCATCCAGTTTCGACTGAAAGCAATACTGTCGTCAATCCAACCCACATCTCCATGGCCAAGGACCCGGTCTATTGAATTCGGATCATTGCTCCCACGTCCAGGCGAATCTATTGGTAGAGCCGCAGACTTCGAAACCGCCGTCTCATGTGACGGAGATGGATGTTCCTCATCGTACCACGGCCAAACCCCATCCTTGCCAGCTCGCCCATCTCTCTGTGAAGTCAGGCTTGAACTATTCAGGCTTGGTGTCCATTTTTTCGGCCGTGTGTGGCCATCTTCTCGGGCGACAGCTCGAGGCGAGTGCGGGGCATAAGCCGCGAAGACTGGACGAGATACACAGGGCTGACGGAAACACACGTATCGGGCATTCCATTGCTGTGGTCCTGCTGCTGCTACCTACGACTGCACATGTTGCTGGCCCGGATAAGAAGTCAACCGATTCCTCAAAATGCGCCTCGGCCGCTCTTGGTCGATGCAGTACCCGCTGGTGGCTGCGTGGTTTCGACCCCTTGTCCCTTAGAATCTTTGAAATACTTCGGCAATTGGGCGACACAATTCAACGCAGCATTCCATAGGGGATCATCTGGGCCGGTGACGATATCGATTGGTCCGTCAACGGAGGCTTCTAAGCCAAAGGACAAGAGTTTCTCGATTCTTTCTCGTCTTGCCCAGTCCAATCTCGACTCGGAAAAGGATACGGTGAGCAAGCTCCAAGATTTCAGGTTGACATACCAGCCATGGTGTCCTTTTCGGAGTGGGTTTCGGCGCCGCCGCAACCGTCACGACGGCATCAAGACTGTTCGTTGAGGCTATTCCCAAGCAGCACCGCATCACACATCCAGTTCCAAAATGGATTTACTGCCAAAGCTGTCCGCCCGTCGGGGATTTCTTACAAGCACACTTCAGGAACGTTCATGCATGATCTGAAACGCACCGCTGGGATGATCCCTGGAGCGGCCGTATGATGGCGGGCTGATCCAGGTTCAGGGGTGGAAATGCAGCGCGGCGCTGGACTCTGAGAGGCGTAGAATTCCCAAAGCAGAGGCGAATTGCCAATTGGATTGCATCTTGACCCATCCTTCCGGGTCGACCTTGGGAAATTCCCCAGACTCGCAATCGAGAACGGTCTGGAGCGGGGGGCCATCGCATTGACTCCCAATCTCCCGTCAAGACGTCGGCAAGCCTCTCGCGAGAGCTACTGACTGTGCCTCAAAGTCAAGCTTCCTTGGTGGAAGTTTGCATGGTCGCACAAAGTCCATAACGTGAGACAAAGTGCCGCCACGGCTAGTTGGGGAAGGGGTCTTGAACCTTCTCGACTCTGGACGGTCATCCACACACCACCCACCATTCACAGCTAGGGCTCATCGGGCAATAAACATGCCATCGGGCCAGTAGGGGCGTCCCCTTTTTAGGCCATCAGCGTCGACGAGCTAGTGGCCAAGATCGTCGCCAAGGTTCCTTGCATGCAACGGGCTCTGGCGATAGGTGCTGAATCCGTGACGCCCTCTCCTGCGGCCTTGATCCGCTGCGTGACGAGAATGATGGGTCACAGGCGGCGTAGCTTTGAGGCTGTCGAGGACGGAGCATTACGAGGACGGCGTCGAGCTTAGTCTGATGGAGAACCCCTGCTTCTCCCTACCGTGGTGGACTCTGGCAGAGTCGTGCACGCCTACATTCATGACGTCTCTCGAGTCAGGAATGGAAATGCGTCTGGAGTTCCACCGCGTCTCGCGGCTAGAACCAGCTGCTCTTGTACGAGGAGACCAGGTTGGTTGCCTCGAGACGGCGGAGGTCGATGGAAGCCCCGAGAAGGACAGTCATGACTCTGGATTCATGCAGCCGCCATGAGTTGAGTTGAACCACTGGTCAAAGCCTTTGGTGACAAGGTGGGCTACGGCCCGCCTTGGCCCGCTTCAGAGTGTGTTCCGTGACAGAGAGAATTAGGTGGCATTGATGAATCCTACGGTAAGCTATGTGATGAGGGATCACCAGCCGACCCTGGCGCATGATGGCTTGCTTCGTCAGAGGAAGATGAAGCGCCTCCGACATGATGTTGAAATCATGGGGCTGACGAGATAACAGGGATTTCTCGCAGCGTCTTGATCTTTGCGAGACGTGTGCAATCATACGTGTGCAATTACCACGCCGGCCACGTTTCGCAAGGGGTCTTCCGGGCATAGCAAGGCAAGGAGATATTTGGAATACATGTGGTCCTTTTCAAAACATGACCCCGGTCAGGACGAAGGTCGACGAGAGACGTCACCAATGAGACGGGCGAGCACGACTTGGCATTTCCTATTCGAACGAGTCATTTCAAGGAGAGTTCAGATCAAAACCCTCTTTTTATGTTTGACGGGCAGCCTGGCAGGGGAATGAGGCAGTGCAAGGGGTAAGGGGAGGGGTCACCCTGGCCCTGCCAACCGTCGTATACCCGGTTACTGGATGGTGAGCATGAACTTTCTGTCGATGCTGATCAAACTCTCTTTCTTCTTCAGCCCGCACCGCGAAAGCGCTGTGCCGCTGACGGTTCTTTTCGGCTGACAAGGAGACGGGCTCGACGGGTCGCTACCCACAGACGAGAGGCGTCCAGGGCATGATGAGGATCGACGACGGGTGAGGGATGGGCCAATACCGGTAGGGCCCGGCAGCCACGGCACTCTGCTCGTCACCCGTCTCTGAGCGGTGCCCTCTTGCCTGTCTGGCTGTCTGCCCGCCCGCCTGTTGCATGCACGTACCGGAGTGCCCGTGATCGGCGTGAGCCACGAGTGACAGTGACAGAAACGTGGATGCACGCACTTACCGTGTTGAGAGCGGCGCGGGAAATCTCCGATCTCTGGGACGTGAGCCGGGCTGCCGTTTGCCGCGGTGGCTTGTCCTTTTTTTTCTTCTCCTTCTCTCTCGAGACATGCCACGGCCGACCCAGGTGCGGAAAACGGCCTCGGGGACAAGTCCAGTCAGACTACGGCCTGTCTCGACGCCGCACGTCTGCATCGTGCTACGCGAGAGCTACGGGAGAGCTACGGGAGAGCTACGGTTACTGGAGCTGAGGTCCACGGCTGGAGGGGCTTCGTCTGAAAGAAGGGAGTCACTCGCCCGCTCCAGCCGGCAGGCGGATGGGCGACTACGGCGGCCAAAACGTGGGATTCGGCCGGGTCTCTAGATTACTGACGATGCAATGGGGTGCGGTCCGTTGAGGAGCGGTCCGCGAAAGGGAAGGGTTCTAGAGCGAAGGGCGAGAGAATGAGCAACGAAGCAAAACAGAGGGAGACCAACTTGTCGACGTGAGAAGAGTCGGTGACGGGCTTGTCTGGAGGGTCCCTCCCAGGTAACCTCCCTCGCCTCTTTTCCCGCCTTGTAAGACGCAAAAAAAAAAAAAAAGGACGCTACCCAAGCGCAGCATTCCTCTGACAAAGGAGGGACGGATGCAGGAGGTTGAAAAAAAAAACATTGTTGGCGGCGGGGAACAGCGTTGGCGTTTGGAGCCGGTGCTGACGGCGCGCAGGGCGGGAAATTCATCTTTATTATGCAACACGTCGGAGACTAGAGGACTCCCGTCGTCATTTCTCTTCACACACTCAAAGCCTGCTAGCCCTGCGAGGGAGGAGGACAGTTCAGAGACTCGATGGCTCGTGGCCAAAACTGAGACACAGGGCGGTTCTGAGGGGCTCCCGGCGACCTGTGCTTCCCGAGGAACAGACAAACGGTGGCTCTTTTTCCCTCTTTTTTTTCTCTCTACTGCTCGTCGGGTAGATACTAGCCAAGAGCTTTGATCAGGGTCCCAACTCTGCCCAGGCCGGGCCCTTGGGTTCGTTAGGGGCGGAGAGGCCGTCAAGTTAGAGTTGGCCTGTTCATGCTTGATCAAACGACGACGGACGGACAGACGGGCCACAGTGGGGAAGTTTTCTTTTTGGAGGATGGGCTGTGGCGTTGGCAGAGGAGGACGAGGCCGACGATGCAGAAGGGGCATGGGTATCGATGGAGCGAGACGGGACGAGACGAGACGGGAGGGAAGGGAAGGGAAGGGAGGGAAGGATTGCCGCGAGTCATGCCCCCGGCCAGCGTCGAAAGGAAAGAAAGAAGAAAAAAATGATGCTGCTCGTGATGAGCGATCAGGGTCCCAACACGCGCATACAGTAACGCCCTACGGCACCAGCTATTGGGCCAGCCCGGGGGCCAGTCTCACCATTGCCGGGACTGAAACAAGGGGTCCCCTTCCTCTTTGTTCGCGAATGAAAGGGGGGGGGACTCTCACTCGCATGCACACCTACAGGGTAGCTGCGGCTGGACGCTGCTTGTTCTCGTCTCAACAATGTTTCGGACGGGCCCGAGGTGAGAGATTGAGAGTCGGGACGAAGCAGAAACAGTCGAGCTGCACCCGTGTTTAGTAACCCAGAATTGACTATGTTTACTAATCGGACCCGAAGCCCAACGTCTCGCAGCCGAAACTCGTCGAAATATGCAGGGGGCGCATTATATAATGCGTTGCGTCTTGGCGGTCGACGTCTCACGATCCGGGGCAGAAAAATGCTGCAAGGAGGAGAAGTTGTCGAGGAATTTGGAATCGAAATGGATAGGGAAGGGGGGGGGGGATCGATCGATCAGGGACATCTAAAACACCACTGGGGACAGGGAAAAAGTCTTGGGTACATGCAGCATGGTGTTTGTGGCCCTCGATCAAGGGCTCAAGCTGTGGCCGACTATCAAACAATGTCTCGGAATAGTTGTGCTCTTCAGAGGCAGGGACTTTCTTCTCCGGATGGGGGGCGCTGGTCTCGAATCCGGGGAGAAAGGGGGGGGGGGGGGGGGGGGGGGGGGGACGGACGGTGTTTCTCTGGCTTAGGGCTACGGCTGGACAAAAACGTGCAAGTCTTCCTTTGTGTCTCTCGCCTCTGATGTATTATTGACGTCTCTACGGAATCTGGCTTCTGGCTTCTGTCCCCCCGGCCGCCCTCGTCGTTGAGCGCGGGCGCAAGAGGCGCTGTAAGAGCTGAACGAGGTAGTGTGTGGTGGCGTTTGTTTGTCGAGGCGTTTTGCTGTTCGGCAGTGCCAGGGCCGAATGAGAGAAGCAAGGCTGTTGGGACTAGTTGGATTGGAGGAGGAGGAGGGAGAAGAGGACGTTCGGGAATGCTTGCAAGTGTCGGTTAGGAAGAAAAAAACATCAAGATAGAATCATCCAGACGCCATTTCTCCAGGCGTCTTGGTTTGCCAACGCCTCACCACCCCCCATCCCGGGGAAGCTTACCCTAGTGAAATGTGAGCTGCCAGTCGCATCTCTTGCTCCCTGGCACACACACACACACACACACAGAGGGGGAGAGCCCTGGTCTGTTCGCTTCCGTCAAGTTCTCGGCCTCGCCATCTACGTAGGAATTACTTGTGCTGGCTGTTTCCCGGTGACGGCGGTTGACGCCTCGTCCGGGCTCCGTCGTCAGCCGCCAAATGCTTGACTTCGCCGCAGGGTGCATCTGCAGGAGAATGTCAAGGGAGAGAGAGACGCACAAAAAGCAAAAAAAAAAGGAAAAAAAAGAAAAGAGAAAGGGGGGAAACATGACCCGCCCCCTCCTCACACTTCTCCCCCCTCGCCTTTCTTTTTTGTATCATCCATATCCCGGCCGCGGATCTGTTACGCAGAAAACCGCCTTCTCTGAGCCCTTCTGTTACACTGCAGCCGACCGGCATCGACAGGAAGAAAGAAAAACACACACACACACAACCCATCAACCCATGGCACTGCCGCTAGGGGAACGAGATGCCCTGCCTCCGTCCGCTACGGGGGGAACTAGCCCTTTTGTCGCTTCGACTGTTCCTCATGACGGGCAGCAGCCCTCTTCTTCCTTCGTCGTCGTTGGTGACAGCTGACCGTCGGGCCTCACTTTTAGTCCCCCCTCATCCCTCACCAACCCCTTCCCCCCCTGCCCTTTTCACCCCCCCCCCAGCCTTCTCTAGGTACCCGGCCGTAGCTGGACCATGGAAGTCATCTTTGTTTCCCTCTGGCGCTGCAAAGGTCCATGTATGTAGAGTCGCAGTCGCAGTCGCAGCCGCGGAACCGCAAATAAAAATCGACTTACACACGCCACCGCCCGTCGTTTCGCGGCTTGTGAAACCGGGCGCCCGAAACTAACAATCGATTCTCCCAAGCCTATCGCAACAACGGACGGGGGGGACGCACTCCCCCACGAATGCAACCGTGAACGGGGGGGGTTTCAAGAACGCGCGCTGACTACTGTCCGTATAAGCTCCAAAGAAGGCCAGCAAGTCTCTCTCTCTCTCTCTGTCTCTCTTAACCCGCTGTATATCCCAAACTGAGAGAAGCGTTTCCCTTGTTTTCTAGAAAGCTCGGAGGAATGCGACCCTTGGAAAGGGGACTTCACTTCACTTCCAAACCGAGTAATACGTGGCCCGCCCTTTATGCAACGCCCAGGGCCAAGACCAAAGAAAAAGTTCTTGCTCTTTGTGTTGTTGATCACCAACAGAAAGAGAGGGATGTGGACAGGACAGGGGGGGAGAGGGATGGGGGAGCCATGGGAGAAAAGAATGCTACTGTACATCATCAACTAAAAAACTCCCCCATACAAGACGGGCGAGCTTGGCGAAAGGGCATCAGAAGATGACAGACGATTTCAATCAAAACAAATAGAACTATCCGCGGAATGATACGCCAGCATCGCGTTATAGGCGGCCCTGGGCTATAGCCCTTGGCCACAGGGATGATTCTGCCTCGTTTTTTTCTTCTTCCTAGTCTTGGGGCCGGGATGAAATGACGATTTCCGCGCAGGGCTGCAACAACGGAAAGAAACCTTTGTTTTTCTTTCCTTCCTGTCATTGTTGGTTTCGTTGCTTTGCCCTGATTGATCGAACCCTCTTCTCCTGGGCTGCTTTTGCTCCCCAACTGCCGTGCCGCTTGTCTGCTGGGCTTCCCTTCCGCTTCCGGGGCCAGGGGGGGGGACCAAACGGACTTCGATTCGCTAGGCGGTGCTCGGGGGACTCGGAACGCAACGTCTCTTGTTCGTGCGCCATGATGATGGCTGCGCGACGTCGTCTTTTTGCCCTTACTCTTTTGTTCGCCTGCCGGTCCCTGGCCTTCTTTCGGCGCGGCGGGCAAAGATGAGCGTGACCTCCCCACCCCTCCCTGGACGAAACACGCTTCTCGACCCCCGGCCAAAACGTCAGCACGTTTAGCTGGCCCGCGCCTGACAGGCCAGGCTCCCCGGAAGGGGAAGGGGAGGGAACATTGGCTCGCCCGCTGGAGGGCAAGGGGAAAGGGAAAGGGAAGAAAAGGGAAAGTGATGGCATCGGCACCTACGAACCGAGAGGAGGCAAGATCTGTCGGAGAGGGGGTGGTGGTCGTCTGGGAAGAGGTGGCTCCGCGGGCATGGCTCCTCTTTCGGGGGTTCTGCGAGGAGGAGAGTCCCGGGTGTCCATCAAACGAGCCTCTCTCGGGCCCAGGATTCCCGGGGAGGAATGACGGAGAGAGAGAGAGAGAGAGGAGAAGAAAGACAGGGCTTGGACGATGAACGACGGCAACAACAATAACAACACGGCCGCTGCAAAAAGCCGCCCTGCAAGGGGGACCCGGCCGGGTTCGTCTATCATCGACATTCGTCTAAGCGGCATCGACGGGATTACGCACCCCCTCCCTCCCCTCTAGCGTAGGGTAACTTGCCCGTTTGTTGCTCACCGTCTCCCTTGTGCCCATTCCTCTCTCACCGGCCGCAAGGTGAAGGCTGGCTGAACTCATAGACACTCCTCCCCTGACCAGAACGCGAGACGACAAGAGGGATGACGGGGTACTAAAGAGAGAGAGAGAGAGAGAGAGAGAGAGACATGGTTCGGAAACGATGCAGTGAGCGTTCGCTGCAGCTCGTCTCACAGGAAAGCAGGTTCTTCTAGATCCTTGTTTTTTCCCCTTCCTCTTCTCACGAGGGAACCCTTCCCCCATGTTGAGGCGTTCAACTAATTAGCCCTCGGCCAGCGGCCATGGTTCTTGGGGGCTGCATCGCGAGTTGCCAATGTTTGAGACATACGAGTTCGTGGGACAAAAAACCAGGAGGGCAATAGCCGAAGCGAAGCTAATGAATTACAAAAAGACTGTCAGTGAGTCAAACCCCCCCCCCCTTCCCATGATACGTTACCGCCAAGGAAAAACCAAGAGGAAATAATAATCAAGAAGAGGACAAGCAAAAAAGGTAAAAAAAGGCCATGCACCATCATCACCCCCCTCGCTCCCTCTAGTTTCCGATGTAGTTTCCGACAAACTGGGAAAATCGTACGACTTTTTTTTTTCTTCCTCTTGGACGTGGTTTTAGCGAGGAGGTGAGGTAATGTAAGGTAAATAGGTCAAGGGGCGAACGGGCGGAGGGCGGGAAATAGTCTAGCAATTCCCCTTTTTCCGCGAGGGGGTGGATGTTAATTACCACCGTTCGCGTTCGCGAGGGGGGGGGGGAGCTTTGAGGGGAGAGAGGGTATCGAGAGGTGGGGGTGACGGAAGAATAGAAAAGCTTAGATATGAGTGAGAGAGAGTGCGTGTAAGTGAAGAGAGGAAGTCGAGAGAGGCAGGGGAGTGAAAGGAACCCTAGAGTTATCGCATGGCGGCGCAGTTGGCCTTGGTTGGTTGGTCGGAAGAAAGAAACCAGATACACGAGATACACGAGGGCGGGAACAGACGATTTGCTTTTTTTTTTTTTTTAATACGATTTAGCATTTCTGCTAGACTTGTTACACAAAGTCTAAGAGGGCTGATTCGTGTAAGCGATGTCTAGAGGTGCCGTGAATCCGCGGGTGGCGTGTCTCTTGTCAGAGGACAGAGAAGTCTCTTGCTCAATGAAGTCTGATGGTTAGTCCATGTCAGAATCGGGTGCGTCGTGTGCGGGGAGTAGGGCTTGTTAGTCTGTCAGCGTGTTGAACGATGAGTGCATCACCAGACATGTCATTGGAAACTCTGGCTGCGCTTGACTAGTTTCCCCGACGAGACTGATTCATAACCCACAACCACTGGTATCTAGGATATAATGGAACGACCATTATCATCTTACGAGGCAGACTTCATCCCATGCTCGTCGTCTCCGGAAGCTCGAGATGACCAGAGCCCGGAAACGACGCAAGCAATGACTGGCTCCTCCAGCTACCCCGGCCGCACATGGGAAGTTTCCTAGGAGATGCGTGGGACTGCAGTGGCGGCCGTTTTGGAAAAGAAGAAGGACTCGGCTTTTCAGAAACGGGCCACGGGAGACGAGGAACGGAGGAGGAAGAGGACGAGGAAGCGGAAGAGGAGGAGCGGCGTGGCGAGAACGAGGAAGCGGCGACGTCGTCCCGGTTTATTCGGCGCAATTGTATCATTTCTATCCAAGATGAAGCTGTAATCAATTCAAATCCCCTCCAAACACCATCCCCCTCCAAGGCTGCGATGGCGGTGCTCACATCTTTTACCATCTCGGGCATCATCAGCAGTTCACTCAACGCGTCCAGGTCCAACCAAACCGCGTCTCCCCACCAAAACAACCACTCTCCACTTCCCTCCAACATCAATCAACCACCACCATCCTTTGCCGCATCGAAGCTCTCATCCCAAAATCCCACCAAAACCATGCCTGAACCTGACAAACACGCCGCCGCCCAACAGGCAGTGGACATTCTCCACGAGATTTCCACCATCCTCGTAAGCCCTCTCCGTCCCTCGCCTCGTCTCGGCCCAGCGCTGACCCCCCCGCCGCAGAACTGCCAGCTCGACCGTCGCACCTTGTCCATCTGCATCTCCATGATTGAGCGAGGCGTGAACCCGGAGGCCCTGTCGGTGAGTACAGCTCTCAGAAAGCCCCGTTTCACTATTTTACGAGATCCCCCATTGCTGACGCGCCTCGTTCTTCTCCCGGGTAGCAAGTCGTCAAGGAGCTCCGGCAGGAGGCCCAAGACGTGGAGCAGGAAGCTGCGAGGAGACGATAAACGACCATGGTGACATGTTTGGGTAAAACAAGAAATTGATTCGGAATTTGGGAAACGGGTTCTAGGAATGGGATGCGAATACATGGGAGCTGGGAGTTTTATCGGACTGGACAAAATTGACACCATCCATTATGCCTATCAATGTTGAAACAGGAAGCCTATTTACGATTGCTCTGCTTGTTCTTGTGCATCCTAGATATCCAACAGCGAAGAGAAGAAAAAGAAGCCTACCTATAAACATGCGCGCAACTCCTTTGCCATGGAATCCTATAACCCATAAAACTCAACCCAAACACGAGCAACTCGCCTCGTACCGCCCATCACCCTTCAAGGGCCCAAGAAGTCAGTGTCCCGCCAGAAGATTATGCCTGGTATGCCCGCCGTGTTCGACATCCTTTCCTCCAACGCCGTGCAGAAAAACTCTTCAGATGCGCAGCCTGATATTAACCCGTAATTCGGCATCGTGTGTCACCTGTGCCCAAATAGTACAATTTCGTTATCGTCATCTTCGTCCTCATCCTCTTCAACATCCGAAATATCGATGCCATCTTCGGATTCAGACTCGTCACTGCTCGAGTCGTCTTGCCCAGGGCGTCTCCAGATTCCAAAAATGTCGTCGTCAGAGTCTCCGTCTGGTGGGAGATGAGCCATGATGGAGTCGAAGCCCATGTTGGGAGGAGAAACCGACCGCGCCACCCGGTCTGGAGCACGATACTGAGCTTCGACGCCGTGCGATGAATGTCTTCGGCGATTGGCTGCCGACGAAGCCAGGCGATTAGCAGGCGATGTCCCGGTTCCCTGCCGGCTGGTGTCTCTTGATTGCTGCATGTCGACTGAGGGCTCGCCCTCCTCCGTCAGGGACGGCTGTGCTTGCCCGCGAAAATCCCCGTTAATGTTGAGCTGCACTGTGTTGTATGACCTGCATATAGAGCATTTCAATCCCACCCAGTGATAGCGAACTGTGCTTTTGCCCGAGCAGTCGTTGCAAAGGATGACTGCAGTCGTGTCACGGAACTCGGGAGGCATGGGCTGGCTCTGAATCGCCAGGTCCAGGTTTCTGAACTGGCTCTCCATGTTGGCCAAGCTCTTGTTGCAGATTGGGCACTTGTATGACACCTTCATGTGCTGTTCGTAGCACCTCTTATGGATGCTGTGACCACATGCCATGAAGACGACAGGTTTTGGAGACGTGAACAAGTACTCTCCGCAAATGGGACAGTCGCACTCTGTCGATCGCTCGATGCACTTGTGCGATTCCTCGATCGATGTCGAGATACACGCACGGCACGTCTAGTTTGTCAGCATCAACCCCCCTAACCGGCGCATCCGACTTACCTTGCAGTGGAAAAAGTCCTTCCCCAGACCCAGACCTTTCCGGCAGATTCCGCAGTCGTTACAGTGGTAGATGGACTTGTTTTGGCGATTTTCCCAGAGCTTGCAAATGTTGCAGTAGTAATGGGCTGCGATCTCGCCGCAGTTGACGCATGTGTCTGAAGCCTTTTGCGGAGTGGCGCACAACATGCAGAGCATGTTTCTGGTTTCCCTGCGCACGAGGTTGTGGTCTTCGTTCGCATCGTGACAGAATCGACATGTGTACCACTTCTTACAGGTAAAGCACTGTAGCTTCACGTTCCTCTCGTAGTGTTGACAACCTAGGGGTCGCTCCGTTTCCGACACCGCCTCCGACGCCAAAACTGGAGTTTCGCTTCCATGATGCTTCGGAGCCTTCACCGGCACGTATGTCGGCCGAATATCCTCGACGGTCAAAACAAACTGGTCGGAACTTTGGGCATCTCCTCCTTGATGTTGCCAGAACTTGAGCGGTCGCGACGTTGGTGACGGGGCCGACATTGGCTCGGCTAGCTCGGTCGACTCATCATGCCCATGTATCTTGGGCACACCTGACTTGGAGGCTCGGTATCCCTCCAGCAGAGTGTCGTGAATCAGCTTTGCCTTTTCCGTGGGTGGAATATCGCGCGCATTGATGCTATGGATCTTGGTCCTGAGTACCCTCATGCCATCGTCCTCGGGGATTTTGCGATGGCCCCGGGGGCTCAGGGCGAGGCTGATATGGTCGCGTGCCGGGGGCGATTCGGCCATGACGAGGATGGAATCGGCTTCGTCAAACCGGGTCTCCTGGGTCGAGGCGCTGAGCGGTCGCGTGAGGGGGGATTCGACGGGAGTGACGGGTTCGGGCTCGTGGAGATCGGCGTGGCCTGAGTCGCTCACAGCATCGTGGTCGCCGGGGACGTCATATCCATCGCCGGTAAAAGTAGAGCGGGAGATTTCAGAAAATCGTCGGGCCTGTCGCAAGACGGGGTTGATGAGGAACTCGGAAACGTAGGAGTACGGGGAGGAGGCGGACATTGGAGCCCGGCTGAAAGAGGGTGGCGAGGGAGATGGTGGTGATACGATTTCGAAACGAAGAAAGTGCAGGAGCTGGAAGCGGCGTGAAAAGAAACGTTGCGTCAGAGGTACGGAGGAGACGGCACAAAAGGAGGGGGGATTGGCAAGACTAATTCGGCGCCTCACAAAGGCATGACGGATGACGAGAGTTCAACGAGGAAAGGAAAAGGGTCGGGTGGATGACATAAGACATTGATTGAGAGCCTGTTTCCGAGAGCGGGTGGCACCTGCTTCTTTCAGCATGTGATTGAGTGGCCCCTTTCTGGAAGTGGCGGCAGAGGTGACATGCTGGGATGCGATCTCGGGAGTGGCTGGTGGAATAGAGCTGAGATGTCTGATGTGGCTACGGATAGAGTTGATACTAATCAAGGCTGCCCACGGAGCTATTAGTTGGAGTCGCTATCCGTACGATGAACTGATAATCTATTGAAACCCTTTTGAATAGTGCTTATGGTCGCGAGTGTTATACATTATGACACTTGGGGCGACCGGCGTCGTGGGTATACCTTTGGGCTGAGAGCTGGCAAATCCGACCGCCAGGGTCGTCAAATCTTAGTACCCGAGCACTTATCGGGGTCGGACCAATGTCGGGGACTTCTTACACTCGAGCTTCCGCCGCAAATCCATCAGCTTGGAGGTTATAAAGTGTTGCCTACCTACCCATGGGCGGGAAACCTAATAGAGCAACTTGAAGCAAGCGGATCCTCATCATGCCGAGGACGATTACCCGCAACGAACCCTCGCTCTTCCTCGACGAGGGAGGTGTCGAGTTTGCCGACCTACGCGCGAGTAAACCAAGATCATCCGTCGTCTTCAGGGTGGGGACCACGGCTAGCACAGGACTTCACTGGCACGAAGACAAGACGGGTACGTTTGGTCGAGATACTCGGCGATTGTGCCTCTAACGTCTTCCAGAATACCTTCAGATAGAGCAAGGACACGCGCTTGTTACAATCGGAGACAGGACTGCCGTGTTTGGCCCGCAAGACGGCGTCATCACGATCCCTCGCTTCGTGATTCACCAGTATTCCCGAGCCGACGCCGCCGACGAGGGAGCTGCGTCTCGCGACGTTGAGCTGCGGTTGACGGAATGGACCGATCCTAACGATGGCGACAAGGCAGTCTTCTTTCGGAACGTCATCAGCTGTATCAAAGATAAAGAGGACGGGCTGTGGGGCGGCATGAAACTCCTGTTGTCGCTCTTCGTGGTGATGCACCATCACGACAACTATCCTGTCCTGTATTCGGGGCCTACATTTCTGGGAAGCCGTGTGCAACTGGCTTTTCGACGATTGGTGACACACGGCGTGCTGAAGGCTGCGGCAGGTCTTGGCTTTTTGGCGGGTTTGAAGGGCAGCTACAGCGAATATACTCCTTGATATTGTTTCCAACTGAATTGCAGGGGTTGCCCAATGAGCTGGTGTCACAGAACGAGACCGGGACTGGTGATCTGCGGGGTGCCAAAGTGTAACTATTTGTAGCAGGCCGATCGATAATGATGAAATAGTCCCATGATTGATGAACCGTGGCAGATTCAAGTGATATCGGCTCAAAGTCATTCCAGGCTTTTTTCTTACACTTAAATAGTCCGCTCGTCCCGGCGAGTTGCACCTCGAAAATAGGAGTACTGTATTCCACTTCTGAGTGGGCTGATTCAGGTAAAAATGTGGCTTGTCGACATGGTGTCCCGCTTCCGCGACGGGAGCTTAAGGGCGATCTGGAGGTGCCAGTGACCAGTGATGTTTCAAAGATGCAGACCTGTGGCTTGTGGAATTGCGACAATTGCACGCATCTTATAGGAATCACTGTCCGTCCATGTCGACTGTGGCATCCTTGGATCAGCTCTCATGCCATCAAGGAGCTGAGCCCTTGCTGAGGAAGGAGATCCACTGGTGCCAGTTTGAGTGGACCCGTTTCCCAATGTTTGCGCCCCCTGGCTCAGCCTCTGCTTCATCTCCTGCGGCTGACTGCGGGCGATTGTTTCGATTCTGCCAATGGCCCAGAATCGACGCCACCAACTTAACGTTCTCACAGCTGCCCGGTGGGTACGTACCTTGCGGCTGACGCCGGGCCAGCCTACTAAGAATCAAGCTTGCAGTGTGGCCGTGCAGCTCCCCTGGTACAGACCGTTTCCTGCTGCTAGTGCACGCCTCGGGAAAGCAGCATATGTGGCATTTCAGGGGACCGTCCCATCCTCGTCTGTGAAGTGCGTGTCGTGTCGTGTTTCTTCAATCACCAACACCAATTCTTTCTTCCGTTATTCTTTCTTCCCCTCGTCTTTTTTTAATAGAGTTCATAGACCCTGGCTCTTCCGCCGCGGTCTTTCCATTGAACGTCGACCTTGGGAATCTTCGCCCCTTTTACCATTTTGAGTCTTGATCAGCTCGTCCAATCTTTTTTTTCTTCGCTGCCGTCCTCGGCTCGCTCCCGTCGACCTCCCATCCACCTCCTTCTCCTTCGTCATCGACACTCCTCCATCCGATTGCCTTCGCCTCCTTCATCCGATTGATCACAAATGGCTGCCGACAAGGCCGCCGTCGCCTCGGGCGCGGACCTGGGCGATGGGCTCAGGAAGCGTCCCGTTGCTGCGTCGCAACCCGCTCAGCCTCAGCCCATCCAACCAGAAGATACCAAAAAGGCCGTGAAGAAGGTGCGCCGTCTTCCAGTTCGCGAAGAGCTCGGCGAATGCTGACTGTCCCTAGGAGAAGTCCTTCCTCAACGTCCTGGACGAGTGGGAGGTTGTCATTGCCCCTCTGATCTTCACAGCTCTCGCCATCTTCACCCGACTATGGAAGATTGGTATCAGCAACATCGTTACTTGGGATGAAGCCCAGTATGTCTTATCGCCTTCTTCCCACCCCAGGTTCACAGCTGACCCATTTGCGCAGTTTCGGCAAGTTTGGAAGCTACTACATCAAGCATGAATACTACTTCGACGTCCACCCTCCCCTTGGCAAGATGCTCGTTGGTCTCTCGGGAGTCCTCGCCGGTTACAACGGATCCTTCGAGTTCAAGTCGGGCGAACAGTACCCTGAAGATGTCGATTATACCTTTATGCGTGCCTTCAATGCCGCCTTCGGCATCGTCTGCATCCCCCTGGCCTACTTCACTGCTCGGGAGCTTCAACTGCGTCGCCCCGCTGTCTGGCTCGTTACCCTGATGGTTCTTTGCGAGAATTCCTACACCACCATCAGCCGATTTATTCTCCTCGACTCGATGCTGCTGTGTGGCACCGTCGCCACTGTCTTCTGCTGGTCCAAGTTCCATAACCAGCGCCATAACAGCTTCGAGCCCGAGTGGTTCCTTTGGTTGCTCCTGACTGGCGTGAGCATTGGTTGCGTCTGCAGTGTCAAGCTCGTCGGTCTCTTTGTGACTGCGCTTGTTGGCCTGTACACCATTGAGGATCTCTGGAACAAGTTTGGCGACACTCGCATGCCTGTGGTAAGTTGGTCGACCTTCTAGAATCCGATTGAGCTAACAACGTCCAGACTACCCTCGGCGCCCATGTTGTCACTCGAGTCGTTGGTCTCATCATCGTCCCCTTCCTTATCTACCTTCTTTCCTTTGCCATGCACTTTGCCATTCTCGACAAGACTGGCCCCGGCGATGCTCAGATGAGCTCCCTGTTCCAGGCCAACCTCAAGGGAACTAGTGTTGGAAGGGATAGCCCTCTGGAAATCGTTCTTGGCTCCCGTGCCACCATCAAGAATATGGGATATGGTGGTGGCCTCCTCCACTCCCACGTTCAGACCTACCCTGAGGGTTCCAAGCAGCAGCAGGTCACTTGCTACCACCACAAGGACACCAACAACGATTGGTACTTCTACCCCACCCGCACGCAGCCCGAATACAACGCCGAGTCCGATGAGCTGCGACACATTGGCAACGGCGACTACATTCGCCTGATCCACGCTGGAACTGGCCGCAACCTTCACTCTCACGATATTGCCGCGCCTATGAGCCGTGGCCAGAAGGAGGTCTCTTGCTATGGCAACCTGACTGTTGGTGACAACAAGGATAACTGGAAGATCGAGGTTGTGCGAGATGCCGCCTCCCGCGATTACAGCAAGCTGCGCACACTGACCACGGCCTTCCGCCTGAAGAACGAGGTCATGGGCTGCTACTTGCGAGCTGGCAACGTGAACCTCCCTCAGTGGGGTTTCAAGCAGATTGAGGTTACTTGCACCAAAGACAACAACCCCCGCGATACGTACACTCACTGGAACGTCGAGGCTCACTGGAACGACAAGCGTATGTTTTCGCACCGTCTAATTTCTTCTTGACTTGCTAATTTTGAATAGTCCCCCCTGCCGAGGCTGGTGTCTACAGGTCTCCCTTCTTCCACGACTTTGTTCACCTCAACGTTGCCATGATGACTTCCAACAACGCCTTGGTTCCCGACCCCGATAAGCAAGACGATCTTGCCTCCCAGTGGTGGCAGTGGCCTGTCCTGAACGTTGGTCTCCGCATGTGTGGCTGGGCCGACGATATCGTCAAGTACTTCCTCTTGGGCAACCCCCTCGTGTACTGGGGTTCCACCGCCTCGCTCGGAGTCGTCGGCCTGGTCGTTGTCTGGTATATTCTCCGATGGCAGCGCGGCTTCCGCGATCTCAACCAGAGCGAAATCGACCAGATCCACTATGCCGCTCTGTACCCCCTGGCTGGATGGTTTCTCCATTACCTCCCCTTTGTCATCATGGCTCGTGTCACTTACGTGCACCATTACTACCCTGCGCTCTACTTTGCCGTTCTGGTCTTCGGTTTCCTGGTGGACTGGTTTGTGCGAAACCGCAACCAGACCATCCAGGCCGTCGTTTACGGTCTTCTCTACACCGTCATCATTGGCCTGTACATTTACTTCATTCCCATCTGCTGGGGCATGACTGGCCCTCACAGGAACTACGGCTACATGAAGTGGTTCGATGGCTGGCGCGTCACTGACTAAGTGAAGGCGCAATTTCTCATGCGGATGGCCATTCCATGAGAAGCCACCCTCCAATTGAGTCTTGCTCAATATGTATTATGGTAGAAGCGTGGATATAGAGTCCACTCTCTGCAGATGGTTCGAGATTGGGAAGGTGAATCGAAGCGCAAGAAGACAATTTCAAGGCTCTGGGTAGGGACTAAAGGGAAAAGATAAAAGAGATACTAAGAACAGTCAGCGGAATGTGCTCCGTGTCTAATGCAACATGAGGAGAAGGCTATTTCTTTAGGTTGGTCTCTCGGTGGCCTGGCAGGACCGAGAGTGTATTACGCATTACTACTGTACAATCCACGACGAGTGCTTCAATTCGTACACTTTTGATTTTTGACGACTTGTTTTTATTTGCATTTTGACAGGCAAGGGGGTATCATGATTATGCGTGCGTGACTCCGGGACCGTTTTTGCATGCGTGTGTAGTTTCCTCCTCTTGTACAATCCAAACTTCGCTTCGATTCCGATCAAGTTCCTAGCAGCAGCCGCCTGCCGCCTTGCTGGAGTCGTTTCCTAGCCTCACTTGGCGGTTCCCGCCGGCCGCGGGCCCCTTGACCCCGGATCTCCGGTCGTTGAGGTCGTACTTGCCGGCCTGGATGTTGTTGTATATGCGCTCGGCGACGCGCATGAAGGCCTTTTCGACGTTCTCGCCGCTCTTGGCGCTGGTCTCGACGTACTCGAGCACGCCGTTGCGGCGGGCCCAGTCCTCGGCCTCGTCGCGGGTGACCTCGCGCTTGTTCTCGGCCTGGTGGGTGAGGTCGGCCTTGTTGCCGACGAGGATGACGACGATGTCGGGCTCGGCGATCTGGCGCAGGTCGTTGAGCCAGTCCATGACGTGCTGGAACGTCTGCTTGCGGGAGAGGTCGAAGACGAGGAGGGCGCCGCTGGCGCCGCGGAAGTAGGACCTGGTGACGGACTTGTACGTCTCCTGGCCCGCCGTGTCCCATAGGGAGAGCTTCATGTGCTTCTGGGGTTGCGGGGGGCCGGATTCCCGCGGGGGTTCTGGGAGGCCATCGGCGGCGGCGGCGGCGTCGGGGTCTGAAGGGTCGTCGGAGGAGGGCGGTGGGAGCGAGTCGGAGGGGTTGGAGTGCGGCGGGCCGACGGGGACGATGCGCGAGCCGAACTCAACGCCGATGGTGACGTCGTGATGGGGTGAGAAGCGGCCTTCGCAGAGGCGAATGGTGAGACTGGACTTGCCGCATCCTGAGTCGCCGATGCAGACGAGCTTGGCGATGTAGTCCCAGGGGGTGGCCGACATGGGGGAGGAGGGGGAGGAGGAAGCGGAGGAGGAAGCGGAGGAGGAGGAGGCGACGGCAGGGGAGATTGGCGAGAGCTGGGAGAGGAGAGAATGGACGACAGAGGGCGGGATCTCGAGGCGTTGTTGGGAGAAGGCTTCTGGCAGAGATATTCGGACGTTGGATGGAGGGGGGCACGTGCTTTCAAAGGTGGCCTGTCCGTAGTCTATGTGACGAGGTGGAGGCGGGAACAATGACGTCTCAAGCGGCAACAGATCAATTAAGGGTGATTGAGTCGCGAACAAGGCAAACGAAGGAGCGGGCGATTGGAAATTGTTGCTATAAGGAGAAGGCGAAGGCGAAGGAGAAGGACAGAGGGAGAGAAGCACAAAGGGGGGACGGGGCGACGGTTAACGAGCGAAGCGGGCGGCCGTTGCAGGTGACGATATGGAGCCACATGGATGGACGCGGCGGGGATGTTGGACTTCACCAAATCAGGGGTTAGAGATATTGGACGGCACCTCATGATTAGGCAGTTGTCGTCGCCATGGGCCATGGGCCATCCGCGGATACCCAGAGCAGCCTGACGTTGGAATTAGGTCCTGAGCTACTTCACCTTCTCATCATCACTTTAGTGCCCGCCTCTTCCCCCAAAGCCACCTCACCCATTGATTTCCTTGGTCCCCCCGGCCGCCAATTCGCGGGCGTGGTTGCTTCCCGTCGGACGTCATAGATTGTTTTCTCGTGTCCCGGAACACCGTCGCATCGCACCACCCCCTCGTCGAGCATCCCCAGAACGCGCCGTGTGCTATTTTCATTACCCCCCGTTCCCGCCTTTGCCGTGGCCGTCGTCGTACCCGGACAAGGGCGCCCCGTTCAGCCCCCTTCTTTGCATGCCCGCACAGGTGGGCTCGGGGATGCGTCTGAAGAAGGTTGACCGTCGGACCCTTCCTGCGTGTCCCATTCGTGTCGAGCTGGGTTGGCGGTAGGAGGAACGCTCTCGCAGTCGACACGAGCGCCTTGACCGCGCGCTGGGTTTGGTTGTTGGAGCACCGGGTCAACGTCTCCGGGATGATACCCAGGCCCTAGTGCGCGATGTGCCCGATCCCTTCGAGGTTGAGCTCCGCCTTGCGAGGGTAACCTCTGGCTATCGCGGCGACCTGGCATGCAGTCTTTGACTGTTGGGGGCTTCTTGCACGGGCGGCTGCTGATGGACGTCAAGTCGAACGAGACGAGGCCGCTTACTAGGTTCGAGATCGTAGCCCACCCGGAGCCGGTCTGCTGGTTCTTGTACAGCTCTTTCGAATCGTCCTCGATGTTCTTGAGGGGCGATTGTGTCGAGGGCCGTGGACTCGCTACCCTCGGCCGTCTTTATTGTATAAGGTTCTCAGCTTGGGTTCCATATTGGAGAGAAGCTCCGAAATGTTTAGATAATCTCTGAACATGGCAGCCCCTGTCCTAGTTGAGTGTCTAGATGGAAATGCGAGGCTTGGTTAGAGCGACTATGAGCTGCTTCATGCTTATGATTAAGTCCAGCTTGTCGAGCAGACGTCGACGGTGTCTCTGGGGCTATGAGGGAGGGTTGGGAAGTTGTCAGGCTTTGGCCATTGCGCAGCTTCACGGCGAGGCGCTTCATGTTATTGGGGTCGTGGTAGAGGGGCTGAACGTGACAGGAAGCCGATAATTTCTTTTCGTCTCTGAAGTTCTTGTCTTGGTTCCCCGACTTACAAGTCACCCTTGCCGAGTATAGGGCCTGGCGAACACATTGCTCATGATTGGGATCTGGTTGATGGTAATTTAGGATCTATTGCTATGCAAAATTGGAGATTTGGGTGAGTGGCGATGGGTTCAACTAGTTGACAGACTGTGGCTTGATAAGCTTGACAATGTAGAGAATACTCTGGTTGCGAGCCCAGCTGACTGAAAAGACAACATATATTGTCGATCTTGGTTTTGCTTCAGCTGTAGTGGGACGACATCGCAAGCATGAAAACTGGCAAGGTATGACGAGGGCGTTCCTGACCAGGTTCACCACGCTCGCCAGGTCGGTTTCGGACGTAGTCAGTCACAGTCTAGACGTCAAGGAACCATGGGGCGGGTGTAGCTTTTTGCTGGCCAAGGGGAAGTACTCTGGGGCGACGAGAAGAAGGCTAGAAATGAACAAAACATGCGGGAGCGCCTCGGGGGTTTTCTGAAGGGGTCGTGTATAGCTGGCAAGATTGCGGAAGACGGGTTGCCGTACGCCGATAAGTTTGTTTGCCTGGGCGAGGCGTGTTTAAGTAAGTAGGTCACGTTTCAAGACGCTGAGAATCTCCCGATGGAGCTGACGTATGGGCCAGAAGATGGGAGCCATTTAATGAGATAGGAGTATGTATTTTGACGGGTTTAAGTGCTCATGATGAATGGATAACGAAGCGAAGATTAGAAGGAGGCTGGCTCTTGGTGCCAGGGAATGGAGACAATGCTTAGTTGTCAGTCAAGAGGGGGTCGATTTCGACTTTCAGGCTCTCCGCTGGAGACTGCAATGATCGACGAGCTTTTCGCATAGATTACCTAACATCCGGCCTGGTCTATATAAGAGTTATAATAATCTCCATTTGTGCGGTGGTTCTTGGTTCTTATGTCATCGTCTTTGAGGTATGGCGTTGGACTGAGAGGCTCAGAGTCGGCCGCTATTCATTCCCAATACTTCCCACTGCTAAGAATTGGCGATGCGAGAATCGCAGGGTCAAGTCCGCAAGGAGCGCTATTTCCTCTCTCATCTAGAATTTTGTTTCGTCTAGGTTTTCTTTTCTGTTCATTTTCTTGACAACGCGGCTCGCGCGACGCGATAGCCTCGTCGGATCATTGACTTCAATCAAGGTGGGGGGCGGATTTCGGGCGGGGCCGCTATCAGTGACGCAACCGGCGTGGAGTCCCGCCGATAAGGATTTGAAGTGAGACAAAGCGAGCGAAGAAGGGTCAGTTGATCTCCTGCCGTGTCGGTCGGTTGATTAGCAATTCTGATACGGGAGTCATCCGGCTCTGGTCAGTGTTTTCGCGCGACGTCTCGTGAAATGAAAACAGCCGTGGCTGTGGTTTCCCATGTCTAGGCAAACATGACACGCATTAACGCAGACGAGGCGGGAGGGGCATTTGTGATGCTGATGGGCCATGGCGTGCATCGACGTCAGTACCTTGAGAGCAAGTACTTTCGATCCAGCCGCGCCACGAGCCGGGGAGGAAGATACAAACATGCAAGTTAATCTGTGCTTCAAGGTTGGTTTTAGCGAGAAGTGCACTTTATCCCGTCATCATGTCCAGGTGCCGAAGAGACTCAGTGCCGTGAGCTGGGTGACATGGAACTGTCGAGACAAGACCGACGGGACCCACCGGTGCAGGTGGCGGCTGACCGCCGGCGCAAGGCATTCTCGACCACTAAAAGTTGGCAACCACGGCGGGACTTGCAGGGGTCTCCCCGAGTCGGTCCCCTAACATCTGCCTGGCCGCTGCCTGAACTCCAGCAGCATCAGCGCGAGTTGCCTCTGCCAGTGATCCGTCGCCTCATGACCTTGTGGCACACTCCGACCTTCCACTCGGGCTCGGATTAGTACGGAAACAGTGCTTGGCCTGGGTCATTCTTTTTTTTGCCTTTTTCATCGTCTGTCATATCGCCATCATCATCCTTCTTTCTTCATAGTCCTTATCCCCTCCACGACGACGCCCCCGATCGACTATCGCGACATCCAGCTTCTTTATTGACATTCGAACGACTCGGACCATCATCTCCCCGTCTTCAGACTCCGCTTTCCTACGTCACATCAAACAATCCGACATCGAAGCCGCCGCTGCTGCTGTTTTGGGCGCACGTGAGGTGGTTGGTGTAGAGAGCGCCATGTTTTCGGAGTGTATGTTCCAAAAACAATCCGTCGCTCCCCGGCTTCCCGTCCACGCTGACTCCCATGCTCTCCCCAGACGCATCTCGATTCCTAGCACAGTCCCAGTCGAGGCTCTCCAACTTCGCTGGCCAAACCGATAACAACGAGACGCCTCCCCGCCAGCCCGACTGGTCATCGCGACCCTCACGAAACCAACGGGACGCGAGCCGAGGCAGCAGGTCGTTCCTGGCTCGCGGATATGGGGGGAATCCATATCAGCAAACAGGCGGCGGCTCTCGCTTTGGTCAGATAGCCTTTGCCTCCCGCATTTCCGCCGCGCAGGATGCCCCGCTCTTTCAGAGCACCCTCGACGAATTCCGGGAAGAAGATGACGAGGAGGAGAGGGATAGAGAGGCCGCCGACCTGTTTGCCCTTCAGCGGTCGCGTCGAGTCGCCGCCGCAAGCAGATTGGCCGACAGCGTGGACTCGGATGCACACAGTCGGGACTCGCTCGAAGACAGCGTCAATCACGAGCGTCGTCCATACCAGGACCGAGGACCAGGACGCGGCATCAGGAGCAGCTGGAACGGAACGCGCAGTACGCATCGCATCGGCGGGGCGAAAGATGCCCTAGTGGAGGAAGCCGAAGACGAGCCCCGGTCCAGCAGCGATCGCGATAGCGACCATGGCAGCAATGCCAAAGGTAAGATGGTTGATGTCGGCCTTGAGTCGCAAGCAGACCCCGACGAAGATCCTCCCGCCTCTCTGTTCGGCGAAACTCCGACAGATTCTAGCCCTCCCGCCTTCCAGAGGTTCAACCACGGAGACTCGCGTGACTCGGAGCGGGCACCATTCATGGCAAGGCGAGAGTCGACTGGAGAAACCGATATGAGCAACACGGGAGGGGACGACGGTTTCGAAGAAGAGGAGCCCGTGCAGGCAGCGGTGCCTTTTGCTGAAGGCGAAATCTTCCGGCATGATCCGTTCTTCGCTTGGATCTTCCTCATCTGCCTTGCTGGCATGTTATCGACCTATTTCTTGGTTTGGCTGCATACATCGCCGACAAAGAGCCCTGTCGGCGATACCATCTACACGACGTTACAAAAGTCTTTCCATATGCTTGCCGTGGACACCGTGGTTGCCGTCTTGGTGTCATTCGTCTGGCTTGCCGCTCTTCGTTCCTTTGTCCGGCCTCTCGTCAGTGTTATTCTGGTGGCTGTGCCAATCATCATGTTCTCATTCTCAATGTATGCGTTTGTCTCATCCTTCAAGGGCCGGACACACGGGGCGAGCACTCAAGACAGGGTCATGCGCTGGGCTGCTGTGATCCCCGCCGTGGCGTGTGTGGTGTGGATTTGGATGGTGGTGCGCGGGCGTCGGGCGATTCAGCAAGCCATCGAGATCCTCCAATTCTCGAGCAAGATCCTGGCCCAGAACTCGGCGCTGATGCTGGTAGGCTTTGGCTGCTTGGCTCTGATTGTGGTGTGGACTTGGGCCTGCCTGGGAATGTTTACTCGGGTCTTCATGGGGGGATACTTCTCCAAGTCGCTCGTGCGGTTCGTCATCCAGTTCTCGAGCTGGTGGCTGGGAGCTGCCTTTATTTTCTTCTACATGTGGACTGTTTCCGTCATCAACGCCGTCCACCGCAGTACAACGGCAGCGACGGTATCGCAGTGGTACTTTCACCGAAACGCAGGACCACCGACGCCTTCTCGAGAGATTGTCTCGGCAGCGCTGGGTCACGCCCTCACGGTCATCTTTGGCAGCATCTGTCAGTCGACTCTCTTGTCTCTTCTTATCAGGGCGCCGATGATCTTTTTGCCTAGAAGGATCGGGGCGACCATCTCCAACCTGGCGTCATTTTGGATCCCGACGCCTGTTGTGGCCTTGATGAACCCGCTGACCATCACCTACTCGGCCATTCATTCGCAAAACCTGGCGACGGCGGCTAGAGGAATGGATTCGATGGAACTTGTCTCGTCTGCTATCCCGACGACAACTCTGACTCCAAGGGTTCTTCGTGGCCGGGGACAGCCCAACGGGTTGCTGCCTTATCGACTGGCGAAACTCCTCCTGGTAGCGACCAGGCTGATCATGGCGACTGGCCTAGGTTTTGCGGGATGGGTCATCACGGCCAAGCAACTACGAATTCAACTTCCGGAAGGCATTGGCATCAGGGGTTCAGCATACGCATACGTGGTCGGTCTGATGGCAAGTTTTATCGGTTACTCGGTCATGGGTGCCATGGAAGGCATCCTCAGCGGTATTGTCGATGCTGTGTTGATCTGCTACGGCAGTGAGAGGCGAATGGAACGAGGTCACGGCCGATTCTGTCTCGAAGCCGCGCGACTGTTTGGAGAGCGACGAGGGGCGGAAGACCGAGACTACGCATAGGAACCGGAGGGTGTTTGATTTTGAGCTGGGCGCTTCTGTAGGCTGGACGGCGTGCAAGGATAGATATGGGTTTGGGACGAGGCTAGGGCTTGGAATTGACAACAGCATTGGGGGATTTTGTATCGGTGGCCAGAGTTTCAGTAGTGGCCAAGAGACTGAACTCGAAGGGCGTAGACATGTCACTTCACAACAGCGATACATCAGCGTTACAATGACCCGACCCTCTTCTGCACAAAATCAAGTGAAGGGCGTGCCTGATGGATCCGAGGTGCATTGTGACTAAACTTTGGAGGCATAGTTTGTTTGCTGTGCATTCCGACTAAACCTTGGAGGCATAGTCTGTACGTGTCTGACCAGATTTTGGAGGAATAGTCCAGATGATGGACGATATTCCGCCGAGTTCCGACGAGTCTTTTGGGTCATTGCCTTCTACTATATAAAGACGGTCAGGTCTTGAAGCTGTGACATGTCTTTTCTCTCATCCATCCCCTCTTGGAAGCCTCGTTTCCTCAGCGACTTTACGCACATTTTCTACGATGAAGCTATCCCGCTGCGCACGCAACATGCCCCCCGCAACCTCCATCACCGTCATATCCTCCCCCTACCACCTCGGCGCCAGGGACACGGCCGTCGGCGCCGGCCCGACGGCGCTGCTCAACGCCGGCCTCGTCCCCGCCCTGCGCAACGTCGGCGTCCCCGTGCGACAGGTTGAGCTGGAGTCGGTCGACGACTTTGACGGCGAGATTGCCCGCCTGTTCGAGCTGATGCGGCGTACCTCGGCGGCCGTGTCGCGCGCCCGAAGCGCCGGCTCGTTCCCGCTTGTGCTCGCGGGGAATTGCTCGGCGACGGTGGGCGTGGCGGCGGGGATATCGGCCTCGGAGGGGGGCAGGGCGCCCGGGTGCGTGTGGTTTGACGCCCACGACGACTATAACACGCCCGACGCGCTGGTCAGCGGCTATCTTGATTCCATGGCCGTGGCGATGCTCGAGGGCGCCGGCTGGGGCGCGCTGCTGGCGAGCGTGCCGGGGTTCCAGCCGATGGACCTGGCGCGGGACCTGGTGCACGTCGGCATGCGCGACGTGACGGAGCGGGAGCGGCAGCGGGTGCGGGACGCGGGCTTCGCCGTCGTCTGGGGGGGGATGTCGACGGGGGGAAAGATGGACTTTGCGGGCGGGCTGGCGGGGGTGTTGGAGGGGAAGAAGCAGGAGGAAGGGGGGAGGTTGAGGGAGGCGTGCGCGGTGCATCTGGACTTGGACGCGCTGGACGTGTCGGTCGGGACGGTGAATAGGTTCTCTGCGCCGGGGGGACTGTCGGAGAGGGATCTGGCGGGGTGCTTGGGGGTGGTGGCGCGGGAGACGAGGCCGGTTTCGTTGACGGTTGCGTCTTATGATCCGTCGTTTGATGGGGAGGGGAGGATTCCCCGTGTTGCTGTCGGGGCGGTTGTTGGGTTCGTGGAAGGGCTGGTTTCTGAGGGGGTGCTGGCTAAGGGGGAGTTGGCATCAGGATAGGATAGTCAGTATTGGAGAGTCGGTATTGGATAGTCAGTATAGGACAGTCAGTATTGAACAGTGAGTATTGAACAGTGAGTATTGAACAGTCAGTATTGAGCAGTCAGTATTAGACAGTCAGTATTGGATAGTCAGTATTGGACAAGTCGGTATAGGACAAGTCACGGATGTTCCTTGTCAACATGGTAGATACGATGCAATTCAACGTCATCGACATGTTCGGAAGATGTAGGATATGCAACTCGAGGCTATCTGGTGCCTACACATGGATTGGCTGAGAAGCGTGTCACGTCACGTCAAGCACTCAATCGACACTCGACCAGCGCAGAGAAGCAAGTCGAATCATGGAGCCCATTCGCCACCTGTGATGGAATTGGACAATGGCTCCTGCTTGATGAGGTCAACAATTCGTCAATGGCTGAACAAATGGCTGAACAAAAGGGCAAAAAGGGGAGAGGGGGGGGGCTTTTTGGTCCAGGGAACCCGGGTGTGAGTTATCGCTGACGGGCAAAGTAAAAGTCGCCGACGAGCGACCGACGACGAGGCGAGCGGGCAAAAAAGGATCACTGCGAGGTATTCTGCCAAGGCCGTCGTGGGATGGACGAGGAGGGGGGTTTGTCTGGAGACGAGGCGGAGAGGCTTCCATCCCATCCGACAGGAGCGTCACGATGCAATTGCTCAACTGGGGGTTGCCCTCCCTCGACGGTTTGGCCGAGGTTGCACGACGCGGGCGTGTGCTGGAGGCAGACTGCAAGCAATTGCAACGCTGCAATGTTTTCTTCTTCTCCTCCCACTCATCTCTAGGACCCAAAACAGCGTGGGAGCGCCCATCGAACGGACCGGAGATTGCAAGACGTGCCCATAAGCAGGGGACTGCCTTCCACCCTCCAGCTCAGCCGAGATGAAAAAAAGCAAAGACGACAAAAAGAAAACAAGAAGTGTCCTGGTGGAGAAGGAGTGGGTAAGCGAGTTATCGTGAAGCTGAAGACTCCGAGGAGAGCAACACGGAAGACCTTTGTGTGTCCCGTGTTCGCTCGAGCAGTGAAACGAACGACGGCTTTGGTCGGTGTGGAAGTGGCCTGTTTTTAGGCCTTGACATGTGAAGCACTGAAACGCAATGTATCTCCTTCTCAGCCTATCGAGTTGGTCAGACCAGAGAGTCCCTCCCTTTGCCGGGCCCCCGATGCCCGGCCGGCTCCGATGCATTTGCGTCTCCGGCTACTCCGTTTCTTCCAAACTCCCGAGTCTTGCCGGCCGAGGTGCGACGACGACGACGACGACGATAACATGACATGTGCAGCTTAAGACTGTGCATGTCTCGAACGCGGTGCGACCAAGTTTGTAACCATGCCCTCCACCGCCTCGTCTGCCTTCTTCTTCTTCTACTGCCAGCTTTCGTTCCGTGGCTTCTCTGCACAATGCAAGAAGAAAGCTCCCATCATCACGCACGCTCTTCTCGATGCCGTGCGTCCTCCACGTCCCCCTTTTCTTTTTTCTTCGTCCGACTCGACAGCGGGGGGGGGGATTGAGTTGGGTTGCTCAAGAGCTCCCTCTCCGTCCCCCCCCTTCAATGTCACGCATTCTGCATTCCGTGCTGCGCGAGTGAGCTGGCAAAGGTACCTAAACCCTCAGACACACACACACACACACACACAAGCTTCTCTCTCTTCCCGCGTGGCTCCGGAAAAAGGGACCCCCCTCAAAGACATGGATGTCCCCAGATCTACAGATCCCGGCAGATATTCCCCGTCGACCCCGATGAGGTGCATGACTAGCGAGATGCTTCCCGAAGACGACGGCGGAAGGATAGGATTGAACGGACAGATTGACGAGACCACCCCGTAAATAGAATACAGTACGTTTGTCTTCTTTGTGTTTCGAGCATGCTGCGTTGAACCTGCATCCCCCCCTCCGCCCACCCGAGCTCGTCCGTCTCCGAGTTATAAGATCCCACCCCTTTTCCTCCCCAGCTTTCGTAGCCCCCCTCCCCCTCTTGGATCCTCTTCCCGGTGATAGCAGCTCGTCCAGGTACCAGCTCCCCTTTCCAAAAAGCAACCGTTCTTCAAAGTCGCCGCCCCAGCTACGAAGCTCAGCCAACGGACGAGGTTTCCCAACAACCCTCCTCCCCCCCCCCCCCCCCCCCCCCCCCNNGTTCCCCACAACCCCCCCCCCCCCCCCCCCCCCCAACACCCAAATCAGCCCCGGGGGAGCTTCCCTCCCCAAAACCGCCACGATTCAGGCCCCAAACCGCTTCAAAAAGGTGGCCAAGAGCCTCCGGAGCCTTGGCCGCCGGCGCTCCAAGTCGTCCAAGTCGCAGGCGTCGTCGACCATGGCGTGGTCCAACGGCTCGCGCGACGACGCCAGCGTGCCGCCCACGCCGACCGACTCCATCGACGAGGTGCCCTTTGACGACGCCGTGGCCCCCTCCAAGATGGTCTACGAGCCCGAGGAGAGGCTCTCGCAGCAGCAGCAGCAGCGGCGCGACTTCTCCTTCCCGCCGTCGCCCGAGCTGGAGCCCGTCCTCCGAGAGCCGGCCCCGGCCTCGAGGGTGACGGAGCCCGTCGAGATGCCCCTCGTCGTGACTCCCGTCTTTGGCCGGCCCGTTGTCGAGAAGCCCGTTGTCGAGGAGCCCGTCGCCAAAAAACTCTCGTATGAAAAACCTGCCCTTGGGACCCCCGTCATGGAGAACCCCGTTGTTCGAGTGCCCGTCGTCGAGACCCCTCCCGCTGTCGAGAAGCCCATCGTCCAGAAGCCCGCCCCTGAGAATGTTCCTGCCCAGAGGACGGTCCTCGAGAAGCCTACCGTCGCCAAGACTGCCGAGAAGACGACCGTCGAAAAGGCTACCGTCGAGAAGACTGTACAGAAGACCGTGGTTCAGCAGTCCAACGTCCAGAAGCCTGTCGTTCAGCAGCCCCCGGTTCAGAAGCCTGTCGTCCAGAAGCCGCCCATCCAGCAGCCGGTCGTCCAAAAGCCTCCGGTTCAGAAGCCTGCCACTCCGGCACCCGCCAAGAAGCCCACCGTCGACAAGCCCGTTGAGAAACCCGTCGAAAAGGCTCCCGTCCCTCCTGTCCAGAAGGCTCCCACTCAAGCACCTGTCGTTCAGACACCTCCTGCCCAGAAGGCTCCTTTCCAGGCGCCTCCCCTTCAAACTCCTCCGGTCCAAAAGGCTCCCGCCCAGGCCCCTGCTCAGACACGTCCCGTCCAAGCATTCCCAGTGCAGACTCCCGTTCAGGCTCCCGTCAAGACACTTCCTGTTCAACCCCCCCCGGTCCAAAAGGCACCCGTTCAGGCCCCCATCATCAAGACCCCTCCCGCCAAGCCCGCTCCCGCTCCCGCTCGAGCACCTCCGGCCCAAACCAACCCCGTCCCGGCGCCTCACAGCATGGCCCGTCCGGCCCCCAAGCCTCCGGTTGCGCCCGCCGTCCAGGCCCCTCGCGCCAAGACTCCTCCCGTCCAAGCCCGCCCGGTGCAGAAACCCCCCGTCGCCCCGGCTCCGGTTCAGCAGCCGCCCAAGAGAGAGGTCCCCAGACAGCAAGCCCCCGTGCTCCCCCCTCCCCCGGCCGCAGTCAAGCCCGTGTCCGCCCCGGCCCCGACCGTCTCGGTTCCCGCAGTCTCGGTTCCCGCAGCCGTCTCAGCTCCCGCCGCAGTCCCTGCCCCCGCCCCCCTCGTCTCCTCGGCGCCCAAGGCCGTCGCCACCGCCTCCGGCAGCACCCTCGTGGCCCGCGACTCGCTCGGCCCGCGGGGCTTCTACCCGATCCCCTCGGCGGCCCCGATCCCGTCCGCAGCGCCCGTCCCCGTCGTCGTCGCCGCGCCCGCGAGCATCGCTCCGCCCACGAGGTACGCTCCGCCGACTCGCGCCCCCATCCCCTGGACCACCGCGCCGCCCACCAGAGCCCCGATTCCCACCGTGTCCCTGGCCCCCGTGGCCGCTTGAGCAGAACCCCTGTACTTTGCTTCCCTTTGTCTCGCGCCTTGCTATATTTCATTTGTAACGGGAAAGGAGGTTGGATTTCGGGGGTCATGATTGTGTTTTAGATGTGCCCTCGCACCTACAAGGCGGCAACGGCATTGGTCCGAGATTCATTGCCTAGTCTCCGGCTGAGAGAAGACGGTGACGTGGTGTGATGGATGTGATTGCCTCAATGCCTTGTAGGCTCTTGTAGGGGCGCCATGGATTCCCTTTGTACCTGGTAAACAGATTGTATAAGTTCGGGTTAGATGAAACAATGCAATCTTGTGATTTCCACGTCTCCTCGTTCAAAAACAGAAACATAAAGTCAAAGCTTCTCGATATTCTATATGCTCGTGTATGTACAGGTCTAGGCAGTATGTACATGCTCAACTATCAACAAACAAACCACTATGTACACGTCACATCCCCTAGCAAGTAAATCAATAAGCCCAGTTGTTGAACTTCCAGCTGACGTAGTCAGAGGTAATCTGGCTAATGTTGGCAACGCCCAAGTTGCCGGCATCAATGGCAATCTCGTGCTTGAGGAGGCTGATGACCTTCTCGACGCCCTCCTGGCCGAAAATGTTGGCGAACATGAAGGGACGGCCAATGCCGACGGCCTTGACGCCGAGGGCGAGGAGCTTCAGGGCGTCGCCTCCGTAGCGGACGCCGCCGTCGGCGTACACCTCGGTCTTCTTGAAGACGTCGGGGGCCTCGTTGTGGATCTCAATGGCCACCTCGAGCGGCGAGGGCGTGTCGTCGAGCTGGCGGCCGCCGTGGTTGGAGAGGATGATGGCGGGCGCCTTGTACTTGACGGCCAGCTTGGCGTCGGCGACGCTGCCAATGCCCTTGATGATGACGGGCAGGCTGGTCAGGTTCTGGAGCCACTGGTAGTACTTCCACTGCAAAAGGGGGTCAGTAACGGTGGCTCACGTCGAGGCGAAGTCGGAACTCACAGTAAAGGCAGAGTAGTCCGAGTCGGCAGAGCCAACACCGTAGCGAGCAGCACGGTGACGGTTACCGTCGGCAGCAGAGTCGACGGTGAAGACGATGGCGTCGGCGCCGGCATCCTCGCTGCGCTTGATGACTTCCTCGGTCTCGGTGTCGTTGGAGGTCAGGTACAGCTATTTCCCCGTCAGCAACTCGCGGCTTTCGCTCAGAGGCCAAGGCGACCTACCTGCTGGAACACGACCTGGCCCTTGGCCTTGGCGGCGTGGATCTCCTCGATGGTGAGGTAAGCGTAGTGGGAGGGCTGCATCAGACATGTCCGTTAGCGATGGCAGACGTTGGGGGGACTACTACTTGTGGGTGGTCGCACAATGTAGATGATGTTGCCGGCGGCAGCACCCTTGACGAGGTTATACTCGGCCAGGGCGTGGGCGTACTCGGCACGGGCGCAAGGGCTGATGTAGAAGGGAGCCGAGACGTTGTGGCCGAGCATGGTGGTTCTACACGAGTGTCAACCAAGGTCACCTCGACAGCAAGCCAACGGAACATACGGCAGAGTGCTCTCGACGTCGGAAATGTCCACCAGCACGCGGGGCTTGAAGCGGTAGCGGTGGAAGACCTCGAGGTTGTTGCGGTACGAGTACTCGCCGGCGGCGCCGTTGCGGTAGTAGGTGTAGTTGCGCGACGGCAGGTACTTCTCGGCGGCCCAGTCGAAGTCGGGGAGGCCGACCATGCTGTCGAGGTCCGGCAGCTCGCCGCTGGTGAGGTTCCCCAGCACCAGGTCGATGCCCGTGTCGGGCGACTCGAGGAACGGCCGCGCCGCCAGGGCTCCCGAGGCGAGGGCGCCGGCGAGGAGTGTGGTACGCATGCTGCAAGGAGCGGCTGGGGTGAGGGCGATGAAGGAGAGAATGTGGTCGGGGCTCGAGTGAAGGAGAGGATGAGGTTGGGCTCGAGTTGATGAGAGGAGTGCAAGTGACAGGCAGATGCTTCCTTTTAAGTATAAGGTATTCAGAGCCCTGTCTTTGTCCAACCTTTCTCCCAAGTACTTAGTTGCACAATATATAGGCAGGCAGGCAGGTCCGGAACCGCCGCGTGGTCCGCTCCTCCTCCTCCTCTTCCTCCAGGAGACAGATACTCCGAGTCCACTTCGGGCCAACTGACGCCACCGAGCAACACATCATCGCAAGAAGCCAAGAAGAAGCGCGGGATAAAGTTCTAGGGCTTCCAAAATGCCCTGTCAGCCATGTAACGGTGGCCCGCCAGCCTTGGATCCGCTCCCGAAATTGCGGCTGTTGCGAATAGACTTATCTGATCTGTCCCGGTCCTAGACCTGTTTTTTCCATTGGTGTGTTTCGCTGGGAGGAGGGCATTGGGATGAACTGGGGGGCAGGGGGAGGAGGGGAGGGGTTGTTTAGTGAAGCGTGGGATGATGGCTTGAGACGACGCTTGAGCGAGAGGCATTGGAGGACGTGTTTGGGGGAGAAACAATGGTCCTCTGTGCGTCTATGCAAGACAAATTAAATCATATTGCTGTCGATCGACCATGTCCAAGTCGCAGTGTTGCAATGCAGCAACCATCTGCCGCTGCAAAGCAAATCACGATACAACCTCGCCGTCACTTTCTTCGTCCAATATACTCCGTATCGACACTGCAATCCTCAGGAACGAAGATGACCGATCTCGGTTCAACAATAACCCCCGGTCGTCGGCACTTCATCCCTGCGGCGTTGCGTAAGTGCCTTCGCCCAAGACGGACCTAGTGGCCGAGTCGTTAAGCTTAATGGGGGAGCTGGACAGGGAAGCATTCGCCGGTTCCCTGGAATCACTCATGCTCACATAAACTTGGCCAAGGCACACGGAGAGCAACGTCGGACGGCGGTCGCTTCCAGATTCAGTCTGACAAGTCAGCCGTTTCAACCTGGTTTCATGCCGAGAGAGCCTCCAGAAATCACTCAAGTGGCCTCATGTTTGGTGTCATTACTGCACCAATCATTTACTCTGATTCCTCGCCAGCGAGTAAAGAGCCAATTCCTACACACGATCGGGGTGAGATCTCAACTGCTTTCGAGCATCAACGCGTCGAGGTGGCTTAGAGCATCCCGTGTTCCAGCCGGCTTCTTGGCACATGTCGTCCACGGACAAAAGAACCAGGCAAAGAGAATCATCACGTCAAGAAGAAAAGAGAAGGTCCCGATTCCTTGCGCCTTCAGAACCCGTGTCCACAATTTCCCCGATTCTCCCTCCCAAGATGCAAATTTGCCTCATGACGTCTGGACGTGGACATCGAAAGATTGCTGACAAAAGACGTGGGATCCGGATGGGGCTTCAAAGCCTGACAGTCCTAGCGCAGGGGCGTATTCGGGATTGAGTTTCTCGGAGTAAAACATTGTGTTAGTAGGCATCAAGAGTCCCTGTCCTCATGCGTCCTCCCAAGACTCCGGCATGTACAGTATCAATCAAACCGCCACGAACCAACAAGCAAGCAGGTTCCCACTCGTCGTAGATTTCTCATCAAGCTTAAACTCCCCTCTCGCTCTCCGCCACGTCCGACGCGGTGGGACCCTCGAGCCCATCGAGTTGCCGCGCGGTGCCTAGTCATAAGCTTGGGATTCGACCCTGAAATCTCGGACGAGTCCGGTGCGGACAGGCCCGGGAAGCCATCTCACTGACATGGAAAACTCTCTCGATTTCCCGCTTGCGTCTGGATGAATTCATCCAGCGCCGACGGAAGCGTCGCGGGTTCAGGTCGATTTCGGAGGCTCATTCCACATGCCCAGCTATGCCGCCTTCGAGTGACAGGAATCTTGGACATGACAGCTGCCCCTTGTCCATATCCCAAGTACGGAGGAATGATGTACCATGGCCATTGTGATAGCGTCGTCAATATGTTTGTGACGGATGGGTTCGAATGCGCAATTGGCAGGTCGAGTCGGAGTCACAATCTTAGCGATTGCTTCGGGCAAACAAGTTGTAAGAGTTGCAATTTTCCACCACTTGGGGGCATGTTCCTCAATTGAGACTGTGATGACAACAGGTCTTGGGCAGCTCCTGTTCCCCCAGACTCACGGTTAATCAGCAAAGGGCTGCAGATGCCGGTGGGCCCGTTCTTCACAGGGATGCTCAGCTTCGCCTCGTCCCGCTGCCTGTGCTGAACCATGCGTCAAGGCACTTGAGGATGAATGAGAGCCATGTTTGCTTTGCTCGACACCTACGAGAGCCTCTCTTGAAGAATACTCCCGTTGGTGTACATGTACGGATACATTTAAACGAGTCGAGGCTCGTCGATGCCCCTGAGTTTGTTCAGGTGGAGTCCAATCAATGAGAATTGAGATTGGATCATATCAAATGAAGAAGACGGCGGGAGGTTTGGACGGGTATAGGGTTGGCGACCCGTGGTCGGGCAATCCCCAGATTCGACTCGAGGCCACAACTGGACGCCTTCTAATTATACCACCTGCACAGCCAGATGACATGCATGCATCGGCACGATATCATGTATAAGTACGAATACATATGTAAACAAGGCCCGTCAACTGACCCGGCGGGCCGTCATTAGCTACATACCAGTCGTGAATCCTACCTCGTTGACGTCACTGAAGGTGGGAGAGGTCTCAGTTCCCCTGGCTGTTGTTGCTGCCGAAAAGGGGCTCTCCAAGACCCTCTTTGAGAGGTCGACCTCAGCAAACTAGCAACAGGTCAATAGCCTGACGGCCGACCAGCCAGGCAGTAATAAACATAAACAAAGCCTCTTCTCGTCGTGCTCTGCGTGCGCCAGACTCCCGCAGCAAATTAACGCCGTCATTTGCTTCCGGAGCCCATGATCGGCGGAGAGCCGGAAGGTGGGGCCTGCTGCCTGTTGCCGGGCAACGTCGCTAAACACGCTTTACCCACAACAAACCCTCAAAGGCACCTGCCCCAAGACCCTTCCTCATCAACACCACATCGCGATGAATGATAAACACTGAATCCTTTTCCGACTTTGTTCCTACTAACCGACAAATCCCACCAAACAGCACATCCATCTCGCCATGGAGTCACCACCCAAGAGGATGACGCGTGCCCGCGCTGCCGCCAAGGCCTCCGAGGGCACCGTCAAGACCACCAAGATCGTCACAGCTGCTGCGAGAGCGAAGAGCACAGCCACCGCCAGCACCAAGAGCACTGCCGCCAAGAGGAAAACCAGGGCCGACGAGAACGAGGAAGATGAAGAGGAGCACCAAGTCCCAGTCCCCCGGAGGGCGCGAGGCCGGCCCAAGAAGGTGGGCGAGTCTGCAGAGCCCGAGGCCCCCGCAAAGCCCGTTCGCACGAGAACTGTGCGGAAACCGGCTGCGGAAGCCCCCAAGGAGGAATCTGCAGCTGCCAAGCCCACGCGAGGTCGGCCCAGGAAGGTGGTCGCAGCAGAACCGGCCAACGAGCCCGCCAAGAAGTCAACCAGAGCCCGGGCCGGCACCACGTCCACGAGAACAACCACGGCAAAGGCCGCGCCCAAGAAGACGGTCAAGTTCCAAGAGCCCGACAAGGAGAACATTGAGCCTGCCGTCGAACCCAAGGAGCCTGCTCGAACCGGGATACGAGGCCGGCCGGCCAAGCGTGGCGGCGCCGTCGGAACTCGAACAACCAGAGCCGCGGTAAGAACCGCAACGACCGACAAGAAGCCCCTAAGCCCTAAGAAGATGACTCAGATGCCCGTTTCCAAGGACGACTCCGAAGACGAGCTTGCCGACCCGACCCCTGTGAAGCCCATGATGAGGCACCCCATCAAACCCCCAACCGCGAAGAAGACCGACCCAGCACCGCTCGAAGACAAGACGGAGGAAGCTGCCACCGCCGATGCCGTCTTGGTTCCTCCAGGCATTTCCGCCGTCTTGGCTTCTCCTGCTCGCAGGCTGCCTACCTCTCCGCCAAAGGACACGATGAAGTCACCTGCACGACGAATTGGCCCAGTGCAATTGCCGGGCTCGACCATGAAGCTGGCAGGAACAGTGGAAGGCGGGAATGTCTCTTCCTTCAAGGCGTCTCTTATGCAATCAGCCGCAAAACGACCACCATCCCCCATCAAGGGCTTGAGCTTCGCAAAGCCTTCCACTCAACATCCGCAGTCGGCTATGAAGGCTTCTCTGCTGTTGTCACCGGCTAAACGAGCGGGACCTGGCATAATGCCTCTCACCGAGCCACGACCACGGGATCCTATCGTCTATGAGGATATGCCCATCATGAAACCACTTGTCCTGCCCAACACTACTCGACCATCAGACAAGCTGATGATGGAGGACGAGTCTGATGACATGCTCGAGGATCCCTTCACCGAGCCCATGGAGAGTCTTCAATTCCCTGGCCGTCTTTCGGCCGTCCTACCCCGCCACGCGGACCCCGCCTGGAAGAAGGACATGGGCATTGTCGACGCGCCCAGTGCAGAGCACGTCCAGGATGAGACACCTGTTGTCGAGTCGCCCGAAGATGTACCTGAGGATATGGTCGAGGTGGCGGAGCAGCCTCAGGACGAACCTTTTGAGGGTGTCGAGGAAAACGTCATGGCTGCCGAGACTGAGGATGATGCCTCGGAGCCAGAGAACCATACCCCACCTCACTCTCCTACCCAAGACGAGAACCCCATCTACCAGCTCAGGCAGAAGGATCTAGATCCTTACCAGAATATGGACTCTGAGTCCGAGGACGAGTCGGAGCCTCTTCCCAAGGCAGTTCCCAATACGCCCAAGGCCCAGAGCACCCAACCGACAACCATTGCTGCTCTGGGTGGCTTCACGGCTCTGGCCGAGCGATTTGGTTCATGGTCTGCGGCAAGCCCCATCAAGATGGCTCCCCTCTCTTCCTCGAAGCAGGCTCAGTGCTCCGTCGTTCAAGGGCAAGCCTCGACGCCATTCAGTCAGGTATCAGCACATTACTTTGACGATGAAATGACAGTTCGTCTCAACGCCGAGGCTGTTTTGGACAACGAGGCAGGCATCGTGGATGAGCCATACTTTGACGACATCATGGTCACTGAGGAGGATGTTGCTTTGGCTCACGAGGCCAATGAGATGTCCCTTCTGGAACCCGAGAAGCTGGAGAATGTTGCCAACGATCCCTTTGACGACACTCTCTCCGACGCCAGCCAGGAGTACGGCGATGAGAATGAGCTTCCGGTTGATCCTGCTCTAGCCAACTTCCACTCCAACGCCCCCGTCACTCCCGTTCGCCCCATTATGAAGCGCTTCAACACCACCACCAAGGTTCCCTTGAAACCTGCGGATGACTCCACCCCGAGCCCTCTCAAGAAGCGCAGCTTCACTGCTTCTCGCGTCGCTCCCAAGCGCCCTGCCGGTCCTACCAAGAGCGCAGATTCTTACTCTTCCAGGAAGAGCTTGCCCGTCACCCACGTGGAGCTCGCGTCTACCCCCAGCACTCCCAATCCCGTCACGCCGTCCAAGGCTGACCTCTGGTCGTCCTTGGGCACACCCGCACGCACTCCTCGCAGGGATATCGACCCGGCTCTCCTTCGTGGGGCCGTTGTTTTCGTGGATGTTCACACCAGCGAAGGCGCCGACGCCAGCAGCATCTTCGTGGAGCTCCTCACGCAGATGGGAGCCAAGTGCCTGAAGTCGTGGACTTGGAACCCCAGCGGTGCCGGAGATTCGGTCAGCAAGGTTGGGATCACGCACGTCGTGTACAAAGACGGCGGCAAGCGGACGCTCGAAAAGGTTCGCCAATCCAATGGCATCGTCCAGTGCGTCGGTGTCAGCTGGGTACTCGAGTAAGTCTCAATCTACTTCTACAGCCGTGTCATGAACTAACGTTGGCAGTTGCGAACGTGAAAACGAGTGGCTCGAAGAGGCACCGTACTATATCGACACCAAGGTGATGCCCCGAGGTGGTGCTCGCCGTCGCAAGAGCATGGAGCCCAGGGCCTTGGCCAATATGAACGGAACCCTCGTCAGCAGCCCTTCCAAGGCTTTGCGAAGTGTTTCCTTCGGCTCTCCCGCCACTCCGAGAAACCGACGCGAAAGTTCCGCCTGGGAGTTCACTCCCACGGACCAGACTCACGATGACATGGACGACGACCCAGACTGGTCCAACCTCATGCTCACGCCCGTCCCCAAGACTCCCGCTCCGGAGGCTATCGCACGATATGCCGCCAACATCGGGCCAGAGACCCCCTCGGAGGCTGACGAGAATGACTATGATTATTCCCCGACCAAGGAGAATCTCCTCACGCGCACCTGCCCGCCCAAGCGAAACGCCTACCAGGAGTTGGGCGCTGGCTCCCTGAGCCCTGAAAAGGATGATCAGGTGCTTCTCAGGCTCATGGCAGCGCGCCGCAAGAGCCTCCAGTTTGCTCCTAAGATTGGCAGCCCTTTGGCTCGTGCCTGGAAATAGGCGTCGAGCGACTTTGAGCACCAGATCATGTACACAGATTTGCATTTCGGATTGGAGGAAAGGTTGTTTATTTCGGACTGGCCGGACGAGCACGTAGCAAACACTCGCCCAGGCAATAGATACCTAGGGGGCGCGGGCACACAGGATTGTCGGTTTATGGCGTTACAGGGCGGTTGAATTGAGGTCTTGCATGGATATTGAAATTGCCAGCCGAGAGATATCCTATCAGTCAATTGTAATGACCTATTTGGATTGTACCAGATTGTCGATGTGTCAAGGTCCCCGGTGAAATGTCTGCATTCGGTTGCTTTCAGCCATGACAATCCCTCTCGAACCTCCAGCCCATGGCCGCAGGTTGTACAGTGTCACCCATATTCAATAAAAACACATGTTCGGTGCGGCGCTCATGCCCAGCGAAGATCTGTCCTGGCCGCGAGCAAATCGTGATGGCAGTCGCGAGCGGGGCAATCGTATTCCTTGGGGTCGAAGTACGGGAGCAGCCAAGAGGTCGGGAGGCGGGAGCGTCGACAGCAGGGACAGGTGTCTACGCCGCCGTTTGCGAACCACTCGAGCGCCACCCGGCCGGGGCGCGGCGGCCCGGGCCACGTCGCGACCACGGTGCTTGAGTAAATCGGCGCGCTCTATGCGTTGACCCACGCCCTCATGGCCTCGACGGCGTCGCCCTCGTGGCTCTTGAGCAGCTCCGTGGCCCGCGGCCGGGGGAGCTCCAGCTGGTCGACGAGGAGGGCCACGTCGGCGGCGTCGACTTTGACGTTTTTGTGGGAGGGCTTCTTGGTGGCGGGGGCGGAGGCGGATGCGGATGCGGAGGAGGGGGACGAGGAGGACGGAGCTGCGCCGCCGAGGGCCTTGATGGCCTTGTTGACGGCTTCCTGGTCGACGTTGTGCGAGGTGGACGAGTCGACGGCGTCGAGGCTGGCGAGGGCCGAGGCGGCCTTGCGGTCCTCGGCGGACTTTGCGGTGGGCTTGGGTTCTTCGTCGGCCATTTTGTGCGTTGTGCGTTGTGCGTTGTGCGTTGTGCGTTGTGTCTGGCTGTGGTGGGCGGTGTTGGGGGGGGGGAGAGAGGCGCGAGGTTGAGTTGGAGCTGAGGGAGTGAGGCTCGGTGTGGTTGGAAGTGGGGGTAAGTTGGAGGGGCAAGGGTGCAGGTGTGGGTTTTCTGGGAAGCCGGTTTCGATACAGGGTAGCTCCCTGCGGGAGTAGCGCGGGAGCTTTCCAGCGGAAGGATGGAAGGCGTCGTCGGAATTTCGGATGTAACCGATGCGATGCGTGAGCGTGAGACGAACTCTTTTGATTGATTGGGTTTGATCGCCTTTGCCTCTGCTGTGGGCAGCGGGCATCTCTAGATCCCGTCGGATGCTCTCCGGTCTGACGTCAGCCGATCCCCATCTCGGCAGAAACGAAAGGGGATCTACGGATATCAGCTTAGATGTTATATGCATCTGCGGGATGGCGTCCTGTTCGTCGTTGTTTTATATATCAACCTTGTAGCAAAAAGGCCCGGGCCGGCCGTTGCGCGTTTTGGCATGGATTTGCAAAAAAGTGCCGTCGGCTTAGAAGAGTTATACGGAAGGAGTAAGCTGATGTATTCCATTCCATTGCAATAGTGCCGACGTGTGGGCGTTGACTTGTCGGGTTTTTCGCAAAGCTGATTGCTGAAACACGACCAGCATCTAAACTCTTCGAGGAAGCATTCATGTTTACAGAGTACTCCAATTGTACTTGCTAATTATTGGTTCGTCACTATCCTCAACGCCGCCACAATCCCGTCCACCAGCCACACACACACCCCTCCGCCTACCGCCGGCTTTTGATTCGCCAATTGAACAAACGTCGTGTCACGCAGTAATGAAAACTCCCACCGACATTGCCATGGATGGGATTTTATGCATGGTCATCATCTGAAGTAAGGTAAGCTTCTTTGTTCATAGGTACCATGACTCACTCTCGCAACCCTTACCACGTATCCTCTTCTCTCTTGAATCACACCATTTTGTCCTTTTCTATTTAATCTTTGCCCTTCCCCCCACTGAATTTTGCTTCTCCCTTCCTAACCAAGCCCAATTGCAAGTCCAACAACAAGCTTACACCGCGACCCTGTAGCCTCACCTCTTCGACCTATAACTCTATCACACACACCCGACTTCATCATGGCCTCTTCGTCCTCACAAGCCGAGCGCTGGGAGCTCGACTCCTGGCGCGAGAAGCCCATCAAGCAGTCGCCCCCCTACGCGGAGCCCGAGAAGCTGGCGGCGGCCGTGGGCGAGCTCACCCGGCTCCCGCCCCTGGTGCACCCCAACGAGATCATGGCGCTCAAGGCCCATCTCCGCGACGTGGCCCAGGGCAACGCCTTCCTCCTCCAGGGCGGCGACTGCGCCGAGCTGTTCGACTACTGCCAGCAGGGCCCCATCGAGTCCAAGATCAAGCTGCTCCTGCAGATGAGCGTGGTGCTCATCTGGGGGCTGAACAAGCGCGTGGTGCGCATCGGGCGCATGGCCGGGCAGTACGCCAAGCCGAGGTCGAGCCCGACCGAGATGGTCGACGGCAAGGAGATGCCCAGCTTCCGGGGCGACATCCTCAACGGCTTCCGCGTCGAGGACCGCGAGATCGACCCCAACCGCCTGGTCAAGGCCTACCACCACTCGGCCGCCACGCTCAACTACATCCGCGCCTCCATCGCCTCGGGCATCGCCGACCTCCACCGGCCGCTCGACTGGGGGCTCGGCCACGTGCGCGACCCGGCCCTCAAGGAGAAGTACTCGGCCATCGCCTCGAGCATCCAGCAGACGCTGCGCTTCCTGCAGACCATCAACGCGCGGCCCGGCGAGCTCGAGTCGGTCGAGCTCTTCACCAGCCACGAGGGCCTCCTGCTCGAGTACGAGCAGGCCCTGACGCGGCTCCTGGAGAAGCCGGCGGGCGAGGGCCGCTACAGCCCCGTGCCGGCGGCCATGAACGGGGACGGGGACCGCAAGGAGTACTACGACACGTCGGCGCACTTCATCTGGATCGGCGACCGCACCCGGCAGCTCGACCACGCGCACGTCGAGTTCTTCCGCGGCATCGCCAACCCCATCGGCATCAAGGTCGGGCCGACGACGCCGACGGCGGACCTGCTGGACCTCCTGCGCAAGCTGAACCCGTCGCGCGAGCCGGGCAAGATCACGCTCATCACGCGCTACGGGGCGTCCAAGGTGCGCAGCCTCCTGCCGCAGCACATCCGGGCCGTCGAGGACTCCGAGTACCGGCGGTGCGTGGTCTGGCAGTGCGACCCCATGCACGGCAACACGCTCTCGACGCCGGCGGGCATCAAGACGCGGCGCTTCGGCGACATCTACCGCGAGCTGCAGGAGACGCTGGCCATCCACAAGGCCGAGGGCAGCTACCTGGGCGGCGTGCACCTGGAGCTGACGGGCGACGCCGTCACCGAGTGCCTGGGCGGCAGCGAGGGCCTCGACGAGGACGACCTGTCGACAAACTACACCAGCTTCTGCGACCCGCGGCTCAACGAGAAGCAGGCGCTCGAGCTGGCGTTTTTGGTGGCGGACCACTATTCGCAGGAGCACCGGAAGTTGGCGGTGTAATGGGGTTGGATGGGAGAAGGAGGCAGGTGAAGAAGGGTTGAGATTGAAAACATGACACCACAGGCTTGTTTGCACGCATATAGATTTTTTGGGCACCTTTGGTTGAAAAAAACGAGGAATTGTTGAGCAATGACAATGGATGGCTGCTTGTACGGCACTGTTCACTTACACCGGGCCCAATCGTGAAGATTTCAACGGCAGCACTAATGCAGCAGCACTCGGCCCTTTCATGGGCGTGAATGCGTTTGGCAACCGAACTCCTCCATCGTTAATACCTGTAGATGCCTAAGGTAACCTGGAAGCGTCCAGGGTGTTTGGGCCGTGAGGTGCTGCTGCCTTGCGAGAAGGAAGCTTTCAGGGCAAACTCGGGCCAATTACAGGCGGCAATCGCTGTCAGTGCTTCCGCTGCACAGCAGAGCCAAACTCCAACACCACAAAGGTCCATGACGTTTCGACCTCCATCGTTTGTTCTTAAATAGAGGGACCCTTGGACCTGTCCTCTGTCCGGACATGTCCCTTCCCATTCTCAAAAACCATTCGCATCGAACGTCATGCCGCCTGCCAAGTCCCAACGCAAGCTGCGGGCGACGGCCGCCAGAACCAACCGCGGCTCCCTCTACGCCGAAGACGAAGCCGACGACGACGACGACATGGTCGTGGTCCCGGAGCCGAAGCGTCGTCGCAAGCGGTACAGGAGCGACGTCTCGCTCAACCACCTCGCCAGCGAAACCCTGCAGCAGATCCTCGGCTACTTCTGCGAGCACTGCAGCGGCCGCATCCGCCTCGTGCTGCCGTGCCACCGGGCTCGCAGCGGCCGCTACCTCGAGGGCCGCGCCGCCCTCTACGCCATGTGTCTGGTCTCGCGCCGCGTCAGCGCCGCGGCCCAGGCCGTCCTGTTCCACGAGTTCCAGCCGGGGAAGTGGGAGAAGCTCGCCGGGCAAAAGGTCTCTTGGGGGCGGCGCCTGCTTCCGTTTGCGCGCGCCGTCGTCGAGCGGGAGGATCTGGCCCGGGCCGTCCGCGTGGCCGTCATGCCGCGCAAGCTGTTCAGCGAGAGCGTCAGCATCGCCGCGGCCGAGGAGCTGTCGAGGAAGGCGGCCGCGGCGCGGGGCGTCGACTTCTGCCCGGCCTGGAGGGGACGGCTGCGCGACGACGACGAGTGGCCGCCCGAGTTCTGCACGCTGCTGCAGTCGTTCCTGGACGACGAGGGCTCGCGCAGGAAGCCGCCCCGGCGGGTGCGGCGGGACGTCCTGCGGGACTGGATGTGCGGCGAGGTGCTGACGGCGGCGCTCGCTTGCCTGCCCAAGCTGGAGCACCTGGACCTGCAGACGGAGGAGACGTCGCTGTGCCACCCGCCGGCCATGCGGGCGCTGGGCGTCGAGGGCCTGGCGCTGCGGTCCCTCGAGCTGGTCAACTGGGCGCCCGTCCTGGTCGGCTGCGCGCCGTCCCTGCAGCGGCTCAAGGTCAACTACGCCGAGCAGTTCTTCGACGTGCCCGAGATGCCGAGCCTGAGGGCGCTGCACCTCAACCGCGCGACCGTCACGCACCGGCAGCTCAAGCACATGCTCGAGGCCTGCACGGGGAAGCTGGAGAGCTTCACGTACGAAGGGCGCGGCCAGATGGCCGTGATGCCGTGGGTGCGCACCCGGACGCCGACGTGGACCAACTACGAATCCACGGGCTCGGCGCACGAGGTCTCGTTCGGAGACAGGATCGACGTCGGAGGGCCCGGGTTCACGCCCAAGAACCTGCTGGCACTTCTGGAGCCCCATCGCGAGAGCCTGACGTCGCTGTACGTCGACTTCCGCGAGCGGGACTGGGAGCGGCGCAGCTGGCCGAGCCTCAAGGGGCTCGTGGCGCTCAAGACGCTGTGCATCTACTCGAGCGGCAACTGCTACTCCCCGCACGAGCCGGCGCCCGCCCTCGCCGACTTCCTCCCCGCGTCCATCGAGGCCCTCTCCCTGTCTAGCGACCACGACCCCCCCCGCGACCGGCTCGAGACCGGGCTGGCCGACCTCGCCGAGGCGAAGCGGACCGACGCCTCGCTGCTCCCCCGCCTGAGGCGCGTGCGGTGCACCGGCAGCGTCGCGCTCGCGGGCATCGGCGACAAGCTGGCGGCCGTCGACGTCGAGTTCCGCTACCTGGGCAAGCACCAGGCGCCCCGCTACGACGGCGCCATGCGGGAGATGAATATGCACGACACGCTCGAGATGTCGGGGCACGGGCACATGGTCGCGTCGGTCGCGGGCCGGTGTCGGGCGGCGCTGACTGTGTTTCCGCAGGGGCCGTTTGAGAGCGACGACGATGATATCGACGACGTTTGAGAGGGGGGGGTTGATGGTCACGACCAACTTCTGAGACGCGTTTCAGGCAGTTGAAGGAGGGGCCTGCGGCGGGCGGCGGGCCTATGGGACGGCGGGCCAGCCCTACGAACGGTGAAGCCGCCAGTTAAGGCGAGCCTTTGGGGCAGTCAGCTCCGGACAGGTTTGCTCGGCGAGCTGCAGGTTGGCGCTGGTTATTGGTTCGTTGAGCCCGCCGCGGTGGGAGTCTCGCGATGGAGGCCGTGAAGGGCGAATCCTGCGACGACGAGGCAAGGAGGCTGATTGCGGATGATTCGCGAGTGCTTGGCAGGAAAACAGATGCAGGCAGAGGATAGAGTACGTATAAAAAGGCATGAATGTTCTGCATTGATGGTTGCTTTCCCTTCTCCCCCTCGTCTTTTTATAGCACCAAGCCACTACCCATACTCGCAGCTCCAAGCCTGTGCCCACCCCCACTCCCCCTCCCCCTCACCTCCCCGTCCCGTCTCGTCGTCGTTTCTTGACCTGCTGTAACTTCCATAACTTTGCCTCGAGCTTCTCCTTCACCCCCCGCCCGCAAACTCTCATCTCCATTCCCTCGCCTCTCAATTCAGCTCCAGCCTCGATCGACTCTCGACCCCAATTCGCCCATCATGGTCGACCGTCCCAACAAGCCGTCCGCGCTGGCCTCGACGCCCGCGGCCCCGCCCTCGTCGGCCGTCGACGTCACCCACGACCACGCGCGCGTGTCGGCCAAGCTCCCCACGGGCGAGTCCGTCGAGGTCCTGCTTCACGGCGCCACCGTCCTGAGCTGGAAGGACGCCGACGGCCGCGAGAAGCTGTGGCTGAGCGAGTCGGCCCGCCTCGACGGCTCGGCTGCTGTTCGTGGCGGCATCCCCGTCGTCTTCCCCGTGCGCCTTTCTCCCCTTCCTGTTGCTTGCTTTTGTAGCTTTTCGCAGCTAACCATCGATGCTCCATCCTAGGTCTTTGGCACCGCGCCCGACCACGAGCCCACCTCCAAGCTCCCGCAGCACGGCTTCGCCCGCAACTCGCGCTGGGAGTTCCTCGGCCGGTCCACCAGCGAGGGCGCCTCGTCCAGCGTCAAGCTCGACTTTGGCCTGTCGTCGGAGAACCTCGCCGACGACGTCCGGGCCCTCTGGCCCTACAAGTTTGGCCTCATCTACTCCGTGTCGCTGGACCCGCAGTCGCTCGGCACCTCGATTGTCATCACCAACGAGGGCGACGAGCCGTTTGAGTTCCAGACGCTGCTGCACACCTACTTCAAGATTGATGTATGTTGCAGACGAGGAAGGTGAACTTTGGGTAAAGTTGCTGACCCCATGTGTAGGACATTGCCTCTGTCCAGGTCTCGGGCCTCGAAGACTCAGAGTACGTCGACAAGCTCGACAACCTGGCCACCGTCACCCAGTCGGGCGCCGTCGTCTTCTCCGCCGAGACGGACCGCGTCTACACGCCCGCGGCCGGCCCCGGGAGCCCCGTCGTCGTCTCCTCGGGCGGCCGGCCCGCCTTCCGCATCGTCCGCGACAACCTCGACCAGGTGGTGGTCTGGAACCCCTGGGCCGACAAGGCCGCGGGCATCAAGGACTTTTCCCCCGACGACGGCTGGAAGCACATGGTCTGCGTCGAGCCCGGCAGCGTCAAGGGCTGGCAGAGGCTCGATAAGGGCGACGCTTTTGAGGCGGCGCAGACTATTTCGTTGGTGTGAGGGTGCGTGGCCCGGGGGAGGGGGAGGAGGAGCAAGATGTGATGCAAGACGAGAAATATGCCCTCGCGAGATGATGACGTATCGATAAGAACTCGAGCAGAATTCCATGACTAGCGCGACCGGATGGATGATGAGAGAAGAATACAGAACCAATGCTTTTCTACCATATGATTGCCACGAATCTGTGCTCATGTGTCAGGCTCATTGGGGCGACTGACCCAGTTCATCCAGGCACGCCCGTGAGAACTCGTACCTGGCTCCTAATTCTAGCCTCGATCCTAACTTCAATCCTAACCTGAAGGATTTGAAGGCCTCATACTCCCTGGAGAATGGCACTCACAAGTTTACAACACTGGGGAGTAGTGACTGTACATCGGAAAATGCTTCGCCTTGGATCTACGCAGTGCCCGTGCTACGGAGAGGCCCATTATGGTTCGGCGTTAATGGTCAAAGTTGGGGTCAACAGAAAAGGGTTTCTTCACCTCCACAGCTTTGACCCGAGACACGTTGGAAAGAAACCCCCGCAAAAGTAGGGAGAATGGATATATATTCTCATCGGCCCCAGTTTCAAAGCCGGAGCCACCATGTATAGATCTACACCAAAAGCCCCCATTCTACTTCTCGCGGCGCTGGTTCTCCTCGTCTGTCGACGTGAAGACGGCCGCGTTGGGTGCGACACTCCCCTCGCTCGAGTCCCCGCCGCGGTGGTGCTCGACGTGGCCCTTGTCCTCGACCTCGTCGACGGCGATGAGCAGCTCGCCCTTCTTGCCGTAGCGGTGCGGCTCGATTTCGGCCTGCCGGACCACGTCGAGGGCGGCGCGCCAGCCCGTCACCTTTTGGAAGATGACGTCCATTTCCTCGAGGGAGCGGCCGGCCGTCTCGGGGTAGAAGAGCCACACCGAGGGGACCATGAGGAGGTTGATGATGGCGAAGATGGCGTAGGTGTAGTTGTTGATGTTTGTAAAGGCGACGGGGGTGATCATGACGACCTGGTTTCGTTAGTTGTGTCCCCCCTTTGTAACCACCGCCTCTTGAACATACCATAAAGTTGAAGATCCAGTTCGAAGACGTCGACAGTGCGTTGGCCGGCGCCCGGATCCTCAGGGGCGTAATCTCGGCCGGGTACAGCCACGTCATGCCCAGCCAGCCGACGGCGAAGAAGGTGTTGAAGACGAAGAGGAAGACGACTCCCGCGATCTGGCAGGCCTTGTTGTCCTCGCGAGAGCCGACGCCGCAGAGGATGGCCATGGTGCCCGCCTGGCCCGCGGCGCCAAAGAGCATCAGCTTGCGCCGGCCGACGCGCTCGACGAGCCAGACGGCCGGCCACGAGGCGATGAAGTACTCGGTGCCATTGAGGGCGGCGAGCAGCCGCGAGAGGGTCGAGCCCATGCCCAGGTCGCTGTAGATCTTGGCGGCGTAGTAGGTGATGAGGTTGATGCCGCCTGGGAGTGGTCAGTCGTCACGCGCTTTCCGAGCTGGGGGGCTAACATACAAATCTGCTGCATCATCTGGTTGGTGTAGGCAATAATAGTGCGGTGCAGGTGGCGGTTCTTGTTGCATTGGAACAGGTCCCGGAACGACCCCTTGCTCATCTCGGCCGCCGTCTCTTTGATGGCGGCGAGCTCGTTGCTCACGAAGCGCGAGTCCTCTTCCATGCCGGCAATGGCGGCGATGACGCTGCGGGCCTCGTCTTCGCGGTCCTTGAGGATCAGCCAGCGGGGGGATTCGGGCAGGCCCATGACGAAGGCGAGGATGAAGAGGCAGAAGAAGATCTGGAAGGCCAGGGGGAAGCGCCAGGCGACGGAGCCGGGGGCATAGGCGAGGCCGAAGTCGATCCAGTACGAGATCATGATGCCGCACGAGATGAGGGCGCCCTCGACCATGATGAGCTTGCCGCGGTTGTGGGAGAAGCTGGTCTCGGACTGCCACATGGGCACGGTGCTGGTGTTGAAGCCGTTGCCGAAGCCCGTGATGATGCGCCCGATGATAAAGTGCTCGAGGGAAAAGGCCGAGGCCTGCAGCGCGGCGCCGACGACCATGATGGAGGTCCCGAGGAAGATGATGCGGCGGCGGCCGAGGGGGTTACCGATGAAGATGGCGATGATGGAGCCGATGAAGCAGCCCAGGTTGTACGAGGCGACGGCGATGCCCTGGTTCGTGGATCGCTGCGAGCGGAGGGACTCGCTAATGCCCTGGTTCTTGGAGTCGTTGATGTCCGGGAACTGGCTGAGGAAGATGGGAAGGGTGAGGATCCCGCCCATGACTCCTTGGTCTGCGAGACGGTCAGTGTTGCCCTCTGATGGTTACCAATGCAACTCACCATAGCCAAAGAGCAGGAAATCGCACCCGGCAATTATGCTAATGGCATAGTTGAGGGTCTTGCCTCTCATTCCAAGATATGTCCTGGCCATGCTTGCAGCGGAAAGATGGGAAGAAACAGCAGAGTTGCGTTGCAGATGCAGATTGAGAAGATCGTCGGGGACTGGGGACACAAGCGTCTTATAACGACGGGCGGCAACTGCAATCAATGTCTGATCGCCGTGGTACTCGACCAGACGAGTCAAGCCGAGCTGGGTCCACGGGTCTTTGGAGGATAGACACACCCTTGAACCTGGACGTCGCAGCCTGGGCATCTTTGACCCATGTTGGTGTGCCGAAGGATACTACAGCAGCACCACCACCACCAGTGGTAGTCCAACTGAGGATAAACCATTGTCGTGATCTAGACTGTGAAGACAATAGTACCAACTCATGCCGAAACCTCACCTCTTGCACAGTCACTGGCAGCCTGTAGTCGGCACTTTGTTAGTGGTGTTTCTCAGACTCGGCCACAGAGACACCAAGCCTCGATACACTCACGCCTCCATTGACCGACCGCTCCAGCCGCGGGTGAGACCATGTCGTCTCCGCAGCGCAGCGCTGCCGTGGGGAAGTGCGACGTCATGGTAAGCGCGTGGAGGAAGCGACTCGGGGCATGAAAACCGGGGCGAGCACCTTGTTCATTCAGACTTTTTTCGTCTTTTGGGCTTTGGCCGGCGGTTCGCGTCTTGGGTCGTACTCTTGGAAGTACCCTGCTCGAGGGAGGGGGCGTCGCCATCATGGCCGCCGCCATTGGACCGGTCCTGGTTCTCGTGGTGCGTGTTGGGTCTTGTCTCTGTATCCTTGGCGTGTTGCACTGAATATTGAGTAGGCACAGCAGGTGGCCGGCCTTGGACCGTTTTGCATGATTCATGTGGTAGTTGACTACTTCAAGTTATGGCGAGAGAGGCAATCCGGGTCGGCGTTCGGGAAGGCCAACTTTGGGGAAGACAGCCAGTTCGTACCTTCCCTTACAAGCTTGGCTGCGGAAGCCTCTCTGCGGAAGCCTCAGGAAGGAATGGCCTGCACGTGACGCGCACACATCTTTTGGCCAAAAATTGAAGCCAAGACTCCCGCCGTCAATATCCATGTTCGTCCGAGCCGGGCGGCGCCATGGCGCTTCTCCGATCGATGGCTGATGCCGGTGAGAAATCGGCCAAGCATGAGGCTCTGCAGTAGCAGCTTGGCTGGTGAGGACGACACGACGACGACAAAAGAGGCCTCAACTTTGGCGACAGTTATATACCCAGCTGAAAACTCCATCGACACAGATCAACAGAAGACAGGAACTCGCTCTGAGGATATGCGGTAGCATTGACATGGTACTTGCATCTGCAGACTGGTGCGGCCAATCTCCGCCTCCCCAAACCATCGATGTGACCTGCGGTTCCCGGACCTCTGTTGATGTATTCGTACATACGGCATCTTGTTGGTTGGTTCTCCGTCTTCCATTCATGGAATCCTCACGCCGATATTGACCACTTCTTTAGCAGGCGACAGCCGACTTCAATTTGCCAACAACCGACTTTCAAGCCTTTGCACAAATCTACCTGGAATTGCGGCCATATTAGCTATCACGTCTTGGATACATCCCAGTCAACAACAACGGACCACCATTCCCTTCCTTCTGCACAATAACGGATCAGCCCCACGCCTCCGTCCTTCTCATGCCGTTTTTTGATCACGATGAGGTGCGTTTTTTCCCTTCCGTCCACTTTGGACCCTCTTACCGTCCAAAGAGCCCGTCAAGAACGGAGATAGCTATCAAACCCTCGTTGGTTGGGCTGGCACGAGGTCCACCCGAGGCGCAACTGCTCGCCTGACGGTTTAAAACGTGCCATGGCCGCGCTATTCGCCGTGTTGTATCGACGTCTTGTGGACACCAACAAACATGCCGCTTTGCGCAATGCCATTCTTTTCGGGTGGATTTGCTTCCCTGTTGACCCACCAAACTTCCTGCGAGAACGGACGTGCTGAGGCGAATCATGGACGTTCGACGGCTGGTACATAACCACCACAACACCGTAATCGACTGTATCACGACGGTTAGCGGCCTTTGGATTTTTAGAGCTATGGAACTGTCATGGAGACCTGACGTCATTGGAGTCTTCGGCGGGCCGATTCAGAGAAGCACTCTCCCCAGTCTGCATCTTGTTCTAACGAAAAGAAGAGCAGCCACCCCTCACTCATCCGCTGCCAAGCCGCGCATCCTCGCTCGGGTTGCCTTCAACGGACATGACCAGCGCAATGATACCCCGAACGAAACAAACACGTGCGGTGCCGCACTAATCCAACCAGGTGTCGAGGCCGCCGCGGCGTTGGCGCAAACTGCTTCCAAGTGCCGTGTCGAGTGCGGCGTGGGTCCGGAAATCCTTCGGCCTTGGGTCCGGCACATGAAACTATTGCAGGAGTGACATGGTTGTCATGTCTTGAATACTTGACCTTGGGAGGACTGCAGGGACTCTTCCTGGTCTTTGACACTCGGCGTCGTGGTCTCCTCGCCCTTCAACCTTTGCAAGCAACGGTGCAACCCAGCACCTTGCACAATGGACGAGAACGACTCCTCAGTTCAAATTTCGCATCTCGGACCCCTGCATGTCAGACCATGATGCCCCAGAAGCAGTTGTGTGATTCCGTCTCGAGGCATTAAACATGCCAATTGTATTCCTCAGCTTGGAGTGTCGGCCAAGACCCGGCCATCACTTCCCTTTGCGTTCAGCCTGATTAATGTCTCGGGTCAACAACACCGAGGTACATTTTCTGACGGCGGATGAAGGCGATGATACCGGCACAGTGTGAAATGGACCTCGTTGCTCCGTTTCCAGGCCTGCAGATTTCGATCTACATACTTTCCTTCACCGAGTCTGGAGTCTGAAGCCTCAGTATTCGTATGCAGGATGTATACGAATATGCATGCAGCCACAAGGTACAACCAACAGACGGATGTTGATTAAGGATGTATTGATGAGTTCCAATCCTGAGAATAATTCTCAGACGGATATGTTAGTACAGGAGGTTCTTAAGCTGGATAGCCTAACTCAGGTGTGAAGTATTTTCGCCAACCGTCCAACGCTTGTCAGAAAAGCATGCACAACTGTGCAATGAGAAATCATCTGTCTGACCATGACTCAGACCCAGTCTTTTCCAGGCAACAGCAAAACAACCCGTCTTCAGGCTGATAGAGGTGATTTCAAAGCCCCCCTGTCAGCTCACGGCGGGACACAACTGTGGCCATGCTGCACAAACCAGTTGCTGACGGGGATGCAGCAGTTGACATACACACTCTCTCTCTCGCTCTGGGGAGGTTGGGGTCCCCGGGTTCTCCTTCATCCTGACTTGCACGGCTCCGCCGAAGTCACACCCATCCCCGGCTTTCCTCTTTCAGGCAATCCGGCCTCTGGACTTTTTGTCTGTTCCCCGTGCTCTTTCTTCTCTCTTGTCTGCGGTTTTTCGCTTACGACGATCCTCCGCAGCAGCAAAGTTGCCCCAATAAAGGACGGCCCGAGAAGGAGAGTAAGCATGCGAAATGCAGCCCAAGCCGTGCGTCGTGATGCGATACGCGATGCATTGCTGGGCTGTCATGTTCCCCCAGCATTCCCTCACGCACACGCCCTTGCGGGTTGAAACGTCCCCGAGCTTCTCCTTTCAGACCCCGCGTATTCGTAGATTTAAAAAATTTTCGTCTCTGGACCATGGCTCCAAGCGAGCTGTCCGGCTTCCCGAGTTGAACCCAGTCTGGGGAGAACGGGGGAGGGGAAATGGGAAAGGTTTGCGCCCTTTGGGGTAATAGCCAGCGGCCGCCTGGTGCCCGACTTCCCCGGATTCGCTGACTCGCGTCTATTCACCCCGTACTTTACAGACGCTTCTTTGAGTGGAGAGAGGGGTATATGGTTTTTACGGTATTGATTGAGTCTATGTAGGTTGTTTCGACAAGGCCATGTACATGTATGTGCAAGCCTCCATCACGAGACCTCGTTGTCTAAGCCAAGACGGCTAGCCAAGCGCATTCGCTGCTGTCCAAGCTCTCAAAGAAAGAAAACAGGCTATCCGACCCCGTAAAGCACATCCCGAAGACGCCGTCTCACCGTCTCCCTCGCCTCTCGGCCTCGAAGAGCTCCCGCTTCATGTCCATCAACATGTCCTCCAATCGGTACACCTCGTCACGCGACAGCGCCGCCCCGCGCAGCTCGTCCAGCCCCCCGCGTAACATGTCCATAAGCGTCTTGGTCTTGCCGTCCTGGCTCTCCGAATCCCCGGTGCGGGGCGCTTCTTGGCTGTCCGGCGTTTGCTCGACGACGCCCTCTTCTTCTTCAGCAGCAGCCACGAAGTCCATCGAGTCATCCGACGCGGGGACGGGAGCCTCGGGGACCACGTCCTCTTGAGAATGATGCGAGGCCGCCTTGGACTCTGCGACGAGCTGGGACATGAGCTCCTCGTCCGTGTCCCCTCCGTCGCGTACTTCCACTGCACCAGGCGGCGTCTCTTTGGGTGGTGCTTGCTTGGGAGATGCCTGCTTGGGTGACTCGACTGCGGGGTTCTGGGTATCATTCCCTTGCAGCTTCATGCCCTTGAGCCCCGCGGTTCGTCTCGAAGAGCGCCGCGTGGCGGGCGACATGGTCTCCTCAACAGGTTCTGGTTGGCTCTCGGCGGCTTCGCCTTCCTCCGGAGCGTTGGCGCCGGATCGTCTCCGCTTGCTTCGGCGTTCGGCCACCACGGAGGTGCGCCTTCTCTTTTTGCCCATGCTTTGGCTTTGCTGGCTTTGGCTCTTGCTCTGGGACGACTCCGATTCAGGCTGTGCTAGTGTGGATGGAATCGCGGGTGATTTCGATGGCTTCCTCCCCCTCTTTCCCTTCTTCGGCTTTTCCGGTGACGATGATTGGACCGTGATGCATTCGGCTTTTTGCGGCGACACCGAGTTCTTCTGTGGTGAGACCGAGCCCTTGAGAAGAGGGAGGTTGCAGCTCCTTGACTCGAGCTCGACGACAAGTTTCATCATGCCGCTCTCATCAATCTCGCTAAGCTCAAACGAGGAATCCCGGGCCTCATTGTCAGTCGACTCTTCGTCCTCGGCGCGTGACTCCTGCATCGGCTCCTCGGGGCTGCTTCTGGCATCCACGAACTCTTCATCTGCAGACCTGGGAGTGTCTTGTACCTTGGTCTCGGGTTGAGGGTTTCGGCGAGGTGTTGACGGAGGTTCTGGTACCACGGCAGGCGCTTCAGGTTCCGGTTCTTTGACGGGGGCCTCGACAACCTCGGGAACAACGGAAGTTTCCTCTTCAACAATGCTAGAAGGAATGATTTCCGAATCTGCGGGAGATTTGGACTTGGCTCTCCTACTACGGCGAGTTCGTCGAGTGCCTCGTTTTGAAGGGGGAGCTCTGGGAAATTTGTCATTGGTCCTCTGGTGACTAATTGGGGGTGTACCAGGAGGCGACGAGAACTCCCAGCTTTCCAAAGAGCTCTTGGCTCTTGACTTTGTCTGGATTTCTGTCAGAAGTGGGTTGGGTCTTGGTTCTGGTGGTGGCGATGAGGGGGGGTCGGCGTAGTCCTCCATTTGCAACATCTGTCCTCGTCGAGGGGTTGGTGTCAAGCTGATAAACTCTTCGTAGGAACTAGGCCGCTCGGGTGTCGACTGCTGATGGCGAGCTCTATCACTCTCGACCGGCTTTTTAGCCTTTTCCTCGAGGGCAGCCATAGAACGGGTTCTGGGGCTGGACCTGATGCTCGGGTAGAGGTCGGCATTCTCTCGTTGCCGTTGTCGAACCTCCTTCTGCCTCTCTGTGAGATGTTGAGACTCTTCCACTGGAGGAGACGAAGACGCAATGGGCGCAAACTGAATCTGAGAATCGTCGTGCCGCAAGCGGGGTGTACTCGTCCGTTTGGCCGGTTTGACCAGTGCCACCTCAGGAGTGGCATCCCGGCGGCGCTTCCGAGTCATAGGTCCTCGGGGTGTCAGTTTGAGCAAGGACGGAGCGGAGGAAATCGGCTGCTCGGCTTCATTCCTGGATGACTTGGTTGATGAGAGGGCGTTGAAGCTGAGATCGTCTTGTGAATGAATGAAAGCTTGTGCCTGGGCACCAAACTCGCAGCTTGATTCCTCCATGCCTGGAAACGACACGTCAACTCGAGGGCGAAGCGCTGTGATGATGGCTTTGAGGCTATCCGAGCAGTCCAAGTTTTCTTCATCCTTGTAAATTTCATTCCAGGTCTCGGCCATTTTGTTCACAATGTAGCGGTGCTTGCTCTTGAATGCCGCTGAAACAAGCGGCTCAATCAGGCTTAGATCCTTGTTTTCAAGACGTCCGAGTGAGACCAGTTGACGACATATTGCATCCCAGAGGGCTCGTAACTACATCTCGTTAGTTTGGGTGGTGGAATGGCGAAGCAGCGAACTTACTGTGGTAGGCATGGGGGACTCGTCGCTCAGTTTCACCCGAGCATTTTCGTCCTGAATCCAAGGACAGAGACCATCCTGCAATTTGGACAAGACCTTGAGCCCGGCTTCTGAGAATGACGCTGTGAGAAAATTGGTGACAGCCTCAAAAAGAGGTGAAGTTTCGGCCTCGTCCGAGCTCGCCGACTCACTGTACAAGAACGTCATGCTTTGCTCCTGGAGCTTGTAGAGGTTATCGAAAGGGTCAAAAGACGAGGCTCTAGATATGACCGGAGGAGCCCCCCACAATCGGCGTCGAGCGGCTTCTACTGCTTGGCGATCTCGTGGTAACTTTGCAACCTGGAAGAGCATTGTCGCTACTTTCAGAGCAAGTGAATTGGACCTATCCGACTTGATGAAGAAGTTTTCTTGCAAGATCTTCGACAAAGGCTCCACTAGCCCGAGAGCACGACCAGCATCACCGCATGCCTGAACAATATGGTCCGAGAGGATGTTGAAGAGCGAAATCCAGTGTCGAGGCGGCAAGTCGGGATGGGACAACAGGCCCCGTTCCAGGAGTGATACGACTTCTCGATATTCGGGACCAAGAAGTCTTTCACTGCTTGGCGGATTCGAGCTGGACACCATTTGCTCCAAGGGTAGTCGCAGGTTGCTCGCAGCCAAGACCCATGGGCCATAAGGGTACAGAGCATCCCGAGGCAACAATCGAAGCATGTCGCGCGTAAGATCAATCCGAGTTTTGTTGCTCTTCTCACTAAAAAAGGGCTCAAATACAGATTGAAAGAACTCGCATAGGGTTTCGTCGTCCGCGGCACCGGGAGGGATAGAACAAAGTATCAGGAAAAGATGATAGACGGGGGTTTGAACAATCCCTCGGGACTTGTCAACCCGGTCGGGTCGATGTGATGGCGTTGCGGCAGGTTCGAATGTGTTGTTGATGGACATGGACAGTCTCTTCTCAGTGAATGGAAGGAGTCCAAGACTCTTGACCAGGAGATGAATGTAGTTCTTGACGCTGGGCAGGAATTTCTGGTTCAAGGAACCATCTGCTTCAGCAGCTCCCTTCGACCACACCTTGAAGAGGAGATCAAAAGTACAGGCAAAGAATTTCGCGGTGTCATCGGAGACCTTGATATCCTTGGCTGAAGCAGCAGCAATGGATGCCGTCAAGGCCTGCCACAGCCGGTATGTTAAGCTCTCCTTGTTGGCCAAGTCTGTGAATTTTTTCTCCAGAATAGGACCAACCAGTTGGAAGACCTTTTCACAGTTTCTCCTCGTCCATCTCGCATCGATAGATGGAAGGTCCTCAGGTGTGACGAGGGGTACATCTCTAACACGATCCTCCCTCCAACTCCGGGGCGTCGACACATCCAACAGGCCAGCCAAAATTCGAGACGCCTGGACAAGGGAATCGGTATGGGCTTCGGGTTTTCCGTCGAGGTTGATGAGCTGGGCCATGACGGGTTGGAGCAAAAAGTCCCAAACAGTGTCGATCGAGGTACTGTCGGGACCCGGGCGAAAGGCGTAATAATAGACGTTGCAGAGGCCACCAAAGACGGCCCTTCGCTGCTTTACCACCTCTTCGCTGTTCACCTTTCGTCGCAGTTGGCTCATGAGAGGTTGAACCAACAGGTTCAGGTTCTTCGAAGAGGGCTTGACATCCGTAAGTGAGAGATAGACCAAGCGATTCCAAGCATAGTTGGCTTCCTGTTTCGTCTGCAAGTCGGGAGTGTTAAAGGCAGACTGAGCCAAATTCAGCCAAGGCACCCAATGTGACCATTTATCAAGTGGGCAGCGGAGAAAGAGAATGACGGCACTCCAGATCTGTGGAACGGCAGATTGACATTGTTTATCCTTGATCATGGCCTCCAATTTCTTGATGTAGAACTCGATGTATTTCTGGTCGCCGTCCACGGTCTGGAAGATATCGGCGGCCTTGCGAAGTATTGGCTTTTCATTTCGGAGCGAGAAGCCAGCTTCGGCGGCCAAGCCGATGGCCTGGGCGCGGATGTCCCGAATTGTGCTCAGCATATCGGTGAACATGTCCATCATCCAATCCGTATGAATGGCCATGTGGTTTCGCGTTTGCCTGATGAGTCTCTTATATATCTGGATGCGTCCCATGACGATGCTCTTGCCCGTCAATCGATCCTCGATCTTGCGCAGTGAAGTTATGAGCCGACCAACTCGATCCAAAGTCATGACCTTTGATGAGAAGGCTTGGAAGGCAATCACTTGCATCAAGTGACGAACGAGGTCCTTGGGAACGACCGGGTCGTCCAAGGAGCGGATGCAGTGATCTATTATGAAGACGCCAAAATCGGATGTGAGGGTAGAAGCAATCGCCTGGAAATGCAGAAAGGTGTTAAGGAGGGTCAGGGCGTGGTTGATGAGGGAGTAGTCGGGGGAGCCGGTTTCGGTCTTGGCTTTGACGTCGCGCTGGATGAATTGCATGAACAGGCTCATCTTGTCCTGCAGGGCTACTCGGTCGGGCAAGTTGTTCGAGGCCTTCAAGGCGCGAGCCAGCATCATGTAGGCATCGACTCGCAAGTCCCGGTCGGAGCCGGCAAGCTGCTTTATTGTCGATTCCAGCATCTCGGCAATGTTGATTTGGGCCGACAGGGGATCGAGTCCGCCATGCAGAGACGAGGCGAGCGGGTTCGGGGAGGGCGAGGGCTTGAGGATGCCCTTGATGGGTTTCGAAGCGGAACGGGTTGCTGACAGGGGAGTTGCCTTGTAGGGCTTGTTCGGCTCCAGGTATCGTGGCGGATCTTTATATTCGGTGTGAGAGGACCACTCAACCTTTTTCCTTGTTCGTTTCGAGCTCGAGGGAGTGTTGGTTGCACCGTTGGAGATGGGAGAACTCGGGTTCGGGGGAGTCGAGAGCTGCAGTCGGGGATCGAAGGGACTGCGAGAGAGGACGGGTCTGCGAGAGCGCGCGTCTGAATTCGTATCTCGCGGGGAAGTCGGACGTCGACTTGGAGTTGGCAGTGACTCAAGGACAATGTTGGAGGCCGTGGCTGAAGATGCCATGGCTGCCAGGCAGCTGGTGATCTATACAGCAGTGAATTGGCCGGGAAACCGTTCCAAGATCATGGATGGATGGCGTGTGGATGTCGGGACTGGCCTCGAATGGCCAGTATGGAAGAAAAAGGAAACGCCAACGTAACAAGAAGAGATGAGGCCGTTAGGAAGAAAAAGAGCGCCAAACAGATGATGATGGATCGTTTCGTCCAAGTTGAAGGTGGAGGTCAGAGTCAATAGACAAGACCAAAGACTCAGCAAGTGGTCCGGGTCACCTAAATCAGATCGAGCCTAAGCTGCTTGCCTGAGTCAAGACGGAGTCGCGAAAAAGTCGGAACGCGTCGCGTTAGTTGGGGGTTGGGCCGCGAATCAATTAAAGAAGAGGCCCGTGCATCGCGCGCAAGCCTCAATCGCATTCACCAGCCACACCCATGGTACGCATCATGACAGGTGAGTGGCAACCACCTGGATTTCTGGGAGGCATGACGAATGGTCTTGGGAATATTTGCAAAGCGCCAGTTCGATAAATGGCAATTACTATGGCGTCAACGTACGCCGTACGTACCCGTGATATCCAATACCTAGATTGTGGCGTCGAAGCACCCATCAGTCACCTAGACAACTCAGGCTCTAGGGCGTGTCTGTCACTCCGTACAAGCCCCATGGTCCCTCAATTATAAGGTAGCGGCCAGCCCACCTGCACCCACCGACTCATGTAAGCACTCCCAGCTCCCAAGGCTCCACCGTAGCACATCAACCCCATCTCTCAACACCGTCGTTCTCCCTTGGGTCAGCTATCTTTGGCCTCCTCCCCAGCAACACTGCTGCTCTTTGTTCCAGCTCCCCAGGTCTCCTTTTTCTCGTTTTCCCAACATGTCAACGCTCGGCCTAGGCGGTGGGCGTAGTAAGTTCCCGCCTGATATCGGTCAATGCCCAGCGATTGACCACCGTCTCCTCAGGAAGGTCGGCGGGAGAGCTGATCACACTCCTCACCGATGATCTAGCCAAGGTCACTTTGTCAACCGAAGGTACGCGTCTCTCGCACTGGCACGGCGAACTTCCTGACGCTCTTAGTAGAACGCGACTTGTACTTGGAGGAGCTGAAGCTGTATTCCCGAAACGCTGCAGCCGCTCTTCCCATATACAAACCCCAGGTAATTCACCGTGGGCCTCTTTTACTCTACCAAGCTTAATGCATCTATCCATGTGCTCGGAATTACTAACATGCATGCAGGCTATCGCAACCCTTTGTCAAATTGCCCTCTACAACCCTTGCTTGAGCACGAATCTTGGTGCCTTGAAAGTCTTGGCAAATGCGGCGCTCCTCAAGCCCGAGACCCGTCAAATGATTGTCGATCAGGGCTCTGTACACAGGCTCTGCAAAGCCCTCGAGTTCGAGTCGTGGGAACAGGAGTTTCTCGTGTGCCGCATCTTGCTCATTTTGACCTACAACACCACCCTCGATTTTGGAGTGCTGATAGAGGAGCACCAGCTTGCCCAGCGCATGGTTGAGCTTGCCACCCGTCACGCAAATGCATTGTCCGGCAAGAAGAAGTTAGACCCCATGCAGGAAACGGCTCTTTCTGAGATGCTGAAGCTCTTGTTCAACCTGTCCCACTTTAACAACAAGCCGGCACACATCGAGGCTTTCGCTCCTGCAGCACCTCCTATCGTGAAGCTGCTGATGGAGCAGGAGTTGGTATCAACACGAACAACGAAACCCCTCGAGCCCCCTCTTAGTACCATGGTCAATGCACTCTTGAACCTCGATCTCGCAGCAACGAAGAGCAAAGACGCCCTTTATCCAGAGGAGGACCCGAATTCAGTAGCAAGCAAACTCACAGATCTCTTGCACCTTTGTCTCGAGGCGAAATACACGGGCCAGGAGTTAGATACTGTGGTGGTGCCAGTGACTCACCTCCTGAGGCTGGTCTACGTGAATGCTCCGGACGGGACAAAAGAATTCCTTCGCGACCGTCTTCTCCCAGGCGACGAAGATCGCAAAGAGGTCCTCGGTCATGGACAAGGTCACACATTGTCGGCGAAGCTGATGAAGCAGACTACCAACGCCGACACGGCGATGAGCCAAGGCGTCTGCCACCTCCTTTTCGTGGCTTCGGATCAAGACGCTGAGAAGTTCATCGAAAACGTCGGCTTTGGTCTCGCCTCGGGCTTCCTTTTCCAGAACAACATCCCTATCCCCGAGTCATTCGCAAAGGGGAAACCTGCAGACAAGACTGCCGGCGACAGAGCTATCAACCCCATCACTGGCCAGTTCATCGACTCAGAGAAGCCTGTTGACGTCCCGGAGATGACCGAAGAAGAAAAGGAGAGGGAGGCCGAAAGGCTCTTTGTTTTGTTCGAGAGGTAAGCTACTCAACAAGGAAGATGATGGATTCGGGAACTGACAGGGCATCAGGTTGAAGAAGACGGGCATCATGGATGTTCAAAATCCCGTCGAGGCGGCCTTCAGGGAAGGCCGATTCAGAGAACTCAAAGACGATGAGGTTGAGGAGGTGGATAGCGACTAATGAGGCATCGCTGCAGCACCATTGGCGGTAGACTATAGGGGCCAGTTCACGATGAATGCATTCACCAACTACTTCGAGACATAGACCTGCAATGTCAGTGTTGCTGGGTCATTTCGCCATATGCACCCTACTACTAATCGAAGGCACCTTAGTACTTAGCTAAACACTGAGGCACTTAACACTAAGAAGACGGAGAGAACTAAAGATAAAACCCGCAATCGCCTCACCAACATGAACATGCATCTTCCAACACGCTCGGCAACTGGCAGTGACGATTCCTCTGGGTCTCTTCTTGGGCAAACAAGCCACGATGGTTGGTGTTCAGCCACATCCTGGGCCAAAGCTGCAGGCAGCCCGTTCAAGTGGCTCAGTACCTCCCGTGAGCTCCTTCCTTGAATCTCCCAGCTGCAAACTGTTTCCATCCAGACACAACGCACTTCAACTCGGAGTGCAAATCAACAGAAATCGGGGGTGATTCACTCACGCACGGGTACGACGTCATTTGAACACCTGTGGACAGCTTTTTCGCGAATAAACTCCTCTCTTTTCATTCATCCTCTCCGACATTCAGAACCCAGGGTTTTATCGCACGCCCACCAAGAGCAAAGCAGGTGTGTTTCCTACGTCCCTCGACTCTTCGACATTCTTTTTTTTCTCCCAACGCCGCCGCGCAGTGCAAACATGGCTCACCATGAAGATTTCCCAACAGGCGAAACCGTCCTCCTCCATCGCGAAATGTCGGTTCCTCGCGAGCAGCTCCCGGGGTAAGATCCATGACCCCCTCTGACACAGCCGCACGTGAAACTGACTGGCGGTAGCTTCTTCGAGGCCGTCCGTAGTGAGTCTCCTCGGGGCTACCTCGATCGCCACGACGACCATGTGACGGCAAATTCCAGTCTTGTCGCACAAGCCGGCCAAGGAGACAGCGAGGACTCGTTTGCTTCCTCGACGGGAGAGGAGGGCACTTCGCCCCCCAAGCGCGTCCAATCTTCTTTTCTCTCGGACAGCGAAGAGGCTGAACAGCCCGGACCCGAGTCTACGACACCACCTGCCAAGCGCCAACGCCGTTCAAAGATGCCAGAGGGCGAACCACGACGCTCTGACCGTCTTTCTGTCGTCTTGCCCGTCAAGGAACAGGCCGCCACCGGCGTAGTCGAGAAGAGGGGACGCGGACGACCTTCCAAGGTCGCGAAAAAGGGTCCTGGCCGCCCACCCACGGTTGAGAAGAAAGGTCCTAGTCCCCCACCCGCTGTCGAGAAGAGAGGTCGCGGCCGCCCACCCACGGTTGAGAAGAAAGGTCCCAGTCCCCCACCCGCTGTCGAGAAGAGAGGTCGTGGCCGCCCACCCACGGTCGCGAAGAAAGGGCGCGGTCGACCTCCCAGGGTCAACAAACCCGAGCAATCAACGTCCGGGCCTGAGTGGGAGGTGGAGAAGGTTGTCGACTCTCAGATCGACGCTGTCACCCACGAGCATTTCTACCGGGTCAAGTGGAAGGGGTATGCGGCAAAGTTCAATACGTGGGAGCCGAAGAAGCAACTAGGCCACTGCCGCAGGTCGATTGAAGCTTTTGAGAAGGAGGCGAAGAAGAAGCGTTAAGTTACGGTAGACGAGGCTTTGAGTTGCTTGTTTTGGGCTGAAGACATGAAGTGAAGGAATGGCAGCCTACATGCGAAGCGGGAGATGACCTTTAGCAAACACGGACTCTTACATTGTCATGACTACAGTTTTCCCTTGCCTTCCTATCGTACAAACAGGAGCCCAGCCAACTGAGCGCCTACAACTGATTCTGGAACAGCGTTACCAATCCCACGGCGGCACCACCAAGCGGCAACAGACTCCGTCCCAAGTTCAAAGACGCCCACCTCCCAACCAAGGCCCGGACCTCGTCCACGCTCGCGGCGCTCGTGCCGTGGGCGGCGGCGTGGAGCAGCGCGTTCGTGCCGGACATGAAGACCTGCGTGTACGGCACAATGGCCAGGGTCAGGGCGGCGGCGGCCACCAGGCCCCTCCAGCCGGCGCCTCCTCCGCGCTGCCGGGCGTCGTAGGCGGCGTAGAGGTAGGCGGCGGCCGAGGCGACGGCCAGCTTGGGCATGATGGAGACGCCGCGGGCGAAGAACTCGGCCCAGACCGTGGCGGCCGAGGAGGAGGCGATGAGGGCGCCGGGGACGCCGACGAGGGAGATGCTGGCGATGGCGCCTGGGGTTTCCAGAGGTTAGTCGTGTCGAACGGGGGGGGGAGATACTGTGGTGAAAGGTGAGGGTGTGCATACCGGAGGACCAAGCGGAGCCAAGGACACCGGTAGCGACGGCGAGGAGAGACGGAGTAGTGAATTGCATATTGGAATATCGACCAAGAATTGAATTGGTTGTATAGATTGAAGCAAAAACCACGACGACAACCTCCAGTCTCCCAGTGTAGATACTATATAAGTACTTGAAATGTGGGGCCGATGATGCAGTCGTTACGACGGAGAGCTGCCTCCGGACTTCCACCTTGTCCGCCAAACCAACGCGGACTTTGACGGGCAATCCAAAGTCCGTTGCCATGAGGTGTCCAATCTCCAAGACGGCACTGCCGCTTCTTAAGTTCCCTCAACGCATTCTCACGCACTCGCCTTGACGGCCCTCCGTGCCATGAAGCCGCGCAGCTCAATCTTCCGGCTCAGGTCCCTCAAGTCGTCCTCCACCCACACGCCGCTCGTCTCGAACCCGGCCTTGCTCAAGACGCGGTGGCTCGCGCGGTTCGCCTCGTCCGTCGTCGCCGCAATCACCTCGTCCTTGACCTCGCCGTCGCCGCCGCGGACCGTCCGCGCGTCCACGGCCACGTCGGCCTCCTCGCGCGGCAGCGCCCACCAGGCGTCGAGGAAGGCCTCGAGGAACTCGGTCGCGTAGCCGCGGCCCCAAAAGTCCGGGTGCAGCATGTACCCGACCTCGGGCCAGCCCTGGTTGCCCCTGAAGCTGCCGCTGCCGCCGATGCCGATGACCCGGCCCGTCGCCGCCAGCGCGATGGCCACGTTGAAGCGCCGCACGTCGTTGGGGGCCAGCTGGAGGGCGAGGTTGCCGCGGCGAGTCTCGTCGAGGTCGGCGTCGGGCCGGCCCTGGACGCTCCAGTGCATGACCTCTTGGCGGGCTCGGATGGCGTGCAGGGCTTCCAGGTCGGAGTCGTCGTCTCGAAAGGGCCGCAGGATGAGGCGGTCGGTCATGATGGCTCGGCGTTGGCTGTTGGGCGGAAAGGGGTAGACGGGCAGCGTCGTCTTGATGGTGACCCATTCGATGTCTGATGCAGGCTCCATGGTTGGGGGTTCTGATGCTGTCGCAGGAATATCTGGGAGAAAAGCGAATGACTATGTTCCCTATCCTTCAGATCAGTGAGTGCTGGTATATATGTTGCCTTGCCCTTTGACTCAATCCGCATTTCTATCGTCCCACCTCTCGTGAGTCAGACCAAATTCATTAACCACCTCCCGCTTCAAGTTACAGCGCGCCACATAGCATCCAATTCCCAAATGCTCCATGTGGACGATACCCGGCTACGTTCGCCGAACGTGCCGATTCCTATTATGACAATTAACAGAATACGTATATCAGTACGAGATATACGAGATACGGATGAATGCACAAACACCAAGAGTGAATTTGTTTAAACACTTAGGTAGGCAAATTAAAGGAAAATAGGCCCAGATTTAGGGGATCAAAGCTGTGTATTTTAGTGTGTTTATGTAAGAGGAGAAAACGTCTTTGTATCATTGATCAATTTGTTCCAGCGAATTGCTCACGAAGGCCATCTTTGCTCATTTGAAAATTAGCCCAAGCCCTATGAACGGGTGGGGTTCGGCTTTTGCATTCCTGCCTGTCCCGGCCGACTATGACGGCGAAGTCAAGCCTCGAACGCACTTTCATCTCAACGCCTCAGGACGTCCTTCCGCGATGAACTCGGCATCGACATTACCATGAGCGACTCGCATGCATACAAAATCCTCAGTCTCCCATCCAACACCTTCAGCCTCCCATCCGTCAAGTGACAATGAGTACCCAAGAAGGCCTCCCGGCAAAGGTGCTCAGCTGCTCCAGCTGTCGCCACCGCAAGATCAAGTGCGACAAGGCCCAGCCCGCCTGCACGCAGTGCTCCCGCTTCGGCTTCGAATGCGCCTATCCCTCGCGGAAACCGACCCGCCGCGCCCCGCGCCCGCGCCAGACGGAGCTGATGGACCGCATCAGCCGCCTCGAGAGCATCGTGGGGAAGGCCGACCCGGCCAAGCTGCGCCAGCTGGACCTGGAGCGCAAGCCCGCCGGGTCCAGGACGGAGGCGCCGTCCGAGGAGACGGCGACGGCCAAGGCGGAGGAGACGCAGGAGTCGCCCTCGCAGCCGGTGCCGAGGTACTTGAGCAGCGAGTTCTGGGGGCACTTGTGCGCCGAGGTCGAGGGCATCAGACAGGCGCTGGATCAGCCGTCGACGGATGATGACGACGACGACGACGAGGGCACGAGTCCCGAGTCCGTCGACGCGGCGACGCTTTCCACGCACAGCGGCCCGTCCGGCTTTCTGTTCGGAAATCCAGACTATCAAGCCAGACAGCCTCTCCTTCACCCCCCGCCAGAAATGATGGCTCGCCTCTGGGCCTTGTACATTCAGAATGTCGACCCCCTGGTGAAAATCCTCCACAGACCTACCGTTGCCAAATCGATACAGAATTACACCGAGTATCGCACGTTACCTCCGCCGACCAATGCCTTGGTCTTTGCCATTTACTTTTGCGCCGTCACCAGCCTCAAACCCAACGACTGTCTGGAGGAGCTGGGCGAGAGCTACGACGTCGTCGTCGGGAGATATCGAAACAGCATCGAGCGGGCTCTCGCCGAGGCGGATTACCTGAACAGCAATGAGCTGGAGACGCTTCAGGCTCTCGCCCTTTACACAGTACGTGCCAGCTCGCCGTCTTCGTTCAAGTCTTCTCACACAGGGGTGTAGTCTATGATTCGATGCTACTCGGTCAACCGTTCGTCGTGGGCTTTGACGGGCCTGCTCATCCGTCTCGCCCAGGGCCAAGGGCTGCACCGCGATGGCCATGGACGGCGCTTCACACCCTTCGTCGCCGAGATGCGTCGTCGCCTGTGGTACTTTTGCGTCGTGCTGGACGTCCGCGGGTCGGAAGATCGCGGCTCAGACGCAATCTTGACCGACTCGGTCTACAACACCATCTTGCCCACACCCATCGACGACGACGACTTCGGCCCCGACAGCGCAGGGCCCCTCGTCCCCAAGGAGTCGGGCCCCGCCGACAATGTCATCCTCATGTGCACCTCGACCTGCTCCAACATCTTCGGCCACATGGCCCATCGGCCCGCCTCGACCGCCCAGGCCGAGTCGCTGGCCTACACGGAGAAGGATCTCGTGTCGCACATCCGCTCGCTCGAGGACCGCTTCATCCACACGGCCGTCGACGCGCACCTCCCCTCCGTCTACGCCTCAGAAATCGCGCGCCTCGTCATCCTCAAGATCTGGCTCAACATACAGTACCCCTTCACCGAGACGGTGGCCCCCGTGCGCCCGCGCGTCTCCCGCGAGACGATGCTGCGCACCGCCCTGTCCGTCATGGAGCTGCGCGAGCGCATGACGCAGCGCGACTGGCGCGCCAGCTTCGACTGGTGGACCGACACGTACGTGCAGTGGCATCCGCTGGCCGTCGCCCTGGCCGAGCTGTGCGTCCAGACCGAGGGCGAGCTGGTCGACCGCGCCTGGGCCGTCGTCACCCGAAACTTTCCCAAGTCCAAGGAAAGGATAGCGGACACGTCCCGGGGCGCCCTTTGGCGTCCGATCAAGAAGCTGCTCAAGAAGGCAAAGGCTGCGAGGGCGGAGGCGCTCATGGGAAAACTAACCATCAACGAGCCCGTCGCGGCGCCGGAGCTATCAATGCCCACGCCAGTCCCCGAACCCGTACCGGAACCCTTTACAAGGCCGGGGTTCCCAGACCCGTTGGGGTTCCTGCCAGACACCTTCGACTCGACCACGATGGACCCGTCAATCCTATTCAACTACCCTCCCGAACTGATCATGATGGACGTAGGGCCCGAACTGGGGGGACAGCAAGGCTTGGAGTGGACATTGTGGAACGAGTTCCTGAGCGACACGAGACAGGACAATTCTCCAGGCAGCGGAGCGGCAGATTCGACTTGACCATTCACGATTAACTGGTTCATGGCCCAAACACCTCTTTTAGTTTTTAGAAACCCAATCAATTGCATCACCCCTCACACACCACATGTAGCATGCTCAAGAATTTTTGGTTCATTCATTGCTCGTTTTATCGAGCAAATGCAGTTGATATTTCCATGATCCGTAGTAACACCCGCAGAGCCTGCCCAACCGTCCTCGAAATCGAAAACACTCTTAAGCGAAAGTGGAAGGTCGCTTGGCGCTGAAGATCTTCTTGGCGCTCTCCTTGGGGACGCGGTGGGGGAGAGGGAAGCTCAGGCCCTTCTGGATGAGCTGGCGGATGTAGGGTCGCTTGACGTCCTCGGTCTTCTCGATCTCAGCAACTCGGAGGACCTGCCAAAGGTTAGTCTCGGGGGCAAGGTGGGATTCGTCAGGCGGATACGCACGTGGATCGACCTGAAGCGGGCACGGTGGCGGGCGGCCATGTCGGAGTAGAGAGACTCGACGGCGTCGGTTCGGGAGAGCTCACGGTACTCCTTGTACATGTTGTGCGTACCCGAACGGGAGTCGTATCGAAGCCAGACGCCGAAGTTCTTGACCTTGAGGGGGTGGGCCTCGTGGATCTAGGGTCCTGGTCAGCCATGCCACTCCATATCCTCCCAGAGAGTTCGAAATACGTACCACCTTGACGCTCACGATCTCACCGGTGGCCTTCTTGACCTTTCGGAGACCACGCAGGAAATACCAGTACCGGGACTTGGCGACCGTCTCGTTGGGAGCGAAGATGGTCATGCGGTACATGGCGGGGGTAGGGTTGGCCTCGGTGGGCAAATGGCGGCCAATGACCTCGTATTCCTGAAGACGACCTGGGGGACACTGTCAGTACGCATTTTTGGCGGTTGCTTGTGTGCTTCAATGCCGTGCGCCGTGGGTGGTGAGGTGCAGCCGTCTTGTCGAATTTGTCAAAATGTCGAAATTCCGTGGCTTCGTTGTCGACGTCAGTTCGTCCGATGACAATCGCTATGCCTCCAAAAATTCGGCAAGTCGAAGGAGCAAAGGGCTTTCAGGTCGCTGAAGCCAATCCTCATTCCAGGCGCCGTTCCCTGCCTCACAATTCGAAAGTCGAAATTATCGTGCATCATTTCCACCACGGCGCGCGGTATCGTCGATTCGTCTGCATGAACGGAATGGAGGGAAGTGCTTACCCATCTGTAATAGCTGTCAGTGATATCCCTTGGGTGTCGAGTGCGTTGGTGACCTACGGTGACGGTTGTCAAGTGCCTTCCGACTATCGCGAATGTTTAAAGATGGCCGAAGTTGCAGGAGTCGCACCGAGATTTTTTTTTGTGCGGAGATGTGGGAGGGCTAAAGAAACGAAGCTCTGGAGGGCTTGGACCCCAACAGCGATTGGTCAGATGGGACCCATTGCAAAATGTATCACGTGCGCAGTCACTGGGCGTTCTGCCAATACTGGGATCCACCGTCCAATCAGCAACGGCAACGCGCTCATCCCAAGAGCGGAATGAAGACAAAGACGACATCCAAAAGGTTACTTCCGATCAATAATAATTACCGTCAAGCATTAAGATCGCCTTTCTCATCGTTTCCAGACGCTGTGATCTAGCCGGTCATTTATTTGCCCTTCTTGCACCAACTCATCTCTCAGCCTCCGAAGCAAACGACTCGTTGTCATGAACGAACTATTTGATGACTTTGGCAAGGCTTATGCCAGCCAAAACGGCTACGGAATAGCCCAAACACTCTCACCTGTCCCTCCTCCGGGCCATCCTCATCGTCTGAGAGCCGTGCGGCAGAGCACCAACTCTCACAGTGTCAAAAATGACATCAAACACTTTATCAAGAGCAGCACATCACACCGCCGCAAACTGGACCACGACGAGGTGACTGGTTGGGTTGACGTATACACGGCTTACTGGAATGCTATCGGTGAAATCTTGGCGGGTGAAAGTGGAAAGGTACAGTATTCCTCCATCCGATATGCCTTTGCTCATCATCGACAGGGTTCGTGGACGAGAGTGTATGAGTTATGGAAGGACTTGACCTCGATGCTTATCCGAGGGTACAATTCCCACGGATTCGAGGCATGGACAATTCCTTCTCTATACATGGTGGGGAAGTACCTCCGCCTATTTGCCATCAAGTCCGACGAGGAGCGCAGTCGCACAGCAAATGACCCCTCTGTCGGATCTGCGCTGCTACAGGATGATTTTGATTCCGAGGTTGACAAGCAGGGGCAATTGAGAGATTGCGAGCAACACTTGAAGCGAATATTTACCCTTTGTCTGAACGACCGGTAAGACCCTTCTCCCCGAATCACTAAACATCCGTCTAACACATCTTAGAGCATCACTGGAAGAATCGAGAAAATGGGGCATCTACTTCGTCATCAACCTGCTTTTCAAGACCTACTTTAAGTTGAACTCGGCATCCCTCTCAAGGACCATCCTCAAGACTCTGGCTGTGTATAAGGATAAGGGAGACATGCCGCCCTTGGAGATGTTCCCCAAGTCTCAGAGGGTGACATTTAAATACTACGAGGGCGTGTTGTTCTTTCTGGAAGAAAACTATCTCGAGGTAGGGCTTTCATCGGATTGCTTTTGTGGGAATGACTAACTGACAACTCAGGCCGAATCGCATCTGACAGAAGCGTGGGGGCTTTGTCACAAAGGTGCTCGACCACAGGCTGAGTACGCACGGATGAGTCGTGAGTCCCGATGCATCACTGACAATGATAGGCGCATTCTTACCTACCTCATCCCTTGCCGCCTGCTCACCAGCCACGTCCTTCCAACCGAGGCCCTACTGGCAAACTACCCTCGCTTACAGGAGCTGTTCCTCCCATTGGCCAGATGCATCAAGAGCGGCAACCTGCGTGCCTTTGACCTTGCTTTGCAGAAAGGCGAGGACGAATTCGTCAAGCGACGCATCTACCTGACGCTCGAGCGGGGCCGAGATATTGCCTTGCGTAACCTGCTGCGCAAGGTCTTCATCGCGGGAGGCTTCGATGAGGCAAAGGAGGGCGAAGCCCCTGTGCGCCGCACGCGCGTGCCCGTTGCCGAATTCCACGCCGCCATCAGCATGGGCAGCGGCGGGGGCCTGACCGATCCGGATGAGGTCGAGTGCCTGCTGGCCAACATGATCTACAAGGTGAGTTGTCGTCACATTCACTCCGTTCGGCGCCGGTTGCCTCTGGAACCAGTCGAGTGACTTGGAAATCTGTTGTAAACGTTCAAAGTCAGAATCTCGGGGACATGTGGCAGTCATTTGACTAAATACTCGTCACCTCATGGCTGCCTCGTCCAGATGTCTGCCTGGGGCATCGACCATGATTCTATACCCACGCCCCTTACCCCAGACCTCAGCCCTGCAAGATCTGAGTCACTAACCGGGATCTTCTTTTCAGGATCTCATGAAAGGCTACATCGCTCGGGAACGAGGCATCGTGGTGTTGTCAAAGAAGGGCGCCTTCCCTGGCACGGGCGTGTGACGAGACAAATCATCACTGGGGCGAGGGTGGCTGCACGGGCGCAATACGAGGATATGCGATGCAGGACGGTTGTTTGCACCCTGTTGGGCTCGCCGTCGAGAGATATCGCAGCGTGAGGTAGGACTCAGTCCTCGGTGCGGCAACAATGACGCTTATCTCGACAAATCAGACCAAAGACCGACCGAGCCTTTGCTTGCTTTTTTCTTGCGTGCCCCTTGCTTCTTTGGTTCCCCGAGACTGAATATGCTGTCTGAGTCTTTTGCGCCATTTTCACGCCCAAGCACAAGAGCGTGCATCGCATTAGCTCGTCGCTCTCAGCCCTTCATCCCTACTCATCGAGTTGGGCATTATCACATCCATCCCAAAAAAGAGTTTCGATATTTTCTCATCCCAGTGACTTACACCTCAACTAGCCAATCCCAGGGCTCGTTGGTCCCATCCATCAACGACCTTAATCCGCCGAGGTCACAAATCGTACCCCCAGGGCATGTAACTGACTCACTCGTCTGTTCTCTTTCCGGGGAAGGGATCCGACATAGGAAAGATTGTTTCAGAGTGTATCAGTGGGTCGGTACCATGGTTTTCTTCAAGCGGCTTGGCGGGTGTGGTGGTGTGGAGAGAATCTCCCATTCACACCATTCCGTCGGTGAAGTTCACGATCAGGGGCAACGCAGAAGTGAGGGCAGCAAATGTGACAATACCAAATGTGACAACACCACACGTGAGAGCATGTCATGGCAAGAATAGAATGAAAACCAGTCATCCGTTCAATTTGCTTGCGCTCTCTAAAATAAACCACGCAAAAAAACGAACGTCGTGAATAATGATACAAATGTCCGCCCGCGCGTTGTTGTCAGTCTTGTTTGGTATCCGAATAAACCCAGCCCATAAAACCCAGCCCGAGGCAATCTTTCCCGCCGTGAAGTGAAAACCCGTAAGCTCCGAGACGAAAGACTCAAGGAGAAAAAGAAAAAGGCTTCCAAAAATATCCAACCGAGAAGAGTAGTCGTACAGGGGAAATGGAGAAACAACCAAAAACAAAAGCCTGTGAAGAAGTGCATGTCGTTACCGTAGAATTCCCAAACGCCCCGTTTTAAAACTTTTTTTTAGGTGGTGTTTCTTCTTTTAGATTCGAATCCCGCGAAAAGAGGGCAGAAGAAGCAGAGAAGTGACATGCCATTAAAGGTGAAGGTCGTGTGCATAAGAGAGCATTAAGAGAAGTGACGGTTGGAGCGCGGAGTGTTTCTGGAACATGTGAGTAAAAAAACTACGATTAAGATAGAGAAATGACTCACTGTGCAGAGGAAATGTCGTCGACGTGGTTGCAAAGAGCAACGAAGAGATCAAAGAAGAGCTGGGTTCCGCCATTGTACATCTCGAGTTGCATCGTGCCGCTCCGCTTAAAGGTGCTGCGAGAACGGATGATGAGTGCAAGGTAGTGGGCGCGAAGCTTCGAGTCGGTGTCTGGCGTGTGGTTGTAGGCGTACCTCGCCGAAGCCAAGATGGTGCTGCATTGGATCCCAGACTCTGCCATCCAGTTAGAATTGCGTAGATTCAGTCGGGTTCGGAGAAGCACTCACGAAGTCCTTGTTTCCGCAAGGCGAGCTTCTTCAGCTCCTCGAGGCCATACTTCTCGGCGGCGCAGTAGACGACAGTGTCCTTGAGAAGGTCGCCGTCGACGCCGCGGTGATAGACGGTGCTCTCGAGGGTAGCCCGTTCTCCCTCGTCGGCGGGCTCCAACTCCCACGAGTTCCGGCGCTTGTTGTGCACGAGGCGAGGATAGTAGTCGCCCTTGTAGAGGTATTCCAGGACGGAGCTGAAGATTTGGGGCTCCTCGTCGGGCAGGGAGATTCGCTTCGTCGCGGCGTCCACGTAGCCGTTGCGAAGGGCGTGGCTGAAGAACGGGCTGTGGCAGAGGACCTCTTCGTGGGCGGCGAATAGGCGCTGTTCGGCGCCGACGACGAGCGTGACGATGGCGGAGGTGAGGTTGCTGTGACAAACGGTGTAAGTGAATGAAAGAAAGAAGCAAAGGGGAGATACATACTTGCTCATGGCGGTGTCGTCAGATGCGGCAGCAGTCGAAGCCGTCGCCGGCCTGCGGTGGCGAGATTCATGTCGTCGCTTGGTGACGCCGTTGTCCTTGCTAAACGATGACGCTTTGCTAAAAGACGAGCTCGACTTGCTTTGTCTGTGGCTCTTGGTGAAGCTCTTGCTCGATCTGGAAAACATCTTGACGAGTGATGGATTTGACAGAAAGTGGTGTCAAATTGTGATTAAATGGCGATGACGGCCGAGGGTATTTATGGTTGAGAGCGAACAGAAATATCAGGCAGCAAACACAGGCGTCGATCTTTTGGCAAGGTGGGTAAAAACAAAAACGAGAGAGAAAAAGTGTCGAAATATCTGGACGATGGACCTACCTCAGGCTTGAAACCAGATTGCACGAAGCTGGATGGCTCAGCCATGAGCGGGACGAGAGGAAAGAGGCCATCTTTATAACTCTCCTGGCTGCTCCGTGCGGAATGTGCGGGTTCTGCCTACATTTGTACCCCTGGACGAGCGGTGTTGGGAGGGGGAGTGCAGCTAGTTCGCCGGGCCTTTGGTGATAGCGTCGTCAATGCGACGCGTCCCCTCTCCAGGAGACGTATTGAGTGCTCCAGGAAACAAGCGCGTAGGCACGTGACGAAGTTGATGCCTAACAAGGCACCAACCCGGGCTGAGCAGGGCGTGCGCGCATCGCGTTGGCGTAAAGTGGTGGCACTTGGAGCACTAGAAATGCGGACGACATCCGCTGCAAGGGCAGGGATCTGCCGTCCCAACAGCCACGAAACGCCTCGCCGAACTCGTTCGAGTCACCAGCGCAGGAAATTGGGATAGCTCAGGGGTGGCTCGGTAGTTTTGCCTTTTGGGTGGGTTGTTGGGTGGTGTGGGACAGTTCCCGTGGGCAGCTGCGGCGTGCTCTCGCAAGGCAGAAGCCCTCCAGAGGCTGGGACTGGATGGTAGTGCATGCTCGACGATGGAGCTGCGAGGCTCGCATTACTGGGGCAAGCTTGGCCAGATTTTTTGGAATATTGCTTCTTCATTGTTCGAAGATGCAATTGCGCTCAATTGGGTGCTATATCGGTCCTCGTGGTGCCCGCGTTGTTGCCCGAGTCGGTTTCTCGATATCTAATCCTCACGACTCCAGGAGACGCCATTATCACGGCTTCTCCCTTCAAGCACACGCTCGGCTCTCCCTCAAACCCCATGCTTTTTTCTCGGCGGACCACATGTTAGATTGCCATGGTACTGCATCCGCGCCCTCCACATCAATTAAAGCATGCCGGGTTTGCTAGTCTCGCTAATGTCGAGGCTGCTGGGAAGCTTGTCCCGAGATGCTGTTTGACCGTGACGGCATCGTTCGCCTTCACGAGGCCGCACGACCCCTGTCTCCCACCATGTTTGTTGGCCGAGATGACCCGAGTTCACGTTTGCTTTGTGCCATGTAGACGTTCGTCGTTCAGGGGGAAAACTCTTCTATTCAGGCCACGTCCTGCTCCCTTTCGCGGGAAGCAGATCCTGGTAATTGAGCGAGTGATCGACTACGTGTGACAGCCAGCGTGATGGACTGCGCAATGGCATCTCTGCCTCCGGCCCTGGCCATGGCCTCGTTGTGAAGTGCCCCGCGCACGCTTCGCCGTTCCACCGGAAGTCCAACCTGCTCGCACCGCTGGAACAGGCGGAGGCCGTGATCGGCGGGGACGAGCTCGTCTTTGGCGGCTTCCACCATGTATATCCCCGGCCGTCTCGCCTTGTACCTCTGGGCTATCACGCCGAGGTTCGTCCAGCTGTCCAGGTGGTTCCAGAGGAAAGGGTACAGGTACTGGTACGGCAGCCATTTCTGAGGATAGAGCGCATGAAGCATGTCTCGGACTGAGGTGAAGGGGGTCTCCAGTATGAGAGCGTCCGGGACAAGGTCTGATGGCCACTTCTCTTTGGCAGCCAGGTTTGTAGCGAAGCCGCATCCAATGCTCTGGCCCCAAAGCAATACAACCGGCTTCGCATCGTCCACTCCCGCGTATCGTTGCTCGTGTAATTGTGTCACCCATCGCAGCGCCGCCTCGGCATCCAGATTTATTCCTCGCTCGTGGGGACGGTCGTGCGAAGTCCAGTAGCCTCGGTAGCTCACACAGACCATGGTGTAGAAGGAATCGTCGGCGTCCTTTACTCGACGGAGGATCCACGAAAGATCCGGGAGTCGGGGTGGCAGCGAGGAGGCGTTTCCTAGCATTGGAGGTGAGCTGCGCATCAACGGTCAATTACAGCGACAAACCTTGGAAGTAAAGGATGTAGACGGGCGTCCCTTTGCCGTCTGCGCGAGACGGTGCCGACACATCAGAGACGCAAAGAGCAATCTCGGTGCCATCCAAAGACTTGATCCTCTCCTCTCGCCACTCAATGCCGCCGCATTCCTTGGCAAACTCGCCAATGGTCATGCTCCGCGCATTGGGCGGCAGGAAGGGATTGTAGATGATGGTATTCTGGAACATAATCATGGCCATGCACTTCCATGTCCAAAGCGCCACAAAGAGGCCACCAAAGATCAGCGGGGGCATCAAAAAGGGTGCAACGTGGAAGCATCTCCCGCGGGCGCGGGCGGCAGCCCTCGAGTCGCATGCGAGCAACGGGAACGCCCGCGGCAGCACTCGCGGGTCGCGGCGGATGCACGACAGAGGCCGCGAGGCGGCGACGCGGAATGGGTTCAGGGCCATCGAGTGCGGCAAATACGGCCACTGTTAGGCGCGACGAGCAGGCAGATCACAGACGTGGCTCTGACATGTTCGCTCGCGACTGGACTGGACTCGACACAGCTGCGGACGGTGGGATTGACGATGGTGTTGCCAGAACGGCGCATGACATTTCACAAACGGGGCCGACGCAAGCTGGGCCAATCCTCGTCGTGATTGATGAGGATGGGCTGCAAGACGGCCGAGAAAATGGTTCCAGAACTCGATGGACTGATGACTCGCTGCACCCAATTTCCATAGGCCAAATCCCGCGGTATGCCCGTAGCTGGCACCTGCTGCCATGCCCTGGAAGCTCGATTTCAAATCAAGCACGGTGTTATTAAGATGACGCCTACTTCTTACACTTTGGGAATTGACTATTCCTTGATGTATCCCATCATCACTTCAGTCTAGTCCCAAAATGGGTATACGCCTGTGTCCAAATGCAGCAAGGTCGTGCACAATGTGGCACGTCTTCCAGATCTCCAGCTTCAAACCCGAAACCGCCTAACTTTCCAGAATACAATCGTCACCGTATTTAGGTTGCAAACGCCGAAGCTACTGCGTTAATACCTTAATACCTGACGGCCAGCGGCTGTTGCCTTCCATTCAGGAACCAAACGGATCACATACCTTGAAACCTATCCCGCCCTTCTCTTGTTTAATCTTTTGTTCTCTACACACTCCCCCGCCGCAAACCCAGCCATCAACCCTCCCTCCAGACAACACCCTCCCTGCCACATATTCAAACAACGATATAACAAACCACCGCCGCCATCATGCCTGGCTCTGTAGATAAAGAGAGCAACGATGGCCACGCTCACATCGACATCCCCGAAGACCTTCCATCACCACGACCAGAAGGAGAGACGAGTCCAATCATGCGAAACAGCAAAGGTTGGGACGGCAAGCTGCGGGTGCCCAGGTCGGCACTCTTGTCAAATCCCGAAGCTCTCTCCGATCCCGAATACTCGGACGACGAAAATGTCCTGGAAGGTGCCGAGATTGCGGCTGACGAAGGTAACACGACCGGCAAACACACCGTCGAGGACATGAGGCTGACCCGTGCCGTGTTAGATCTGCTCGACGACGAGGACCCCGACACCGACGAGATCGTGCTCTCCCACTCGCGCATCGGCTCAATACCAGCTCTGAGGCTCGACCGATTTGAGAACGTGGCTCGCCTCTGTCTCCGCCAGAACAGCATCCAAGAGATCTCTGGCCTCGCCGGCCTCGCCGAAACCCTGCAGGATCTCGACTTTTACGACAACCTGATCTCGCACATCCGCGGCCTCGACGAGCTTACAAACCTGACGAGCCTGGACTTCAGCTTCAACAAGATCAAGCACATCAAGCACATCAACCACCTGACCAAGCTAAAGGACCTCTATTTCGTGGCCAACAAGATCAGCAAAATCGAGGGCTTGGAGGGGCTGGACAAGCTGACATCGCTGGAGTTGGGCTCGAACCGAATCCGGGAGATCAACAACCTCGAGACGCTTACCAGCCTCGAGGAGCTCTGGCTGGCAAAGAACAAGATTACTGAGATTGGTGGTCTCGGCGGCCTGCCAAACCTGCGTCTGCTCAGCATCCAGTCCAACCGCATCAGCGATCTGTCCCCCCTCAAGGACGTTCCTAGCCTCGAGGAGCTGTACATCTCGCACAACGCCCTCGAGTCTCTCACGGGAATCGAGGAGTGCGCCAACCTTCGGGTGCTCGACATCAGCAACAACCAAGTCGCCAGCCTGGAGGGACTCGGGCCGCTGAAGAAGCTGGAGGAGTTTTGGGCCAGCTACAATCAAATCTCGGACCTCAAGGACGTCGAGCAGAACCTCAAGGACAAGGAAGACCTGACGACGGTGTATTTCGAGGGCAACCCGCTACAGCTTCGTGCGCCTGCTCTGTACAGGAACAAGGTGCGGTTGACGCTGCCTCAGCTGAAGCAGATTGATGCCAGTAAGTTTCATCCCGTGGTACTCGCCAAACTGTTCTAACCACGATTTTTTAGCTTTCGTCCGGGTGTGAAAATGGCCGGCAGGTTCCGATGATGACGGCGTAACGGAAGGCGTTGGGGGCATTATTCCATTGCATGAGAAACGATCCAAGGAGAAGACAGAATCACAAGTGTCGCCGGGCATGTGTGACCAAATTTGCCAGCATTTGAAACTGGGCTTCTCATGATTCATAGTATGCGTTCCAGTACGCACGTCCCAAGGTCAAATACTGGGCTTCGGTGAGGAGGTTGTATGCTTGTATTCTAGGTGGACTACCATGAGTCCTTGGGCTACAAGATACAGCCTTCAAATGAACAAACGCCCATGATCCCAAAGCAAAGTCGTTTCCATGAATTTCTAATTGTTAATTTGTGCTCCTTTTCTAGGCAAAAATCCAAAGCTTCTCGGTAGGGAAGTACTAGAAAACGATTAGCGTCGACTCGGTGTGAGGAAAAGGGGGGGGGGGGGGGGGGG